>CM030178.1:11792879-11842632 GCA_017639675.1 Aplochiton taeniatus
CTAATTCTAAACCTTTAGCTCGCCTGAGGCGACATGTTGCCAGAGTTTTAAGTACACCAGCCTGCACTGGATATGTCGCTCAAACCGCATTTATGAATAAAAGTTGTTATAATCAATCAAATACAGGTTGCTTTGGTTTGTTTTTGTTTTTGACCAACAGAAACCACACATAATACGCTATAGTGTTTTTCCGTTTCCCTTATTTGGTAATTGTACCGTATTTGGAAGCTAACATATATTGGCTAGCTAACATATACACAAGCTTAAAAAAAAGGCGAGAGAATGTAATGGTGGAATTGGTATACAATATATTTTTTTATGAAAATAGTGAGAGTGTGGATTATTTTTGGGGCTTTGAAGAGGACGAGTTGGACGTGGAAGAAAGAGGATTTGAGAGATTTGGCGGAGGAGCAGCGGAGAGTGCAGAATGTGATACAGTGGAGACAGGTGCCTGAGGTGGGAGAGAGAGAGCGAGCAGGCCCAGTGCCAAGGGAGCAAGAGAGGCAGGATGACCTTCCAACTTTTGACGGGGCTATATGTGGAGCTTAGCGTGTATGGAGCAGCAGGGATCCATGTCATTTCTTTAGGGCATTATTCACAGAAGGCCTCATTGAGAATATTTGTTGTGGAAATTAATCGGTATGCGGAATTGATCCTGGCGAGTCATACTCTAACAGTACATTTGCGTTATCACGAGTGGAAGATCACCACCCCGGATGAGACGGAAGTTTCTTTGGGTGTAGGTGGCAATGGGAATGTGCGGCAAACCATCCATCCCCAACTACTGGAGCAAGGAAACAAAGCAGATCAACTGGACACCAAACTAACTACTGCAGAGTGATACCACGCAAGAGGTACGAGTTGCTGAATTCCTGTCTCCACTTCTGCAACGACGCACTGAGAAGAGAAAAGGGAGATGCAAATTACGACGCCGCTATTAAAAATCTGTCTCCTTATTGATGCTGTGTTGTAAAAATTCAGGGAAGCATATTATCCCCACCAGAACGTCTCAATTGACAAGTCAATTGCGAGTCCTTGCATGGTCGTGTTTTCTTCCGACAATGCATTCCGTCTAAGCGAGTGAGGTTCGGGATAAAGAGCTTTGTGCTGACAGACTCCCGCAGTAATTACACCTACCTGTGGGATGTTTACACTGGTGGTGCCAGCCACTACAATCGGGAGATGGGAATTGGATACAGCACTGTCACACAGCTGATGGAGAATGCCGGCCTGCTTGGCAAGGGGCAAATTCTCTACACCAATAATCTTTACACCTCTCCTGCTCTCTACATCAGCCTCCAAGAGCAAGGCACTAGCGCATGCGGGACAGTGTGGAGGAATTGCAGGCTCCGTAACGTCAATCTGAGCAAAACTGTTGACCTGTGTTTAAATGGTTTATTTTTAAGAAAATACTAAAAAATATAGTGGATGACAAGGGCACATCGACCTTTCCCTGTCCAACTTTGACCAAAATCTTAGATAACTAGATGAGTGGTCTGAGGACACGTTTATCGGCTTGAAAAGTTGTTCATGTGAGGGGGCCTTAAATACAGATGTATTACCTAATATAGTTAGAGGACATGGTATTGATCAACTTGCTACATCCCTATTGGCAAACTTTGCACCCTCAATTTTTACATTTTCCCAGGCTTTGAGAAAAACATTTCTAATACCCTTTTGCTGTTTAATTCCTCTGGACGCAGCCCACAGTCTGTAATTCGTATTTCAAACCACACCATTGGTCGGAACTTCTGTAATAAATAATCATTAGACCTAATTATTAACACCTCCACAAAAGTTATGAAGCCTATGTAAAGGTATTAAATAAAGTTAATAAAATAAACCTTTGCGAATTTTTGCTGATCATCAGCTATGATAGCATAGGCTACTATACTATACTAGCTAGCTTATTAGCACTGATTTTGTAGCTAGCAAACTTGTGCATATTTGACAGTTTCATACGCTTAATTATTATCTACAACAAAATTGTCGATCAATCCGGAAACCAGCAAACAATCTTCAATTTCATATGGGCTAAACTAGTTACATCTCCAAATGAATCCATTACGCTTTCATTGCCTGAGAATAGCTACCTCTCTCAAAATCCATACCAGGTTTTGCATGCTACCTTCCAGTGAAAGTTGGCTCTCGTGAAGGCAATGGGCAGTCAGGCAAGCTCCCCTCTAGTATGACTTGACCATTGACAGTATATTATAAGTGGGCAAAGTGAACTTGACGTCACCCATTGGTTTGTGGACCACCGTTTTGAAGCCTTGAGTTTGGGTTGCATAGGCCATTGCCGTCTTTTTTTTTTTTTTTTAAACCTGAAGTGACACCATTGACCACAATTGGACGAGAGGGTGGGGCTGGGGAGGAGCTTGGAAGGAGCTGGGAGGAGCAGGGGGTTGATCTGTGTGAGAGCCCGTTAATACGTCTCTATCCCAATTGACAGTGTCAATCACAAGGTAACCACGCCCTAACGCATACCCTGCTTTATTGTCTATTTTACTCTAAATGGGACCATCATTTACAAAATAAACATCATGCTGTATCGAAAAAAAATAGCGATTGAGACCATAAACTCGTAAGGAAAATGTTTACTGATGTAATAAAGTAAGTGAGAAGTAGGGTCATTTTCTCATAGACTTCCATACAATCGTAGTTGTTTCTGCAACCAGTGGAGTTGCCCCCTGCCGGGTATTAGAAAGAATGCGGGTTTAAGGCACTTGCGCATAGGCTTCACTTTTCAGAGCCGGAACTACACCCTCGGTTGCAACCCGAGGGTGTAGTTCCGGTGTTCTAGTTTATCTCGGGACTGGATCATCTTGGGTCAATGCGCTTGCGTGTGCAGGCGCTCTGCAAACTGTGGCGGAATCATGGATTCCAGAACAGCTTCAAATGTCAGCATTTTCACCTAAAATATTAAATGAACATAATCGTTCAAAGCTGGTTGGAGTATTCTGTTTTAGCAGGCTACAGCCATATGTAAACAAAAAACATGAACAAGGGTTATTTTACATTTGCTTAAAACAATATCGAGAGGTTGAGCACGGATTCGAGCCTTGTCAAAACCATAATCTCCCAAACACTAAACTGACGTTGTAGACCGCCGAGCCACAACTGATGCGTGGTATGGTTTGGCACATTTTTCACAACTCATTCTTAAAATGTAAACATACTACCCATATCAACATGAAACGCCTGTTAACTTGGGTCGACTTGGTAAACTAAATGTTAGCGTAACGTTTGCAAAGAATGTAATATGACCCTAATAGTTAAGCTAGTATTATGCAAGAAACGTCTGTGAATTGAAATGAAATACTCTAGCTAATGCCATGGTTATTAAATTAAGACAAAATAACGTTGGAGCGAAACAGAATTTGATATCATGACATCTTTATTTGTCCATAGCCTTCACACAGGCAAATTTGCACGATACACATTCAATTGCAGCCTTGGCAATTAAAGTTTCCCTCCATGAGGGGTTTGCCCACCTGATCCCATATAATATGTAGGTTGGCTTCCCAACGTGAAGACAAAGCGTCAGGATTCGATCCTTCGCAATGTTATTGATATTTAATTTAGTCTTGTTAATAACCACACCTATTTTAATTTGGGATGATTTATGTTAATTTGGGATTTTTGAACTATGTATCGAAGGTGTGCCAGTTTTTCTTGGCTAATCTATCAATTATGTTACAATCATTCACAATGCTACAATCGCAGAATTGTATTGTTTAATTCTCAAATTATGATCACTATAGGCTTACATCGCTGCGTGCTGCAGAAGCTGGTTTATACCCTAAGAAATGCATTGCAAAAGCACAAATAGGCATATGCTCATTATAGAAGATGTTTTACCTTTTATAATCAAGCTGTAAAAACATTGTAGGCCCACCTCTTTTATCTAACACCTCTAACAACTCCCATCACATTAAATGAACGTGATCAACAATAGGCCCAAAACATTTTGAAAAAAATAAATCTGGAATAAATAGTCAATATAGGCTACGCCGACATATTTCTCAAACTGTATCTCTACCGCTGAAAACGATCTGGCAAAACACTTTTTACACGTCATTGCAGCTATCAATGAGGCACACACATACTGTATGTTACTTTGAAATACTCTGCAGTTATTGCAGGAGTTGTTTTCTCGTAATTTAATAACTATGGCTTTAGTTGGAGTGTTTCCTAATTCTCAAACATTTAAACTATTTCTTGCATCACACTAGCTTGACCATTGTTTTATTACCTCATTTGCGAACGTAACGTTGACATTTAGTTTTCCAAGTCAACTCAAGTTTACATGGGAGGATCATGTTGAAATGGGTAGTATGTTTAAATGTTAAAAGGAAGTTGTACAAGAGTGCCGAAACTAACTAACACATCTGTGGTGGCTAGGCAGTCTATAGGAGATAACGGTAGCGTAATAACAGCGTAGTCTTTGGGAAATAATGGTTTTGACCAGGCGCGTATCCGTGGTCGGCCTCTTTATTATATTTGTGTAAGCGAATATAAAATAACCCTTGTTCATGTTTTTTTGTTTACATCTGACCTGTAGCCTGCCAAAACACCACAGAATAATCCAATCAGCTTTGAACAAGTATGTTCAATCAATGTTTTAGGTAAAAACCCTGACATTTGACCCTGTTGCGGAATCTATGATTCAGCCACAGTTTAGAGAGTGTCAGCTCCCCCAAGAGCATTGACCCAAGATGATCCAGGCCAGAGTTAAACTAGAACACTGGCTCTGAAAAGTGAAGCCTATGCGGAAGTGCCTTAAACCTGCATTCTTTCTAAAAACAAGCAGGGGGCGGTTTCCGAAGCAACAATGATTCTATGGAAGTCTGAGAAAATGACCCTACTTCTCACTTACTTTATTAAATCAGTAAACATTTTCCTCACAAGCTTATGGTCTCAATCGCTAGTTTCAAGTCTTTTTCAATAAAGCATGATGTTCATTTTGTAAATGATGGTCCCATTTAGAGTAAAATAGACAATAAAGCAGGGTATGCTTTAGGGCGTGGCGACCGCGTGATTGACACTCAATCGGGATAGAGACGTAGCAACGGGCTCTCACACAGATCCAACCTTGCTCCTCACAGCTCCTCCCCAGCCCCACCCTCTCGTTGAAGTATGGTCAATGTCGTCACTTCAGGTTTTAAAAAAAAGATGGGGATGGCGATTTTCAAAATGCCAAACTCTAGGCTTCAAAACGGTGATCCACAAACCAACGGTTACATCACGTTGGTTATGTCCACTTATAATATACTGTAAATGTCTTGGACGGCACTAGTCTCAAGGGCACTTGCATGGGACTACATGGAGTGGTCCAGGAATGAGTCCGGAAGTGATAGCATTTTTGCTCTGTGGGTTCCCTTGTCTTGAAGTCAATAGGTTTTTTGAATTGGTTTTTGATTAGATGCCTGAAATAAGGTCAGTGGTTAACACAGGTGTGAGAGATAGACATGTTTTGTTCTACGGTGTTAAAAACGCTTGTAGGATAACCCAGACTCCAATATATCTACTCCCCTCTGCTGAGACCAAAGGAGAATCAGGTGTCATAAATGTAACTTCTCCATACCCAAAGGATAGGTGTGAAGCTCTTCAGGCCGAGAGATGGAAACTACTATCTACTACTATCTCAAATCAGATAACGATAGCCTGGTTCCTGCCGCCAACAAGGGAGACTGGAATACTAAGGGGGGAGGATTGTAACACCCTTTTGTTCATAAGCAACTCAGCTGATTCTTGTAAGAATTAAGATACTGTTGCCAAAGAACGCTAACACGGAATATTAGGACACTGACAATAAATATAATTGATGTATAAAAGTATGTTTGTAAACTACATGCCTCGTTTTGTATTATTTTAGAATGTAGCCATTTTCCCCACTAACATAAGCATGGTTGGTATTGAAACATTCCCAACAAGGAGCCACAAGCTTTGCAAAACTTTATAGAAAATTTAAACACTGTGTAAGTAGACATAGAAGGAGCTAGGTATGATAGCCAAATTCTTATCTCTGGCCTTAACATTTCTGTACCCCCCTGGAAGCTAAACCAATCCTGGTCACTCAAACGAGGACATCATGTCAAGAGACACACCCGAAGTCAAAAAAACTCTTGACAGAAGATGCTTCCTCTCTCTCTCTCTCTCTTGGGCTTTTGCCTTACCTTTGATGGAGGGAGGCCACCCTCCATTCTATAGGTAAAAATAATGGCGCAAACTCTTGACCACACGGTCTGAATTCCTACCAACCTCACAAACAATGAAACTCTGCCCACAAGGCCTTTTTCCTACCTACCAGGCCTCACCAGCATCAAACTTTGGATTATAACGACCGCTGCAACCTCTGTCCTAGTAACGTAGCTCTTTCTCATGCATTTGGTAGAGAATAACTTTATCAAAGGCTGTGTTGTGATTTAATGCAGGCTGTTAGCTTTTTATAAACTACTTGTGCCATGCTCATGAGGGTTTGTTGATAAGAGATTCATACCCCAGTGTACTGTACATTATCTTATTATCATTCATCCATCAGTTAATCATTGTATATTCCTGTAAATATCTTGCTTAGACTAGTAATAAAGATTATTGTTTTGCATTAAGCTTTGTTTCCCGTCTGCATGCAGCCATTCACATAACTTTAGGATTCACTACACTTCAGATAAGAGATTGATACGTTTGACTTTGGTATTCTTTTAAGATAATGATAAAGTTAAACACCTGGTTTCCCACTAATCCTTGTTAAACTATAAAAGTGGGTGGTGCCTAATAACGGATTTAATTGGACTATTAATCAAATTGATCGATCAGAATATGAATTTAAGAATCAATTGATGATCTATAAATATTGATATTGTCTATTAAATACCATACACATTTCATAAGTGATAGCGTATTCCCCCAACACTTTTAAGTGTCTTTGAAAAGACGGTTTCTGACCAGTGTCTAAATAAAACTACAGTTTGTCAGAGGCAAGCGCGCGAAATCAAATTACATGTCGGAAGCTGAGCTGGGGTGACGTCAGAGGCTCTGGACTTGTAATTCGTTGTTAGCCTGACGTTAGCTTTCTCCTTCTGGCGATTGCATTTACGCGTCAAAAATCTTATACGTGCTGTTGGTTTGTAAAGATTATCTCGCCGAACAAAACGTGTAAGTATCATACAATTTTGTTTGCCACCTAGGGTGGGCCAGGGATGACGTATTTTTTATAGGCCAACCCGGCAATCAGAATCGCCATGGGTTCCCTCGACAAAAAGCCAGTGGGACTTATCCATTGGGTTTTCGATAATTGCAGAAAAAACGCTCTGTGGCAAACAAAATTGCATGATACTTACACGTTTCGTTCAGCGAGATAATATTGACAAACGAACAGTATACGATTTTTGAAGCGTAAACGCAATCGCCAGAAGGAGACAGCTAACGTTAGGCTAACAACGAACTACAAATCCCACTTGTATTTTCATTTCGTGCGCTTACCCCCGACAAACTCTGTAGTTTTATTTAGACAATGGTCAGAAACCGACTTTTTAAAGACACTTAAAAGCTTCGACACAAGTGGGGCATTTACTGATGTGTTTAACGTCGTAGAACAAAACGTGAAAATCTCTTAAGCTTGTCTTAACCACCTTATTTCAGGCATCTTAACAAAAAACAATTAAAAAAACGAATTCCTGGACCACTCTATTCTGGGGTAAATTCTGAGCATTAGCGCGAACCCCCAATAATTGTGTACAGGGAAACATCGGTGTACTCAATTAGTCTGAATCATAATGCAGTACCCCTTTTCAAAATATTATTTTAAAAATTCATAGGAAAGACCTTTTTTTCTATAACCGTGACACAGATGCGCCCATGGAAACTTTGACGAAAGAGTTGGATACAAATGTTACGTTTCGTCTATTATAACGTTAAAAAACGCCACGCAGCCCAAATTCATGACGGCTGGTTTTATAGAGCCCCCATTGTGTCTACATTGTGCCAATCACAATTGGCCCGCCTACCAAGTTAATCAATTTAAGTTTACGTAACAGAGTGCTTTAACGTTACATTTAATTCGTTTGTCATTTAACGTTAATAATGAAATAGGCGAGAAGCAGAAAAAAACTCGGTGCGTTTTTTACTCAAACGCCCATTTCATTAGCCCAAAACAAAGCACAGGCTACCTCGCAATAGCGTTATAACTCACCCTGACTGAGCCCCACTAGTAACTGTAATTTCTGTGCTGTGCCTAAAAAAATGCCGCGTTTTATTGTCAATACTATTACACAGATGCGCCCTAGCACCATTCACCAGAGCGTTTGCTAAGCAATTCCTAGGCCTTATTAACGTCATCGTTAACCTAAGTTACCTAGCTAACTAAGTTGGCTAACAGGCTATTGTTAACTTAGGTTTTCTTAACCAACCTTAGTTCCACTTACCAAGGGCAAAAGTGATTCCAATCTTTCCTAAGGCAGAAGGTGCAATTCCAAGCCATGCGTTAGTTCTAAAAGAAGGAAGTCCATTTGGAAGCGGATTGTTGACACCTTTTAAATCTTTGCATTGTCTTCTACTTTTCACGTTGGCTGGCAAAACAATTGGGGTTCTGTCTCGGTCAAGCTGTGAGGAATGAGCCTTGGCGTTTTGCTTTCTGGTTTTTGCAACCATTTCCTAATAGTTAACGGCGTTGTTTAATAGTCTTGGAAATCTGTTTCCAGTATTAGCTAAGTGCTGGACTCCTCTCCCGTTTTGCCTCAACGAAAAAGCTGTTTTAGTTTACAATCTGCAATATAGCATTCAATTCATTTTTCCATCGCCCCCTAGTGGCGCTAATGATTACTCAGTCTTTTTGGGTTACTATGGTAACCAAAAATGTTTAGTTTGTACCATTGACTGGTTTCATACCTGTATCCATAGAGATAGAACAAAATAGTAATCCATCTCTATCCCTGTATCAATGCCACAGTGTAGTCAATGGTTGGTACGCGCAGCGAACCCTCAATAACTAGGCCGCGCGGAGAGGTGGTGTGTGTGCGTGTGTGTGTGTGCGTGCGTGTGCGTGTGCGTGTAACCTATGTGTAACGTTGCCGGAAGGTTGCGATTGGTCACATTTTTTTTATTTCATTGTATTTTAAAATTAATATTATATGGTTTGATTTAAGTTGTCGTGACTTGTTGTAACTTCATTAAATGTAGTTGTTAAGGAAGCATATTTGTGCTAAGGTTGCAGAGTTACGTCACAGTAACCTCACACTGTTAGGTTGTGGCAACGTTTCATTAATGTAAGAGGGTGGGTGTTTTTATTAATGTGCCAAGGATGCAGCGTTAAATCACAGTAACCTCAAACTGTTGTAACTTCATTAAATGTAGTTGTTAAGGAAGCATAGGCCTATTTGTGCCAAGGTTGCAGAGTTACGTAACAGTAACCTCGTTGCATTAACGTAACTAACAGGGTAAGGAAATTTGTATTAATGTTGTGCAAAGGTTGCAAGGTTACGTAACAGTAAGCTCACACTGTTACGTTGTGGCAACGTTTCATTAATGTAAGACGGTGGGTGTTTTTACTAATGTGCCAAGGTTGCAGAGTTAAATCACAGTAACCTCACATTGGTGCTAACGTAAATTAAATGTAATGTTTTTTTAATTATTGGAATCTGGAATCAAAATTATATCTGTAGTGATAAGGTTTTTCAACAATTATAATTTTTTATAATATTCAGCATTTGTTTGTATTAATAGCCATTTTTAGTTTTGCCTTATATCGCCATCACTTTCCATTATAGGCCTATATTATAGATTTTGAACAGTTTACAGCCACATCTGAAAATAAAGATCGCATAGCCTACATTATCCTAGGAACCCCACACTTCTTGGGCCGGACCACAACTATCTGCCAATCTTTAACCATGGGTATTCCAAATGAGTGTGAAAGTATTCTTTGTATGTCCCAGTTTTGTATTGCTTTTTCCTGCCATGGCAGTTTAGTTTAGGCTTTAGGCTTATGAATAATATAAATATCGAAAGAGGATACTGTTTTCTCCTGCTACCTTATTACATAGAACTTTATAAGACTATGGTGAAATTCACCTGCCAGAGCAAATCAAAAACCATATGACTTCATTCTATGTGAAGTGTTAGACTAAGGAGGGACAGACTGGTCATACTAGACCTTTTGTGGCCTTAGAGTTATAGATCCATTTGACATTTTTTATAAAACGGAGCTATGACCATATATAAATAATAATAATAATTCATTTAATTTATATAGCGCTTTTCAGACACCCAAAGCACTTTACAACTGAGTACATACTAGAAAAGATACATAGAACCAACACATATAAAATAAAGAAAGAAAGACATTTGACAAATGATGACATTGATGACATAGGAAAAGGAAAACGGTAGTGATTGTGCATGTACGAAAAGCTGTTGCGTAATTTACTAAAAAAATCTGATTATATATTGTAATTAAGAAAAATGCTATCTCCAAAAAGGCATAATAAATTTGTGTTACAAAGTTCCATTTGCGGCCCAATGATAACTCTCAATGTACAAAGAAAGACCAATCACAGTCAACTTTGTATTCACGTTGCTTTTAGCCATCAATCTCGAAGACCGACTTAAAATCCTTATTTCTAGCTAGTCACTCCTGGTTACTCCAGCTAGCAATATTCAATGACGTTAAAGGGTGAGTTTGAGCAAATCCTGACTTAAGCTAGGGAACGGTGGCGCCAAGTACCTTGACAGACGTCAGCGTTTTAAACAGTTTGGTTACGTTGCTAGCTAACGCTAATACTTTTACAACCGTAATGCTAGCCATTATTTTGTTGTCATTCGTTGTCAAAGAGCAGGGACCACAACGTGATCAGTAGGACAAGAAAGAGAAGCAGAGACAGAAAGAACAGCACAGACCACCACAACATCATCATCATCAGTAGGACAAGAAAGAGAAGCAGAGACAGAAAGAACAGCAGAGACCACGACATCATCGTCAGTAGGAGAAAGAGAAGCAGAGACAGAAAGAACAGCCCAGACCACAACATCATCATCATCAGTAGGACAAGAAAGAGCAGCAGAGACAGAAAGAACAGCAGATGACATTACATCAGGACAAGGAAGAGAGGCAGAGACAAAAAGAACAGCAGAGACCATTACATCAGGATAAGGAAGAGAGGCAAAGGCAGAAAGAACAGCAGAGACCACAACATCACCAGCATTGGCAGACTAGACTGCACGAGCTACAGAAACACCCATAGGAAGAAAGAGTAGAAGAAGAAATCGTGATGGTCCCCATGGAAGGTTAACAAAAGAAAGTACTTCATCAAGAGGGTAAAGAGTGTATACATTTTTTTAAAAGCAGTAGTTCCTGCCAGAGAAATAAAATCATATAAAAACTGCACCCACTCTTGCAAATTCAACTGTTCAAAAAAAGAACTGATAGTGAAAGAGATAAGCTATCTCAGGAGTACTATAAACTTCCACAGGATAGGAAATATGATTTCATTGCAATGACAACTGAGTGTTCTTTAAAACAAAGACAAGTAGGTGAAGGCAATTCCCCATGCACCTACTCATTCAAATATTTTTTTTACTATCAAGGAAGAAAAAGTAAGAGTGTGCAAATTACTTTATCTAGGTACTTTGTCCATCAGCCAGACACCAGTTTATAATGTTCACAAAAAGAAAGATCTTTCAACTGGCATTCCATAGTCAGATTCAAGGGGTAAGCATACCAAACTTAACATAGGGGACAATCAGAAGGACCAAGTAAGAGAACACATTCTCTCTTTTCCTGTAATTGCGACACATTACTGCTGTGCCGACACTCAAATGCAATATCTTGAGTAGACCCTAAATGTTCCAAGAATGTATGAATTCTACAGGAACAAGTGCTCTGAAAATGTAGACACACCTGTCAAAGAATCCTATTATAGAAATATATTCAACACAGAGTTTAACCTTAGTTTTCACATACGCAAGTCAGACCGCTGTGACCTATGTGAGGCACATGCTGTTCCGTTAAAACAAGGTATTATAGGATAACCAAATTCCAACATATCTACCCCCCTCTGCTCAGACCAAAGGAGAATCAGGTGTCATAAAAGTAACTAAGTAGGTGTTAAGCTCTCCAGGCTGAGAGATGAAAACTACTATCTCAAATCAGATAACAATGGCCTGGTTCCTGCCTCCTACAAGGGAGACTGGAAGACCAGAGGGGGGAAGGTCGCAACCCTTGCCCCAACTCAAGAGAAAGGCCTGGTAACTGATCTCTTCTGTCCATGAGCCACTCATAATCGATTTTCATAAGGATTAAGAGACGGTTACCTAAAGAACCCTACACGGAATGTTCAGACATTGACAATAAGGAGAATTGATGTAGAAAAGTATGTGTGTAAACGGCATGCCTAAATATGTATTCTGTTAGAATGTACCCATTTTCCCTACGAATATAATCATGTTTGGTATTGAAACATTCACATCAAAGAGCTACAAGCTTTGGAATACTTTATAGAACATTTACAAATGGTATAAGCAGAAATCAATAGAATTTGGCTCGGCATAGCTAGATTCTAAGACTGACATCTCACGCCTTGATGGCACCCTGGGACCACAGCCAATTGTGGTCACTTAAACGATGACACCTTGTCAAGGATCCACCCCTCTCAACTAAGGATTATAAACTCTTGACAGAAGAAAAAACGTTGCTTTTAAATATCTTTGTGATTTGGATGGCCAGCCGTTTCACTACAGGATTAAATAATCGCCCCCTTTTCCTGTGTCAAAAAAAGTATGCAATAGCTGACTAGAAGATGTAATTAGTATGATGATTGTGACATTAAGTTGCAACTAAAAACTAAAATAAAAAGTGTTGGTTCCTCATATAAAATGTTATGTACATGGAGGTGATAAAGTAATGCAATTTGTTTCAGATGATTGTGCCCATTTTGTAGTAGTAGAAAGGTATATGAAATAGGAATTTAAGAACTGCTTGTAGTAGGCCTAACTAATACAAAACAGATTCCCACAACGATGAAATTTTTTATTTATTTATACAATTAAAAAAAATTATTGTCATGTGTGTTATGTTGGTAATTGGAAACGGGAGACTAATAACTGTTATGTAACTTTATTCAATTCTCTTGCCAGTTACAACTTTCATCAGTAGCACCCATTCTTCATCTCTTATCTCTCGTGTATACTTCTCTTACCCATTCTCTATTGTCTTCAATCTTAGCCACTTACTGGTGAGGGAGTGTAGTGCTTCCCAATTGCTTATGTCTGTAAACACAACAATGTGTGTGTATGAATCAATAAGTTCTAAGTTCAATAGTATGGACTCAATTACCTTTAAACTGGAGCAGAAATGGAAGGGTTTGATTTGTGAATAATGAGATGGAACTTTATAATTCTTCAAGCAAGATCTGAACTCTCAGTAGCCTATTAGAAAGTTCCATCTGCATTTGCACCATGTTAAAATATCATATTTTTAAATATCCTAGGATTTTCTTTTTCTGTAATAGAAATACATTTGTCCTGATGACCTTATACATGTAGAATATATTGTTTATCAGTTTTGCTGGCTGGGTAATGAAAACTTTGATGTCCAATATCTCTAAAGTATAGTCAACGCAGATGGAACTCTTTAACTAAGGCCATGATTTATAGTCAGACCCATTCAAGGAGGACTCATTAAGTTCATGAAACACTTGAGCAATGTTATTGTCATTCCCAACATGATAGTGTAGGACCTATGAAGAAGTATTAAATGGGAATACCCCCAGGATCTCAAAAGGTAGTTTTTATCCATTATGGCTGAAACCCGGTACATCAAATGGGCATGGATGATCATTTGCTTGGTTGCAGACCACTGGAATACTTTTGGCTGAACCTTAAATTCACATAACTTGAAGATCATAAATCAGAATAAGAAATTTGTTTTCGTTTGCAGCTTTATTGCAGACCTATTCATAAGTAATGTCAATACAATATTACAATAATTAATATTACTGGTTGAAAAGTACAATAAACCACTTAAATACAAATGCAACTAAATTACATCGTATACTTAATCAATAACTGTTATCAGTGGTTAATAATTCACAATACAGTCCCCTCCAAAAGTATTGGAACAGTAATGCCAATTCCTTTATTTTTGCTGTAGACTGAAAGCGTTTGGGTTTGACACCAAAAGATGAATATGAGACAAAAGATCAATATGTCAGCTTTTATTTCCAGGTATTTTCATCTGGATCTGATAAACAACTTAGAAGATATCATTATTTGAAAAGAAAGACCACATTTTTAGATGAGCAAAAGTATTGGAACAGATAGACTTGAAATGGATTTAAGTGAATAAGACTCAATATTTTGTTGCAAATCCTTTGCTTTCAATAACTGCATCAAGCCTGCGACCCATGGACATCACCAAACTTTTGCATTCTGCTTTTGTTATGCCTTTCCAGGCTTTCACTGCAGCCTCTTTCAGTTGTTGCTTGTTTGGGGGGGTTTCTCCCTTCAGTCTCCTTTTAAGAAGGTAAAAAGAATGCTCTATAGGGTTTAAGTCTGGAGATTGACTTGGCCAGTCTAGGACCTTCCACTTCTTGCCCCTGATGAACTCCTTTGTTGCTTTTGCAGTGTGTTTAGGGTCATTATCTTGCTGCATGACAAAGGATCTCCCAATCAGTTTGGTTGCATCCTTCTTTAAATTGGCAGACAAAATGTTTCTGTAGACTTCCGAATTCATTTTGCTGCCGCCATCATGTGTTACATCATCAATGAAGATTAATGAGCCCGTCCCAGAAGAAGCCATTGAAGCCCAAGCCATCACATTACCTCCACCGTGTTTCACAGGTGAGCTTGTGTTTTGGGGGTCATGAGCAGATCCTTTTTTTCTCCAAACCTTAGCCTTTCCATCACTCTGGTAGAAGTTAATCTTCGTCTCATCAGTCCATAAAACTTTTTCCCAGAATTTTTGAGGCTCGTCTCTGTACTTTGTGGCAAAATCCAGCCTGGCCTTCCTATTCTTTATGCTAATGAATGGCTTGCATCTTCTGGTGTAGCCTCTGTACTGTTGTCCATGAAGTCTTCTGCGAACGGTCTTTCTTCACAGCTCTGACAATGTTTCTGTCGTCAACTGCTGTTGTTTTCCTTGGTCGTCCCGTTCGATGTCTGTTACTTAGTACACCAGTAGTTTGTTTCTTCCTGAGGATATTCCAAATTGTTGTACTGGCTATGGCTAGTGTCTGTGCAATGGCTCTGATTGATTTCCCATCTTCTCTTAGCTTCACAATTGCTTTCTTTTCACCCATAGACAGTTCTCTGCTTTTCATGTTGATTACTATAACTGCAGTCTGCACAGGCAAAACCAGAATCTGAAACTGAGCCTAGACATTCAGTGTTATTTATTGTTTGAATAATAAATGTAATAAGACACACCTGGGCAACAAAACACACCTGTTAGTCACATGTTCCAATACTTTTGCTCAACAAAAAATGTGGTGTTCCTTTACAAATAATGATATCTTCTAAGTTGTTTATCAGATCCAGATGAAAATACCTGGAAATAAAAGCTGACATATTGATCTTTTGTCTCAAATTCATCTTTTGGTGTCAAACCCAAACGCTTTCAGTCTACAGCAAAAATAAAGGAATTGGCATTACTGTTCCAATACTTTTGGAGGGGACTGTATATTCTGAACACCATGTGAATTACCATCCACATTTTTTGTCAAGTTTTCGGCAATATAAAAATGCTGCACTTACAGTTCCCAACAGTTGCGTCATAAGGATAAACATTAAGTGGGCCCATGTTTGTAGTTTTTGGATTCCTTCCGATTAGGGTTAAAGGAGCTTTAGAATAAGGTTTACGAAAACATATATCCAGTTAATATTCCAGGAAATCAAAAGTGGAACTAAAAAGATGAGTAGACAATTTGAATAGGAGAATATAATTTCCATGGGCAAAGGCTCATCTATGTTGTTGTATTCGGCTGTTTGTATTTGTTGGGAAGCTAATGTTGGCATGCTCTTCCAATTTTAGAATAGGCGCCATTTCAGTAGGCAGGTCAAACCCGTTTTCACTTTGTTTTTAAATTAAGTTATTAAATAGTCCTATCTTCCAATTTGTTCTTATTTAGTAAACGTTTATGGATAAAAACGAATTGATAAATTGTCAGTTTGCCCAAAAGTGACAGTTTTATTGTTAAAAAAATGATTTTATATTTACCGCGATGTTAATTCCGTTTCGACAGACGCTGGGTCTAGAAGCATGAACATCCTACGGCCCACTTCGTTGTTATTATACTTCTTAATTGTGAAAGTATTAATAGATATTTCACAACAGATACCTTAAGAAACGAATTACCTATACATTTGATATAATTGTTTACCCAAATAAAGTGTGCAATGTTGAAAACTTGTACTCTGAAAACCGCTAACGTGTGAAACAGCTTAGCTTTTTTAGGACGCGGTCCCGCCGGACCAAAGTCTGCACGCAATAGCATTCGTAAAATATCGGTGTCTAAAATAATGCCACTGTAAAAAAATAATATAGCCTATATCTTTTTATATTATACAATGGCAAGATGATTCGTAAACACTAGCCTAAGTGTTGATTGGATCGAGACTTCACACCTATATCTTAATCATTGGCAGCTCTGATCCATACGGATACTAAACAATTCAATTATTGAATGGATTTACAAGTTTTCTTACTGTAACGTTGATAAAAGTGTATTCGTGCAGCCTAGGCTACTATGTTTCTAAAGCTGCAGGCATATATCATGTTTCAAAAGTTCTAGGTTAGTAGCCTATGAGACAGGTAGCCTACGGATGCCTGATTTAAAATTCTACTGAAATAATCACGTTATCTTCACAGACACGCACAAGTCTAGAAGCCAATGAAAACATAAATCTTAACCAAAATGTATTGCATTGTTTTCCCGTCAGGAGCCAAATCTAATTAATCACACAGTGGACATAGCTCTAATGCAGTTCAGCGACAATGAAGTAGGCTATAAGGAGCATGCCTCACATGAGTGGGCGTATCTCCAGCTATCAAGTTCTTACATTTTTTGATCACAGGTCAATGAGACCTCCTTCTAGGTCCAGTTAATAGCTCTCATGCGACGGATGTAATTTAGGGTAGTAGCAGCGCAATTGAAGTATTTAAACACAGCATCAAGGGCATCACATGATTTGAGGGGGCGTATCTCTAAAGTAAAGCTATGGATTTCTTTCTTAATTTGGTCACAGCTAAATGAGACCTCCTTCTAAGTCCAGTTTAAAGCTTTTATGCGACTGATGTAATTTCGGGTAGTTGCAACACAATTAAAGTATATGAAACACACGTTACCTAAGTTATTTATGACCGATCGGCGCCGTCGCTCAATGTCAGTTCCCGAGAGAGGTTGTCTTCAAAACAAACCCAAGATTGATCGTTAATTAATATGGGAAGTGCTCTGCATTTTTGCTTCAACACTAGGTGCGCACCAGTTTTCAGATCCCGTTTTGGCCAGAATAAGAGAGATTCTAACGAAGTCCACTCTGAATTAATGACTCTATTAACGGTGGACATATGGAAAGATTTAATTTCAGTGGTTTAAGAATATGTGCTTAAACCAGTGCATCAATATTTTGACATTAAATAAAACATACGCATATATTTTGAACTGCTTCAAGTTTTTTTAATACTTTTTTTTTAGGGCTTTTTTCAAGTAAGATCAAAGCCTACGCTTTTTGGAAGCTAACTATGAATTAGCAAGCGCTGTATGCAAATCAACACTAATATATGGTGAAAGTGGGTATTTCTTTTGAATTACTTAAGTGATTCAGACCAACAAAAAAGTTACATTTGTGTCGAATTAAACAGTTTTAAAACGCTACGCAGTCCAATTTTCGTCAGCGCTGAGTGTAGAAGCACTCGTGTTGATTACGTCGTTAGACAAATTGGATGCTCCAAGCATAAAGGGCATCACATGATTTGATGGGGAATATCTCATCAGTCCAGAAGTCGTTGTCTTAGAATTTTGGATCAGAGCTCAATGAGACCTCCTTCTAGGTCCAGTTAAAAGCTCTCATGCGACGGATGTAATTTAGGGTACTATAAATGCAATTGAAGTATTTAAAACACAGCATCAAGGGCATCACATGATTTGAGGGGGAATATCTCATCAGTCCAGCAGTCGATGTCTTTGAAATTTGGATCACAGCTCAATGAGACCTCCTTCTAGGTCCAGGTAAAAGCTCTCATGCGACGGATGTAATTTAGGGTAGTAGCAACGCAATTGAAGTATTTAAAACACATGTTAACCAAATTATTTATGACCGATCGGCGCCGTCGCTCAGTGTCAGGTCCCGAGAGGGGTTGTCTGCAAAATGAACTCAAGTTTGATTTTTAAATGTTATGGGAAGTGCCCTGCATTTTTGCTTCAACACTAGGTGCGCACCGTTTTTCAGGTCCCGTTTTGGCCAGAATAAGAGAGATTCCGCTGTCGACCTCCGCGCTGTGGTGAGTTTTAGAGTGACAATATGACTTTATGAACGGTAGACATATGGAAAGATTTAATTGTCAGTGGTTTAAGAATATATGTTTAAACCAGATCATCAATTGTTTGATAATAAATTAAACGTATATATTTTAAATAAACTGCTTAAAGTTAAGGCTTTTTTCAAGTAAGAACAAAACCTACGCTCTTTGGAAGCTAACTATGAATTAGCAAGCGCTGTATGCATATCAACACTAATATATCGTGAAAGTAGGTATTACTTTTGAATGACTTAAGTGATTCAGACCAACAAAAACGTTATATTTTTTGTTAATTTAAACAGTTTTAAAACGCTACGCAGGGCAATTTTCTTCAGCGCAGAGCGCGGTATTGAATACACTGGCGTTCGAATGTTCGACCTGCCTACTGTAACGTTAACTCCCGTACCAACGTCTATATACAACTGATATCGACTTATCGGTTCAGTCCTATTAAATATAAACTAATCTGGAGCCAGTTTATTACAGTATTGAAGTGTTAGAGAAGTACCGATGGATCTAGATAACCGAATAGTGAATGCTAAAATGTCAGTCATGTTAACCACTGGTCATGGAAATTATACATATTTACTGGAGACTAATCTAACTTTACCTATTGCCAGCAATATCAAACAATAGCCTTAGCCTACTTTGCTAAAGTGCTATTAAGAACAAACTGGCAGTACATGGATGTTTTTTATGGAACCTTTGTATTTTCATATTGTTGATACTGACAGTTCACTAAAGCAGATTTTTAAAATGTATGTACCATATATATATATATATATATATATATATATATATATATATATATATATTTATATAGATACATACTTACATCAATCAGCCAAAACATTAAAACCACTGACAGGCGAAGTGAATAACATTGATCATCTCGTTACAATGGCACCTGTCAAGGGGTGGGATATATTAGGCAGGAAGTGAAAAGTACGTTCCTAAAGTTGATGTGTTGGAAGCAGGAAAAATGGGCAAGCGTAAGAATCTGAGTGACTTTGACGAGGGCCAAATTGTGATGGCTAGACGACTGGGTCAGAGCATCTCCAAAATGGCAGTTATTGTTGGGTGTTCCCAGTATGCAGTGGTTAGTACCTACCAAAAGTGGTCCAAGGACGGACAACCGGTGAACCGACGACAGGGTCACGGGCTCCTAAGGCTCATTGGTGCGCGTAAGGAGCGGTGGCTAAGCCCGTCTGGTCAGATCCCACAGAAGAGCTACTGTAGCACAAATTGCTGAAAAAGTTATTGCTGGCTATGATCGAAAGGTGTCAGAACACACAGTGCATCGCAGCTTGCTGCGTATGGGGCTGCGTAGCCGCAGACCAGTCAGAGTGCCCATGCTGACCCCTGTCCACCATCAAAAGCGCCTACAATGGTCAAGTGAGCGTCAGAACTGTGTCTACTACTAGTCAGGACTATGGAGCAATGGAAGAAGGTCGCCTGGTCTGATGAATCACGTTTTCTATTAAATCATGTGGATGGCCGGGTGCGTGTGCGTCGTATATCTGGGGAAGAGATGGCACCAGGATGCACTATGGGAAGAAGGCAAGCCGGCGGAGGCAGTGTGCTGTTCTGGGCAATGTTCTGCTGGGAAACTTTGGGTCCTGGCATTCATTTGGATGTTATTTTGACACGTACCACCTACCTAAACATTGTTGCAGACCACGTACACCCCTTCATGGCAACAGTATTCCTTGATAGCAGTGGCCTCTTTCAGCAGGCCACACTGCAAAAATGGTTCAGCAATGGTTTGAGGAACCGCATCAAATAGGCCAAGTTGAACCGCCTAGAAGAGAAAAAAACTCGGTCTAAGAGCATTTCACAGAACTTGAGCATGTTACAAAAAATCACTATTTAGATTAGATATAAGAAATCAAAAGAATAAAGAGCCAAACAACACTTTGTGTACCATACCTCATTTACTGCGTGGCACATTCCCCCTTTGCTCACGTGATCTCGACCATATGCTATGTTGGCGTATGAATAGAAGAGAGCTTGTGGCAAACATGCCTTGTTATTTGGACCCACCCAAAACCCGTTATTGAAGGTAGCTCTGGCCTTGGATCAGCGCAGCCTTTCTTCTGGGGTGGATACTGACTGCAGTGTGGGTATGTCAGCATATGGCTCGAGGTTGCCTTTACTGATGAGAAGGCAGTTGTGTGAGGAGACCAATTTTCCCAGTGTAGGATAACCAGACTCCTAAATGCCAGAAGATGCTCTTCTCTCTCTGGGGCTTTTTAGCTCTCTTCGGCTCTTTGGCTTTTTGCTTTACCTTTGATGGAGGGAGGCCACCCTCCATTCTCTAGGTCAAAATAATGGCGCAAACTCTTGACCACACGGTCTGAATTCCTACCAACCTCACGAACAAGTAAACTCTTGTGATAGGAAAAATGTAATTTAGCCTTAACTATGAAATGCTCCTCTGTGTTTTTCCTATGAGTTCAAACAAAGTTCCCCTTTGCTAGTTAGGTTGAACCCTTGGGGCTAATCTCTTCACCTAACAGTCATCATAAAAGGCTTAGACATTTGTGTATTCTCCCTGTTTAGGTAGTTAAGATGTCAGACTTGAGGACCGGTCAGCCAGATGGCATTATTTATTGCCCTGTGCAATAAATTCTTTGACCTAGGGAGGTCCGAAAGATAGGAGATGCTGACTGCGGTTAAACTAAATCAACATTCCTAAGGAAGCGTGTATATAAGGGACGTTAGGGGGTATTGTGATTTTGTGCGTACCAGTCATACATTCTCATTTTTGTATGACTTTAGACTGCAGTTAGGGTTTTCTTTTTATCTGATCAGTTTTATTTTGTTACTTTGTAATTGATATATTGTATATCAACTCTGTTACTTTTTTACTCATCTCCATTAAAACCACTAAAAGCAAGCGGACATTATTTCTCAAAGTATTTCATTATTTCGATCTCACTGGAGTGTGGAGACATAAAAAATCTGCGACAATCTACCCACAGGGTGTTTTTCCTACCTACCAGGCCTCACCAGCATCAAATTTGGGATTATAACAACCACGGCAACCTCTGTCCTAGTAACATTACTCTTTCTCATGCATTTGGTGCAGAATACATTTATCAAAGACTGTGTTCTGATTTCATGCAGGTTGCTAGTCTTTTATAAACTACTTGTGCCACGTGCATGATGGTGCATGAAGAGATTTATACCCCAGTTTACCCTACAATAGCCCATTATCATTCATCCATCAGTCAATCATTGTATATTCCTGTAAATATCTTGCTTAGACTAGTAATAAAGATTATTGTTTTGCCTTAAGCTTTGTTTCCCATCTGCATGCAGCCATTCACATTACTTTAGGATTCACTACACTTCAGATAAGAGATTGATATGTTTGACTTTTGTTCTTTTAAGATAATGATAAACAACTGGTTTCCCACTAAGTCTTGATAAACTCAAATAGTGGGTGGTGCCTCGTAACAAATTTAATTGAACTATTAATCAAATTGATTGATTATAATATTAATTTAAGAATGAATTGATAATCTATCATTATTTATATTGTCTATTAAATACCATGCAAATTTCCTAAGTAGTAGCGTATTCCCCCTACACAAGGGAAGCATGTTTGGCGGCAGCATCCGTGGCAGGCTTTCCTGTAGAAATCGAATCAGAGAGATTAGTATGGGCTGAACATTTTACAACAGCAATTGCTTTGGGAAGTAGTATAGCTTCTAAAAGGGTAGAAACTTGTAAATGATTAGAAATGTGTTTACCCCTAAGGTGAGAAACCCTCTCTGTTTCCACAAGGCCCCAAAGTCATGTAAACAGAAAAAGCATATCTGGAATCAGTAAATGTTAACAGCCTGTTCAGTCCCAATCTTACGAGTTCAGCTTACTGAGCTGAAAAATGGTTTAGCAATTTTCCACTGGTTATAATTGCATGCAAGGTAACTACTGCAAACCCCACTTGGGACATTCCTGTGTCGGGGTTGCGTGAAGCTGACCCATCTACAAACAAATCAAGGTCTGGGTTAAGTAAAGGTGTCTCTTGTAAGTCAGGCCTAGGCATGCATACTTGTTGTGGCACATCAATACAATTATGTGTATCAGTCTCACCCTCCTTGGATGTAGAGAGTAAGGTTGCTGGGTTAAAAACTGTGCAGCACGACAGTAATGTTTGGTAGATCTAACAGTGTGGTATGATAGCGCAACCACCTTTGAGCTGAGAGATGTGAGGTTTTCTGTGTGTGTAGTATATGAGCCACTGCATGAGGAACCAACAAAGTCAGGTCAGAATAACCTACAATTTCTCTAGAAGCAATTACAGCCCACAGACAAAGAGGCAGACCTGCAGCTACTGAGTCAAGTTTGGTAGAGAAATAGGCCATCGGCCTCAACTTATCACCGTGCAGTTGGCACAATACAGAGGTCATAAAACGACCCTTTCAACAAACTGTGTAAAAGGTTTGTCTGGTCTGGGCAGTCCTAAAGTTGGTGCAGTCTCTGATCGACTGCTTAAGGTCATTAAAAGCCTTCTTTCCCTCATCAGTCTACTTTGTCATGCGCGCGCAAATGTTTACCATGAATCATGGAAGAGAGGGGTGCCTCTCTCTCTGAATAGTTAGGGATCCACTGCCTACAGTATGACGTCATTCCTAGAAAGCTCATCATTTGTTTTTTAGTAAGAGGTAATGGAACTGCCTGAATGGCTTTAATTCGTTTGGGAGAGAGAGATATGCCCCCTGCTGCTGTGAAGAGCGCTGTGAAAAAGCAAACCAAAACTGGCTATCTTTGTCTACTGGGACTGAATAAAATGCATTAGCCATGTCGACAACAGAAAAGTACATTGAGTCAGCCGGAAATAAAGACAGGATGGTATGCGGATTTGAAACCTGAGGTGCGTGCGGGTGAATTGTCGCATTCACAGCCTGCAAATCCTGCACCAGCCTCCATTCCGTAAGCTGACCTGCATCTCTCTTTTTTTTTTACTGGAAATATTGGTGTCCTTACTGGGGAGTCGTCACATGGCACAATAACCCCTGCTTTTAATAGTGATCCAATCACAGGTGTAATTCCTTCAACGACCTGTTCCTTAAGTGGGTATTGCTTGACACAAGGCGTATAATCAGACTTTGGATGCACTACTAAAGGAGTGGAATCTTTCATTAATCCTACATCATATTTATGAGCTGCCCACAAGCTCTCTGGCACCTCTGATAATTCTGGTGTATCAGGCTGGGCATTGTCCTGGAGGGACAGCATGAACGCTGTCTCCCCCACCAAGGCCACACTACGTTTGGTGTGTGCAACACAAGTAACAGCTGTACGGAACACATCTCCACTTCCACTATGCATAGTTCTGGGATCCCTTTTACTGGCACAAAGTCCTGCAATGTCAGCTGTCGCTCCAACCAATGCCCCAAATCCTGCCAACGTCTCCCTGTCGGCTTAGCCAAACATATATGCGGAGTCTGTCCTCTAAACAGTTTGTACTGAGATGGAGAAAGTGAAACGGACGCCACTGCTATGTCCCTCGACCAATACTCATGTAACACATTCAATCTTTCTACTTTCTCATTCCTGTCATACCACATTTTCTCAAACCATTAATCTGGCCCTTCACTAACATAGGCAGTACAATGTAGCAGATTTTCAGAGACATACTGTTTAACTGAGCTGCAACTTTTGGGTGCCAGTGCAGTAAGGTGATGTGTTATATTTCCGACACTAGATGACAGTAGCTGCCATTCATAGGCATATAACAAGTTTGCTGGGCTGCATTTGACTAATTGTGTAAAGACCTAGATTATGTGTTTGCCTACTTGAACTCCCTCTGGAGTACATATCAATACTATACCAAATTGACACATGAGATCTCGACCCATAAGATTAATTGGGCAAAATGATGACACTAAAAATGAATGTTTTACTTTGACCTCTCCTTGTGAGCACACTAAGGGAACCGAGCAGGCCTCCATAATTGGAATACCTCCCGCTCCCAGTCTTAACTATTCTTCCACTCTTCTTTGGAGGTGATTACAAAGCATTCTGTCTAATTATGTAACATGTAGCTCCCGAATCTGCAAGAAATGTTACAAATTTATTTGATACCATCAATTTTATTTCTGACAACCTTTTATATCCTTCCTGATTATCTTTGTACATGGTCATTTCATAAATGTCCGGCTTTTGCTTTGCTTTGGTTTCTAAATGAGTAATTGCTTGTTGGACTAACTCATATGCTTGTGTGTCTGTGTTGGTATGTGATACTTGCGATTGCTGAGAGGTCACTGATCCTGGGGTCCGTCCTTCCATCCACACACCTCAATCAGCGGCTTCTCCATCAGTTTGTTTGCCTTTGTTTAATTGTGGACAGTCCCATTTCCAGTGTCTGTCCTGGCCACATTTATGGCAGGCAGTGCTCTGGTTACACGCTCTTCCGCATCCTTTATTTCTTCCTCCTTGAGAGCCACCACGTTTCCGCTGGCCCTGCCTCTTGCTCCAGACAGATGCTGAAACATTGTTAGTTGGGCATCCTCGGTTTTTCTTTCTGATTTTTGTTTCTTTTGTTCCTCAGTGTGGTTTACAATGTCCTCAGCATGTTCAGCATGTTGAGCAATTGAGGTCAGATAGCATGTCTTCCATTCAGCGCATGCATTTCTTGTGTTGGTTGCAATTTCTGGACGCATTCCAGGTACGAACAGGTTTTTCAGATGTTCTTCATACGGTGTCAGTGGTATTTGATATCATCAGGTCTATTCATACCTCCATGTAAATCAAAAGCGGTTTGGAGATGATGAAGGAATTGGTTTGATGATTCTGATGGACCCTGAGTTACTGCTGTGACACTGGTCAAGTCCATTCTCAGAGGGAAACATTCTCTGACTAAGTCCACAAGAGCGTGGACTGCGTTGAAGAATGGTGCGTTGTCATGATTATCATGATCTGGATCAGTGATGCGTAATCTCAGCCGGTTGGCAGTAAAAACACTGAAATTCTGGGATAGTCATGTTTTAAAAGATTCATCATCAATTTCCAGATTTCCCCCATGGTTGGGCGATACTCCCTAACACAGTCATTTATTTGTTTGGAGAAAAGATTTAAATTGGCAACTGGACTGCAGACATAATTCATAGAATCCTTAATGCCCTCTTCGCTCCAGGGTCAATGTACCAAAATAAGCCCCTCTGGACCTGCAACCTCCACCATGGAACAAGTGAGCACTGCGTCCTGCTTTTTTTTTAATCTTAAAGTAATATTTGTTGTTTTGGTTGTTGCCCTTTTGTCTCTTGTTATTTCCTCTTCGTTAGATGGTGATCTTTGAAAGGTTGTCTAGCTTTTTCCTCGTTTAATTTTTTTCTTTTCGCTCTCCGTGTTGGTAGGGAGGGGGTTGCGTTATTCCTTGCTGACGCTGATGCAGGTGGTGCAGAATGGGGAACGGAGTCCAGGTCCAATTCCCTTGTTCGTTGCACCTCAGTGAGAGGATGCAATTCATTATATAATGGAAAATCTTTTTGGTGTGTATTTAATTGTTTGCTGTTTTCTGCCTTGTTTTATCTTTTAAAGTTTCCACATTCCTAAAGCTTTCCAATCTGCCTTACACTCAACATTGCTTTTTCTTTCCTCTTTTGGACATTTTGGCATGGCATTCAGAACTTTCTTTCTCCTTCTTTTCCAAACATTATTGGAGTTGAGACAGTTGTCTCCACATTCTCTCCAAATTTCTATTTGATCTAAACTCTCTGGGAATTTATTACGCACAAAATGACACAACGGAGGTTCAATAGTTGGGGCTGCTGGCTGGGCCACGGCTACCTTCCTGTGACTTTTACCTATCTCAAATCACCTTTTTCTTTTATCAAAATAAATTTGGTCCACCAAGTATTTTGATAAATACACCACTTATTTACAATACAGGAGTAATTCAAACCCATCGGTCAATGCCCTAGGCCAAGCCTAGTCATGAGATATAGCACTTTCCTGTAATAGCTATTTCAATAACCTTAAGTTGTTAGGCCTATTTTATCGTTTGCTGCAATCCTCAAAATGATTTCTCACTGTGTTTTGTTCTTATCCACCTCTTGGATTGGATCGGCAACACGTGCTCCCTCAAATGACAGCTGCTCACCCGCAGGGAGGACTCGTCCTATGTTTGGCGAGTCCGTTCTTTCCGATGGAGTCCAGGCTACGTGTCCAATCCCATTCTATTGTCGCCATGTTTGTTGTGGAATTCTATACTTACTTCCTTGTGAGAAATAATGATTTCGAATGATTCGTCTTTGTATTATTTTGTTATAGAGAAATGAAGCAAATTACAGAATAGATAAATATTAAATGCTAAGCAGCAGGTCAAAGATCCTCTTCTTCGACGGTTCTTCAGACGTTTGACCAAGAGCTGTTAAAATCAGATTCTTATTATTCAGAAGGCTTTGGTTTTTATGAATAGATCAAACAACCCTGTTCAAAATTGGCATCTCCAAGAGTAAAAGGAGGAAACTTAGAGAAGGCACCTGCAGACGACTTCCATCTCAGTGCTAGGAGCAGAAGGTTATTCTAACTTCACAATAACAAGTTAAACCACACAAGGATACATTTTTCCCATTACAGAAAACAATGGATTTTTTTTTCTTCTAATCCACAGTGTCAAGGCAACGCAGTTTAACTCAAACTGCAAACTGACATTACTGTCCATGCACGACAGTGTGCATGGCAGAGCCAGTGCACCGCGGCATGCACGCAGCAATCTGTGTATGGGCGCGCAAAACAAGAATAATAGTGGGCTGAGCAAGGAAAGATAACATTTCATACAAGCAGCAGGCATTTTACGAAAATAAATGTGATTTGACTAATGGGGTAATTAATGTGCCCCAGTAAAGCTTTATGTTCAGCAACTCCCCTGATTGGAAGTATGTGTTGAGAGACGTGTTTAAAAGATATTGACAAAACCCAAACTGCACTACTGCCTAGCTCAACTTTCCTATTTGGTAGGCAACGCACACGTGCAGTTACATACTCACATACAGACCACACACACACACACACACACACACACACACACACAGACACACCAACACAGTTTCTCAAAAGGCCTTGTTCCACTGCACTGCCAATTATATTGTCAGAATTCCATTTGTCTGTTACATTTTCTCTGCTTGACATAATTGATGAATGGATGCTCTTATGAAAATTAAACGTGCAGTCCTCCCAGGTTTACTGTAACTCTGTTAAAATGTAATGAGATTCCGTAAGCGTCTTTGCACAATTTTTTATTAAATGGAATATCAGTATGACTAATTCCCCTAGCCGAAATGCAGACTGGAACACAACATTATTGATAGGTTAATGCATAAGTGGTCTCCCATCTCCTGCCTCTAATGGCCTAATAATGCATTATACTAGTATCAGTGGCCTGTGGCTTGCAGTGCTTATTGTCATTATTGAAGACACCTGGGCAAATCATTCATCAAGGTTAAATCAAGAGGTCCCATCCATCCATTAGGCTGTCAGTAAACAGCTCTATATAAGTTTTGCAAGCCAATCTACACAACTTTGGATTTGCTTTGCAAGTAAGGTAATAAGGATCTGAATAGTTTCCATATGACAAAAAATAGGCAATTGAACTGTAACTAATTTTGACACATATGTATACATTTTCTTGCAATTATAGGGGATGAAAACGGGGTGGGTCTTCATACATTTTAGAGCAAATTAAATTCAAAAAGAGTTATGTTGTGCAATGTACAATCGATTTTAAAAAAAGCTTTTTTCTGTTCAAAATGTACCGTAACGGGACATTTTTCAAAATTGTAATACTCTTATAAACATGAGAGTGGACAAAATATGGTTACTTTATGAAAATGTAGGTATTTATTATTGGAAATCAATTAACGGCAAAAAACAAATATTGTCCTGACACCCTTACAGGTACAGCATTTAGCAATAAAGAAAATTGTCTCAAATCATAACATGGCAAACTCAAGCCTGCCAAATTTGACTTGGTAAATGTGGCATATCCAACCTTTATTTAAGCAATAGCACAAAACAGATATGCTCAAATCCGTGGCAAACTTTCAAAAGCCCCAAAAACTATAAGACTCAGAAAACAGAATAATTTTATAACAGGTACATTGGTCAGCTAAATTTTCCATTAGGCTACTTCAGTAGGCTATATAATCTAACTTGGTCCTTTTTAGCCCTCCAAACAAACTCTGAGTCAGCATTTTTTGTGCATATGTGAATACTCCAAAATAACTCAGACCCCCTCTGAAACGAACTGTATGGTTCGCTTCAAGTCCACGTTGCGGTTTACTTAACCTGTGCATTGTAAACATTGTGCATTGAAAATAATGTGAAGTCCCCATCGGAGCTGAAGAGGAACGCAAAAAGAATAAGAAAAGTCCCTTTTCTGTTGGTCAACATTTTGGGACACTTTACGAGGACTGAGGCTTGGTTCGTTCAGCCCTCCTAACAAACTCATGCGGTTAGTCAGCATTTTTGGCGCATACAGTGGGGCAAAAAAGTATTTAGTCAGCCACTGATTGTGCAAGTTCTCCTACTTAGAAAGATGAGAGAGGTCTGTAATTTTCATCATAGGTACACTTCAACTATGAGAGACATAAATGAGAAAGAAAATCCAGGAAATCACATTTGTAGGATTTTTAAAGAATTTATTTGTAAATGATGGTGGAAAATAAGTATATTGGTCAATAACAAAAGTTCAACTCAATACTTTGTAACATAACCTTTGTTGGCAATGACAGAGGTCAAACGTTTCCTGTAAGTCTTCACCAGGTTTGCACACACTGTAGCTGGTATTTTGGCCCATTCCTCCATGCAGATCTCCTCTAGAGCAGTGATGTTTTGGGGCTGTCGCTGGGCAACACGGACTTTCACCTCCCTCCACAAATTTTCTATGGGGTTGAGGTCTGGAGACTGGCTAGGCCACTCCAGGACCTTGAAATGCTTTTTACGGAGCCACTCCTTCGTTGCCCGAGCGGTGTGTTTGGGATCATTGTCATGCTGGAAGACCCAGCCACGTTCCATCTTCAATGCTCTCACTGATGGAAGGAGGTTTTGGCTTAAAATCTCACGATACATGGCCCCGTTCATTCTTCCCTTAACACGGATCAGTCGTCCTGTCCCCTTTGCAGTAAAACAGCCCCAAAGCATGATGTTTCCACCCCCATGCTTCACAGTAGGTATGGTGTTCTTGGGATGCAACTCAGCATTCTTCTTCCTCCAAACACGACGAGTTGAGTTTTTAACCAAAAAGTTCTATTTTGGTTTCATCTGACCACATGATATTCTCCCAATCCTCTTCTGGATCATCCATATGCTCTCTGGCAAACTTCAGACGGGCCTGGACATGTACTGGCTTAAGCAGGGGTACACGCCTGGCACTGCAGGATTTGAGTCCCTCTCGGCGTAGTGTGTTACTGATGGTAGCCTTTGTTACTTTGGTCCCAGCTCTCTGCAGGTCATTCATCAGGTCCCTCCGTGTAGTTCTGGGATCTTTGCTCACCGTTCTCATGATCATGTTGACCCCACGGGATGAGATCTTGCGTGGGGCCCCAGATCGAGGGAGATTATCAATGGTCTTGTATGTCTTCCATTTTCTTACAATTGCTCCCACAGTTGATCTATTCACACCAACCTGCTTGCCTATTGCAGATTCACTCTTCCCAGCCTGGTGCAGGTCTACAATTTTCTTCCTGGTGTCCTTCGACAGCTCTTTGGTCTTGGCCATGGTTGAGTTTGGAGTCTGACTGTTTGAGGCTGTGGACAGGTGTCTTTTATACAGATGACGAGGTCAAACAGGTTCCATTAATACAGGTAACGAGTGGAGGACAGAAGAGCTTCTTAAAGAAGAAGTTACAGGTCTGTGAGAGCCAGAAATCTTGCTTGTTTGTGGGTGACCAAATACTTATTTTCCACCATAATTTACAAATAAATTCTTTAAAAATCCTACAATGTGATTTCCTGGATTTTTTTTTCTCATTTTTGTCTCTCATAGTTGAAGTGTACCTATGATGAAAATTACAGATCTCTCTCATCTTTCTAAGTAGGAGAACTTGCACAATCAATGGCTGACTAAATACTTTTTGGCCCCACTGTATGTGAACACTCTCCTCAGGGAGGTGGCCTGAGTATGGTTCGCTTCAAGTCCGGGTTGCGGTTCGCTTGATCTTTGTATTTTCGACACTAAGTGCTTGATACGTGATATTCTATGCCGAGGGGAATTAAAATTGATGAATGATGATGAGGCTCAAGTAAGGTTCATACAGATGAGGTTTATTAGGGTTGATCCCAGTGCATAGCAGTTCATACACAGATTAGTGATCTAAACACTGGGAAATGAAGCAAGAAGGAGAGAGTTCTTTGTACTCTTTCCATTATATACTCAGAGAATAACAAGTGAACTTTCACATATGGTTCATATTACTTTTCTTAAGTGGTCAACAACCCCCTATAGAGCTCCGGACGTCAGGTGACTTTTTGTTTTGTTTATGGCGCCATTGTGGCAGTAAAAAACGAACGAAAATGAATGGCGCCAGCGTGAATTTCCAGCTGTCCTACGCCGCCCACTTAAATCCCAATGATATTGAACGATATGTTGAAAAGATTAATAGATTAAACATTAGTGACCCTTATAATGCCCCCGGAGTTATTTTCATTTTTTATTATTTTTTTGCCCGACAAAATCCATGCAGTAATTCATGGTTAGAACTTGCTTTTTGTATACAAATATCGTCAGTAACAGTAATAAAGGCCGGTTATTAAAATGGAACATATTGATACAAATCAAAAGATATCAGATATATAGCGGACCCCTGGCCATTCCCTAGGATTCTTGCATCCCTATGGGTCCTAACTATGTTCTCCTGGATCTCTCGCATGTTGCCTATCGCTATGGTAAAATGACCTAGTCCTTCAGCCTACTGTCAAGGATAGCGGGAAGAAGGACCCAAACGCAGGTTGTAGGAGCCAAAAGCATTTATTAAAAAAAAGACAAGGACTACAGGGAGACAGGCATTACGCATAACCACACTCAAACACAATGAAGACAACAAGAACTGAACTTAGGCAGGGCTTATATACAAAACCAGGGCAAACCGAAAACCAGGGAAACCTAAACGAGATAACGGGGCAGGTGAAAACAATAAGCTAATCAGGCCCCGAGGGCCAGGCCATGACACTGTTACACAAACCCCAGGGGCACGGAAGACAACACTCTCGTTCGGGGAGAGCTTTTCTTTGTCCTCCCGACTTTGCTACAAACCTGTGTTCTTTTCACACCCTCCAAGAACGGAACCTGAAGCAGCTGCAAACCGATATGGAAGGTTTCCTCGTGGATTCGCTAAGGCCCCTTTGTGTCCCTTGTCTAAAAGGGGTCCCCCCTTACACGCACAACTAACCCCTTTTCCTTGTCACCCGTTTTGTGTGGAGGCGCCGAGCTACAGGCCTCTTTCAAACGTGCGTTTCTCTCTCTCTCTACCCTGCGTAGATACTCAATTTGTCCTATTTCCTATCCCCCAACTTTAGTACTGTTTTCCACCAAAGGGAGAGGACCTTGGGTTGTCAAACACCCTAGTTCAGAGGACACACCCGGAGGGAAAGGGAACACCATTACATGCATGCCCCCAAGGGGAAACACCTTCCCTCGTTGCTCTAGTGTCTGAACAGTTTACCAAGCCCAGACAATGTCTACAGTCTCTTTCACTTACCCTCTGCTGCTGCAAGAACAGAAAAAGGCTTTTCCTGTAACAGGAAGCTGTGGGAGGGAGGCCAGACTGACACACTCTCGGCAGCCGAGAGGCTGCAAGAGTGCAAGCTAAATATAACTGAAAATTCTCCTACCCTGGGACAGTCCCTTGGGAGTTTTAATAGGAGACCAGGCTACTTATTGCAGTTGAGGTCTAAGAGAAACGGTGATCCGTTGAACCCGGGAGGCGAATAAGCTACTTCGGTGTAGTCAGAGTCTCAGAGGCCAGTACTTTCTCAAAAGTTTTTATAGGAAAGCACAAATGATCAAGTCACACGATAGGCCTTCATATTCATATTCACTCGCCAAGCAACAAGATCGTGTCAAGTTGCACGGTAGTATGGTTTCAAGCAATCATACAATAATCAAGTAACCAGAACTGGCCAAGTTACAAGCACTGGTACGATTATAATAAACTAAATGAGTAACAAGAAAAAGATGAAGTTATAAGCACTCATACAGCAATAATAGGCTAAATGGAATAACAAGAACAAGTCACGTTACAAGCATTCACACAATAATCTGAAATAAGTAACAAGAGAGAGAGTCAAGTTACAATACCGTCTGTGAACGAGAGGTTCGTTTCGCGAGTAATAGGGTGTCCATCACTGACTAGGCAGCTTAACTTATGGTCAGCTCAAATAGTCAGAAGACAGCCCGGCTGTGACTAAAAGGTTCTTTTTGCGAGAGATAGGGGGTCCGTCACTAACTAGGAAGCTTAACATATGAGCTTTCATCCTGGATGCATGGATCCATTGAGGTTGACACCTGACCTTTTACTGCTGTTCTGGTAACCAAGAGCACCTGTGTACGCAGTCCATACTGTGAAAGATAGTGTGCGAGTAACTGCTGGAGGTAACCAACTGGCTATCTTCTTTTGTTAGAAAGGTGCTACAGTCTCCAGGTGTCGTTGAATTGCTTATTGTCACACATAACCTGTGTGTGTGTGTGTGTGTGTGTGGGGGGGGGGGGGGGTCCTGTAAACAAGGATATAACAGGATAGGTAAGTAATTATAAACAACAGTACAAGACATACGTTGTAAATACTTTGACAAATTAAGATGCTGTTACGTATAATGTTCACAAGGTGGCAGTATAACGGCTAAATAAGTAATGTGCATGCGAACAGTACGTGATTGCGAACAAAACTGTGGCGCAGATATAAACATAGACAGTTGCCCAAGCCATAGCTACTCTAGTCTAGATCAAACCAAACCTAACATACACGTCGGCACTGCTAACGATACAAACGCAACATCCGCTCAAATAGTCATCCCGTTTCATAATGAACTAGACATCAATAACACCGGAGAGGCATGGTGGGGTATTATCTAGCTAGCTTTACAAATAAAGCTATTACCACAACACGTAAAAAACGTAAAGACTTAATCAAATACTTTTTTATGACGGAACTTACTTTGTCAGCTACGCACACCAAAGACAATAATTAACTAAAACATTGGCCAGGCTAGAGAGGGCATAAACTCTGACATGCAACAAGATCTGGCCAAGAATTAAAAGAATGTGCGCTCGCAGTACATGACGTAGCCCTCAGCAAGTCCCACAGCAGGGAGTTTTCCCCGGATTCATCTAACGAATATGTTATGACAGTAAAGGTCACTGCTGTGTTAGTGGGGACTGCTAACTCCGTTATCGGGCATCTTCGGGAATTCGGTCAACTTGGCAACCAGACGATTGTAGGTGTTAACTTTAATGTCTTTAATGTCCACATCCGTAGCACGGATCTTGCCATCGTCGCTGGGGATGACTCTCGTGACACGCCCAATAGGCCAGAGCGCCCGCGGGAGCTGTGAGTCAACAACCATGACGACTTGTCCAACGGTGAGGTCAGGAATAGAAATCGGCCACTTCTGGTGGAGCTGAAGACTCGGTAGGTACTTGCGAGAAAACTGATTCCAAAAATGGTCAGCAAGCACCTGGCTGTGTTTCAAGCGTCGATGTCCCAACAGGTCACTGGAACTGTAAACGGCCTGCGGGAGGGAGGAGGCCTGCCACCCCATCAACAGGAGATTGGGTGTGATCGGGTCTGGAACAGCAAGGTCAGATGACACAGCTTAATGGCTTAGAGTTCAGTCTTCAACCTCAATGAGGGCTGTCATCAGGACTTCTTCTAGGACAGTGGGGTTGTTGAGGACAACTTGGAGGGAGGCCTTGACTGAGTTGATCTTCCTCTCCCACGCTCCCCCGAAATGATATGCTCCACTGAACGTGTTCTGTTCTGTGAAGCCATGGTTCCGGACTGAGGCCTCAGAACCTGTTTTCTCAACAAGCTAGACCTTCACCTCCAGGGGAGTTGCTGTCGGGTCAAACTACAACATACATTTTGAGAGTGAGAGTGCGTACAGTGGCGTACTTTGGTAAGTGTTTCCTGTGGGTGTTCCGAAACTAATCCATTTGTTTTCCACTGGTGATCAAGCAAACGGAAGGCTTCTCTCTTTTTTAAATGTATTTTATTTTTTAAAGATAAAAAAAGATTAAAAATATAAAAGATTATTGAGTAGCATAGAAAGAGTAATAATTCAGACGATTACAGTTTACAAGATAATATACTGATTAAGATAAAACACAGAAAAACAGATAATATGTTGAATACGGTGCTCCTCGTGCTTCACTTGAAAACAAAGCCTTATTCTGCCTGAGATCGGATTACGGCATATTTCACAGGTGAAACTTGCTGCCCTTCTTCGACCCTTGCCTCGCCTGCGCAAGGGTCTCTCCCTTCCAGGGAGGGTTCTCTGGCTAAAGCGCCCCAGGGAATTAAGAGAGCTGTTCTTCACCCAGAGCGACTCACCGATTGCTGAGCAGAAACGGTCCTCAGTTTGGGGTGTGGGGAGGTGGTCCAGTGCTAGGTTTAGCACCGGCTCTGGTTCCAATCTCTAAGATCCTCCACAGTTCCCTCCCTCACATGTCAGTCTCTCAGTCAGAACGAATCCCGGAACTGGATTCGTTCACTCACTGAATGAGTGAACTGGCTGAGACACTAGCTTAGTAGGAAGTAGTACTACCCATCTGTTTTATTTATAATTAGGTGTCGCAAAAATATCTTGTTACATAACAGGGTAGGACTTTTTTAGTAGCTTTCAGTTTGTAAACGGTGGGCCTATATGTATCCAACTAAATTATTATCCTTCACGCACCACCGCTCAGTTTACTAGTTAGCGAGCTGAACTTAACGCCTCGGCCGTCTTTAGTTCAGTGAACTCTGAAAAGCACTGAACAGTACGTTCTGTGATTTGTTCACTTACTGAACGAGTGAACTGGGACGGTGATTGTGTGTGATTCATTTGGTGATAGACAGTTCTCAAGGTCGCCTCTTTCCCTCTCTCTCTCATGGCTTGAGGTCTCGATGTAGAAAGTAGCATTGTACTAACTAGCTATAAAAAAAAATATGATGAAGTGTCGCGAAAATATCTGCTGTCACATAATAGGGTAGGACTTTGTTATAGTAGCTTTCAGTTGCAAACAATAGTATCCAACCAAATGATTATCCTTCACACACTACTGTTCAGTTTCCTTTCGCGAGCTGAACTGAACACTCAGCCGTGTTTCAGTTCAGTGAGCGGAACTACGCAGTCGGAGCTCCGAAAAGCACTGACCGTAAACTGATTCGGTGAACGAATCTTTTGAGCGAATCATTTTGGTGAGCCTATTCTAATGATTCAGCACACTGAAAATAACTGCTTTGCCTATCACGGACGCTACTCCTGAACCTGCAATGAGTTTTTTAAACTTTTTGAATCAAAGAATCTCCCTCATTCGTCAGAGCATTGTCTTACCTGTAGATCCACTGTCAGTCTGTTTAACCTGATAGGCCTAATCCTTGTTTAGCTTTTTTAAACCGTCTTTCAACCTACACTGTCAGAAATTGTCAACAAAATTAACCCCTCCTCCTGCCCTCTAGCCATTCTGCCTCATCGATTTTTGAAAGAAGTTTTTAACATAACCTGTCCTTTTATACTAGCGATTTTAAATAGCTCCCTTTCCTTGGGTACTGTGCCCAGTTATTTTAAAATTCTCCTATTCAACCTGTGTTTAATTAACAGGACTCGATTCAAATGATTATTATAACTTTAGACCTATTTCAAAACTTCCTTTTCTAGCGAAAGTTCTGGAGAAGATTGTTGCCAATCAACTTTTATCTTAAATGAAAGATAATCCATTGGTTGAAACTTTCCAATCAGGTTTTAGAGCTCATCACAGTACAGAAACAGCCCTTCTTAAAGTCATGAATTACCTGCTTTTAGCTGATGACGCTGGCTGTCTTTCCATTTTAGTACTCTTAGATCTTAGTGCTGCATTTGACACAGTTGCTCATGCCATCCTCTTGTCCTTTCTAGAGCACTGGGTGGGAGTCAGTGGCACGGCCCTTGAGTGGTTTAAATCATACATTACAGACAGAACTTTGTGTTGGGATCACGGAATCCAGGTCTTCCACCTCCACACTGCATTGTGGGGTTCCTCAGGGTTCAGTGTTTGGCCTGATCCTTTTGCCCCGAACACTTACATGCTGCCACTAGGTCATTTTACAAGATCACATAACGTCAACTTCCATTTCTATGCAGACGACCAGGTATACCTCAGCTGTGACCCTAATAATTTCAATTTAATTATCTCTCTTTTGAACTGTCTTGAGGACATTTAGAAATGGATGGCGCAAAATTTCTTTCAGCTCAACTAAAAAAACTGAAATACTCTAACTTAGCACCAACACCGCCAACATTGAAATAACAGACAAAATAGGTTTATACTCCCACTTATTACCCCACATTGTAGGAATCTTGGAGTTTTAATTGACAACGACCTCATATTAAACACATATCAAATTTGTCATACAGGCATACTCCATAAGCCTTTCCTGTCTACCAAAATCTTGAAACAGTTTGTTCATGCTTTTATTTCGTCACAGCTAGATTACTGCACCTCCCTTTTCTCCGTCTGCAGCAAAAAGACCAACTCCTCTCTTCAACTGATCCGAAATGCAAGATGATTTTAACCGTTACACAAAAACGAGAGCACATTACCCCTATTCTTGCATCATTGCACTGGCTGCCAGTGTTTTGGGGTTGATTTAAAAATGTTACTTTTAAAGCCCAACACGGTTGTGCCCCAAGTTATATTATTGACCTTTTAACGCCCTATGTTCTGCCTCGTGCCCTGACCGTAACCTAACTCCAGGTTAAGAAACAAGGGTGACAGAGCCTTAGAATTAGATTTAGGGCCCCCAGACTTTGGAACCATAGTCCAGAGAAGATTAGATTGGCTAAGTTCTATTTCATCTTTTAAGTCTCTTCTTAAAACACACTTTCAAAGTATTGGCCTTCCTTTGATCCTCTATTTTACTTCCCAATCCATCTGGTTAATTATTTATTTATATTTAAATTATTTTCAATTGCTGTTTTATATTATTTTGCCTATTCTATGTATTTATTACTGATCGCACTACTGTCATTTCGACTGCCTGTGACTTCACTCATGTCTGATGTGTTTATCCTGTAAAGCACTTTGTAAACTTTGTTTTGAAAAGGGTTAGGCTATAGAAATGAAGTTTTATTATTATTATTATCATTATTATTTTTATCATCATAATAGGTACCGGAACTTAAGTAGGTCCAACACCGCAACTTCCCCGATCCTGTTCCGGCAGGATCCGGCACAAATTACGCCCTGTTTGTATCTATAGTGTGAACAGAAAGAGGGCTAATGCCCCATTCATTGTCGTTTTAGTCTGTCATTAGATATTACCCCACTTTCAAACTCTGAACTGATAATATCCAAAAGATAGCTAGCCACCGCCTTCACTCCGCTAATTCTGTCTCCATGATCCTGTCTTTGGCCTGGCAATTGTTAGCCATCCAATACTCTGGATCATTTCGATTTCCAAACTGATATGGGTGGGGACAAAGTGGTGGACCACGACCCTCATGCTCCCCAGGAAGCAAATGTTGTACATTTTAAAGTTAAATGCGTCAAACTGATGCACTTTGAGAGAAGTTAAGAGGCTAGACTCAATAAATGTTGATGATATAAAACTGCTTATCTTACGTATTTAATATACAGTATTCATGCCCACAATATTAAAACTATGTATGATTGAGTGCTTAATGGACTTGTTTAGTATACTAGTGCAACTTCAATGTAAAACAAATATCTACATTTACTCTTATGTTATTTCAAGCCTAGGCCTCATCTGTGACCCTGCCTCTTCTGCTCTGTCTGAACTGCAAGTGGCAGGATTGGTTCTCTCACCTGATAAAATATCACATTGATGCATGCCATGTGAACAGTGAGAGACAATATGTGCCCATTTAAAGCTCTCATTTCAAACACACATTGATGAACCATTGTTATACAGTAGCCTACATCATCCACCTAACATTTGTTACTAAATATCACTAACAAGTTCTAACATATGACCAATTCATTATTCGACCTCACCTGTGACCCTGCCTCTCTATCTGCCTCTCCTCCTCTGTCTGACATTGAGCTACTACATAGTGAGGTCGCTTCTGTCTCGTGACAAAATAACACATTGATGCATTCCATAAGGAACAGTGAGTAAAAACATGTATGGCTTAGTTGAGTATTACTATTATCATTGACTCTACACTGGGGATGTAATGGTTACCGGTTAAATGGTTAACCGTGGTAAAAATCCCTGACGGTTAGTATTACCGTGAAAATTTGTATTATCATTAAAACCGTCACGGTTTGATTACCCCGGTTTGATAAAACTCACGTGAATACTGTCCAGCATCAACCAACGGTGGCAAGTCTCAGACTGAGGCGCGCAGGTACAGCATGCAACGTGGATTTGTTTTTAGGTTTTCAATGAAACATGGCCAAAGGCAGTGGACAGCGCTTAGGAGATTTTTTTGCCTTCTAAGGGCCTTTTCACACCTGAAGGTCCGCACCAAGGTCCGAACTGAGGTTCATGTTTTTGTTACATTGTATACATTTGATCCCATCCGTTTTGGTTTCATATTGCAATTATGCGATCGCACTAAAAACTTTACATGACATACTTACATCCCGTCATCACCAACTGGGGCTGCATCTCCCTATACTTTACAATGATTTTTTGTAATTGGGTTTGAGTCTGACATCAGTGTCCTGTCAATTCGGTTGAAAATGGGGAAAGTGAAAAATGATTCAACAAATATCGTTGCCTCAATATAATTATATTAACTTCAGGCGCGATACTGGAGAAAAGTTCAAATTCGCAAAATAAACGTCCTCGTTATGCGAAGATTGTATTGCCGGGAGGAAAGGAGAAGACTGCAAGCAATCGTCACTCTCTTTCTCATTAGGATTTAAATTGATTTAACTCCAAGACATGATCAAACAATGCAATATACCCACTACTAGGCAGTTTAACATTCTGTTAATCCAGGGAACTTCCTGTATATAGTCCGAAATTCCGAACCATTGAAAAAATGGTTTCACACTGCACTGTAAAAATAAAAAGTTTACCATTTTACTGGAAAAATGTTGTATAATTTCACAGCTTTTTTCTGTTTTTCGAAAAGTTGACGAATATTCGTGAAAAAAATAAATGAAAGGGTTCTAATAAAATCTTCTAATTGAATAGCCCAAAAAATTGTTACAATTAAAAGTCCATTATTTTCGTTTTTTTTTATAAATAAAAGAATTTTTTTAATATCCATATATTTATTTGTACATATTAACTTGTAAAAATACAAATTAAACCTGTTTACAAAATATGCTAAAACAAAACCCTAAACCATTTTTATTTGTTCATTCGTATTTTTATTACTAAATAAACGCAAAACATTAAGTTTGAATCAGTCTTTAATTTTTATTGGACTATATACCTTCCCCAATATTATGCACTCTTCAAAATAAAGTGGGAGAGGCAATTTCTCTGTCTCTGCTCATAACTCCCCCCATCCCCCCATAATTCATTTTAGTTCTAAGAAGTTCCTCGCCCATGTCGTGGGAGCCATGTTTTCTTGCCACTGCATGCATGGTTATGTTAGGTTAGGACCTCAAAGCATATAGGGAAGTGTTGTGAAAAAAATAGGCAGGGTTTAAGAAGACCTACTGTATGCGGATCATAACACGTATCGTGCAGAACACAAAGTTATTTTAGCTGGAAAGGCTCTAAACATTTTTTGCATCTCTGGAAATCTCAAACTTAACAGATAGATAGGCAGGATGCATATGGAATGGACGTAGTCCATTCAAGCATCATATATAAAGCACACGTAAATGAGTAACTGCTCTTTCCACTGCACATGCTCAGAACAATGCACAGCCTTTGTTCTCCCTACCAACTGCTCCGGTGTCAACGTTGTTTGCGGGAGGCCAGCCTTGCCGCTCGACTGGATATATCCATTCCACTAATAAAGTAAGTAAGAATTATTCTTAATAACAAAACTAGAGAAAATCTGATATTTTGGGTGTGGGAAATGTAGTTAACGCTGATTGGTGCACCAACGCGATTAGATGGTTGGACCTACAGCTAGCTAACTAGTCTATGTTCATGTAATATAACCGTGGCCAACGTTAGCTAGCTACTGTTAGCTAGCTGCGGTCACATGACATTCAGTTAACGTCACACGGTTTTGTGCTCGTATACTAAGATGATGACGAAGTACATTTCCTCTGCTAACGCTTCAGGTTCAGCAATATGCAATCGGGCCTCATCTTTAACTTCAGCTAAATTTTAGCAACTGTCGTTAACTGTAGCTTGCTAACTTGGTCCATCATACCTAAATCAATCTTACAATTTCCTTTACGCACTCAAAGCAGAGCTCCATTGTAAAGAATGGGACACTGAAAGCAAATAATTAAGTGGTTAACTTTATATTCATCATTTTTCCAGGATGCCGAATGCTTTCTTCACTTTGAATTGTTTGAATTCAGTACCATGCACGGCTCTGCTTGTACTTGTGTCGCACGAGGAGAAGGACGGTGTACCACTAAGTGTCCATGTAAGTGTCCCATAACTGGTAAATGTAATAAAATATGTTTTTTAATTATTTTTTGTTCAACCTCAAGGTTTGAACTAAACCACAACAAAAATAAGAATGGGTTTCGACTCAATGTAACTGTGTGCGCACTTTTCTGTTGGTTCAATCAGGTTCTACGTGCTCCATCAGGCAAGCGCAAAGATGAAGGATGAACTGTCATATTTTTCTGCAGAACGAGACTGTGCTGATTGCCTGGAGTGACATTGCATTTTTAAAACGTGTCTGTATCAGAGGTGTATGCCCCAAGTAGTCTAACTTGTTTGAGATCATAGCAGAGAAGTCAAAAATATGATACCTGATATTAGAGAAGCTGTGTACGTAAGAAAATTCCGTTTTATAGGTCATTTATAAAAAGTATTCGAAATGTCTATTTCTACAAATAAACAACTTTAATGTGCTATGTGACCTTTATTTCTTATATTCATGTTTTCATAGCTTTTTTGCATATAAAATAACGTTTTAATCTAATAAAACGTTGAATTACATTAAACAAACTTGTATTAGTGGGTTAAAGTAGCTATTTGAACCGTATTTATACAAATGTACCCTTTATAAACTATTTTTGTCTGTTTTATTACAATTAGAAACATCTTAGTTAAAATACTAATTATGTTTTAAAATGAGAAATATTTCTTTATATACAACTTTTACATAGAATAGTCGTATTTTCTCGTAAAATTCCCCGTATAAAAAATATAATAAGTATGGGAAATATTTGTATATTAACGAGAAAGTGTTGTGCTTCAGAAAACATGTTAGGTTTGTAAACAAACGAACTTTCTTCGGCAACTGCTGCCAGTACTTTTACAGTGTGAAAACAAACCAAACCATGGTTCAGTTCGATCGGGACCGAGACCACCTCTTTTCGTTACATGCATGCGTTGTTCGTGTTGTGTTATGTTACTTTTATATGCACATTTGATGTTTTACATATTTATATGTTAACAAAAAGTGCATAGTGCTGCTATATAAAACTTGGAAAAATTATTTCATTGTGTGTATCTGTACTTTCACATTTTAACACATTTTAACATTACCACGATGATATTGATAACCGTGAACATTTGGTTACTATAATCGTGATATGAAATTTTCGTACAGTTACATCTCTACTCTACACATTAGCAATTGAGAAAATATTTTGTTTAAGTGACTTACACTTTGACTTCTTGTAAAGTAGCTCTTAATGTTCACCTTTTTTTTGGCTGCCATCCCGATTTAGGCTTTGCATATTACCAAATTAGCCTAATTGCCAAACACGCACCCACACAAACACTACATTTAAAATGGTCTACTTTCCCTCAATACAAGATGTGATTTGTCCCATATGTTTGTGCACAGAATTGTCAGTATAATAGGCCAATATAAGGATGGTCGCTCATGTCCTTGCAAATCTAGTTCATGGAGCTTTGATCTTTTGCGCTTCTTACAACCATGTAGCTACAGCAAGAAACGGCAACGCCAATCGCGATATGGTTAAGGAGGCAGGACTCGTAGTAAAGAACGAGACATGTTAACCGTTTGTTTACCAAAGAAATTGACTAAACTGACAGATAAAGGCGGCTATATTTAAATATTTTGATCAAAATGATTGCTAGGGACAATTCAGATCAGAGGCCAGCAGGCGCCGGAGCTCATGCCGGGGAGACCCAGAAGAACCTAGGGCTTGGAGAGCTGCCTCGGGGACACAGAGCGGAGGGGCCTCGGGAACACAGTGCAGACACTTGGAAAGCCCCTTGGAAAGACCTGAGACCAGGCCGGGGGACTGGCGTGGCCCGGGTGGCGAGCCGGGGCCCGGGGACTAGAAGAAGCCAGGGGTGTCGACTTGGGAGCCGCAGGAGCCAGGGGAGTCAACTCAGGAGCTGCAGGAGCCAGGGGAGTTGACTTGGGAGCCAAAGCAGCCAGGGAATCAAACTGGGTCTTCAACTCCTGGAGAAACCATTGGCGCAAGCGGGTATCTGGGAACCCTAGCGCTGGAGTCCCCAGTCGAGAGCCATGCCGCTTAGCTGCCTCAGGATGTAGAGGATCTTGAAAGATTCCATCCTGTAGGCGGCTGGGCGGTGGTGGAACTCTCGGAGGCACTGCAACACAAAGCTCTGCCAGTCCTCCGGGTCCCCGTTGTAACCCCCCAGATCCTCCTCAATAATGGAGCGAAGTCTAGGGGCTTTACCTGCTGGGTCCAAGGTTGGGTGCCTCATTCTGTCAGGGTTGGATGGAATAGGACCCAAGTGCAGGCGAGAAGACAAACATGAACAGGTTTTCCCAAAAAACAAAACAGCTTTAATGTAGCTTTCAATAGCAGGGAACACCACAGCAGCAAAAGCTAGAGACAAAGAACTAGACTAAGGCAGACCTAAGGCAGACCTCACCTGCTCCGCTGTTCTCCGTGCTTGGTTTCCTTGGACCCGCTTCCTGGATCTCCCTTTCACTGCCCCACCTGCCAGTATTCCATCCAAGCTGAAATCCGCCTTGTGTGCTATTAAACTGTTCCAGTATCCAAACTCTCCGGCCTCCTATTTCAATGTTTGCACTTGGGGTTCAGTTTCGTAGATTGGCTGCTTACCATAACAGTTCCATAGTAATAATTCTATGACTCTGCTCAAATCTACATTGATCTTTACACTCGCAGGTTGAATTACGTATACAATTTAATGCTGCAATTTTGTTTCTGTATGGGCAGAAATTCACCATTATCTTGCACTGAAAGTTGGACAGCTGTCCTACCAGGTGTGATCCGTTACCAATCATTCACCTTGAGAACAGCAAGTTTCGGGATGATTGCACTGGGGATATTGATGTTGGAATTGGGGTGAAAGCCAAATAATCCTTCATCATGGAACATGACTTTCGTGTACTGGTGAAACTCTAGGAGCATTTAGTGGTACGGAAAAGGGCAGCGCGGTGGCTCAGTGGTTAGCACTGTTGCCTCACAGCAAGAAGGTTCTGGGTTCCAACCCCACCTGACCTAAGGGCCTTTCTGTGTGGAGTTTGCATGTTCTCCCTGTGCCGGCGTGGGTTTCCTCCGGGTACTCCGGTTTCCTCCCACAGTCCAAAAACCATGCAAGTTAATTGGTGACTCTAAATTGCCCATAGGGTGTGAATGTGAATGTGAGTGTGAGTGGTTGTCTGTCCCTATATGTGTTGGCCCTGTGATAGACTGGCATCCTGTCCAGGGTGTACCCTGCCTTACGCCCTGTGTTGGCTGGGATAGGCTCCAACCCCCCCGCGACCCTGTAAAACAGGATAAGTGGTAGAAGATGAGAGAGGGGAAAAGTTAGCAGCCATTGATCGAATCCTGGGTGGGTAGCTAATGCCATTAGACAGTTTGTCAAATTATCTGATATATTTCGGGCAGTTTCTTTTGGTTTACTCATTACATATCTATACCTATACCTATACCTATATCTATATCTATACCAAAGATTAGTTTCACAATGATGACAAGGGTCCAAAGCCTTAGTGATCCAGTCTTCATCACCGGATACATGTGTAAACGTTCTTTTAGAGATGTTTTTGGGTTGCCCGATAGGGACTGATTCTTTATTATATAAAAATAAAACAACAATTGTACCACAATTATTATTGCAATTAACAATAAATCACAAGTTGTGCCTCTTAGGCCACAAAGTCCTGGTTGTCAGAAAGGGTGCCATGGTCTTCGTCTGGTCTGCATAGGTAGTGATGCGTAGGGTTGGTCACCCATAGAGGCAGCGTTCAGCGTACACCTCAGTTGGCTATTTGGGAGCGTAGGAGTTACTTGGTTGGGGCCGTGGCAGGCTACCATTCGAGGAGAACACTTAATTTCACTCCTTGTCTGTCCTCTTTTCCACTGCACTAGCCAGCCTGTGTGGCAAGTGCACGTCTGGATTCAAGTTGTCCACTGGCTCGGGAACAACCTTGCAGTGACTGGCATGAATCCACAGGGTCTTTCCATTCACCTTGACTGCTGTCGCTGTGATGAGCAGCACCTGGTATGGACCTCCGTACCTCCTGTCCTTCCAGTGGTGTCTGGTGTGGTCCTTGATTACCACCCTGTCCCCTGGCTTGTGTAGTTTGATAAGGGAAGAAGACAATTGTGAGCAGTACTTTAGCATGCTGAAATCATAGTTACTAGTTGTTCAATTGACATTGGCTGGAGTTACTGCTGTGTGCGGTGGTCTCCCATACAGTATCTCAAATGGGCATAGCCCATGTCTGTGTCTGATTCGCATGCGCATGTAGAGCAGAACCAAAAGCAAAGCTTTTACCCATTACAATCCTGTTTCAGCACAACATTTGGTCAGCTTTGCTTTGATCTGGGGGTGATAGGAGCAGTGGTATCTGATGTTGAAACCTAAATAGAGAATTACGTCTTTTACTGCTTGGTTAACGAAACCTGGACCGTTATCACTGCTGAGTTTTCTTGGTAAACCCCATCTTGGAATGATTTCCTGCAACAGTGCCTTAGCCACTATTCCTGCATCCTGTTCAGCTGAGGGAAACACTTCAACCCATTTGCTGAAGATGATCAGGGTGACCAGACAGTATTTATAACCTTCACACTGAGTTAGCTCTATGAAATCCATCATTAAATGATCAAATGGCTTATCTAGGGGAGAGTGGCCCTGCAGGGGTATTTTAATAGTCCCTGCTTCATTGTTGCTTGCGCAAATCATGCAACTTTTGGAACATTTTCAGCATATTTTGAAAAGCCCTTTGTGTACCGTACTGCATTTACACATTACCCCTTTTCTCAAGTGATCTCGACCATGTGCTAACTTGTGTATGAATGGAAGAGGGCTTGTGACAAACATGGCTTGTTGTCTGGGCCCACCCAAAATCCGTTTTTGAAGATGTCTCCGGCCTTGGACCAATGCAGCCTTTCTTCTGGGGTGGATACTGACTGTGGTGTGGGTATGTCAGCATATGGCTCGAGGTTGTCTGGCACTGATAGAAGAAAGCTGTGTGAGGAGACAGACTTCCCCAGAAAATAATGTTTGGCTGCAGCATCCGCAGCAGCGTTTCCTGTATAAATTGGATCAGAGAGATTAGTATGGGCTGAAAACTTTACAACAGCAATTGCTTTGGGAAGTAGTATAGCTTCTAAAAGGGTAGAAACTTGTAAATGATTAGAAATGTGTTTACCCCCATTCCTGTGTCGGGGTTGCGTGAAGCTAACCCATCTACGAACAGGTCAAGGTCTGGGTTAAATAAAAGTGTCTCTTGTAAGCCTGGCCTAGGCGTGCATACTTGTTGTAGCACATCAATACAATTAGGTGTTTCAGTCTCACCATCCTTGGTGGTGGTGGTTAAGAACTGTGCAGCGCTTGACAGTAATGCTTGGTAGATCTAGCAGCGGGGTATGATAGCGCAACCACCTTTGAGCAGAGAGATGTGAGGTTCTCTGTGTGTGTGTAGTATATGGGCCACTGCATGAGAAATCAACAATGTCGGGCCAGAATAACCTACTATATCTATAGAAGCAATTACAGCCATCTCCGCTGCAGCCACAGCCCGCAGACAGAGAGGCATACCTGCAGCCACTGTGTCAAGTTTGATAGAGAAATAGCAGGGTTTTTCCTGCCTCAAAATAAGACGGAGGTGGCACCAGCCTGGTCACGTGCACATGCGTGCACATGCGTGCACATGCGTGCACATGCGTGCACATGCGTGCACATGCGTGCACATGCGTGCACATGCGTGCACATGCGTGCACATGCGTGCACATGCGTGCACGTGTATCGTAGCCTGCCTTTAACTGGCTCAAGCCTAGTTCCGGCTCTGAAAAGTGAAGCCTATGCGGAAGTGCCTTAAACTTGCATTCTTTCTAATAACAAGCAGGGGGCGACTCCACTGGTTGCAGAAGCAACTACGATTGTATGGAAGTCTGTGACAGGGTTTTCAGGCATAGAGAATTACGAGGCGGCCGCCTCCGTCAAATTTTGTGCCGCCTCCAGCTCTCGACAAAACTGTGAAGAGTGTCATAATAGAAATATTTTCTTACAAGCGTTACAGTTGGTGAATTTCTGTCGTCTGTTTTCTGCAATTGCAACATTTCGCCGTTACCGATGTGGTAGAGCTTAGGGTGAAATAAAATGCCCTCTGTAGTTCCCCTGCTCTTTTGACTTGTTATTTGGAGAAAAAACTGATCACCGAATGATCAAGCTGCAGATTATGATGGCATGTCTGCTAGGAAGTATAGGCCTACGCGTTAATGTAGGCTAAAGGGACTAGTCAGGTTGTGTTTGATGCCCAAGTCCTCAAACACAAGAGCATTCCACACAACATAGCGTGCTAGAAGAGCTGCGATAAATAGGCTACTGTTTCGTGCACATAAAACGTCCAATGCCTATATCGTAATAAAGCATTAGAGCTTTCTATAAGCACTGACTGCTCAAGCCGGCTACTTTATTAAAATATGTTTTGACTTTTGATTAACAAGTTGTGATTCGGTACGTGTGTATCCTACATGTAGGCTATGACCACTAGCTTTAAAGTAATGCGAGCGTGATGATAGAGAAACGTTATCCACAAACTTTGGCAATCATAACGTATATGTTAAAAGTTTATCATGTAACAAATACATCTGAACATTTCACTGTTTGATTTAACAAAAAAACGAAAAAACGGGTTTGACCTTCCTATCATAACTAATCTTAGTCAAGTCAGACTCTAGGGGAGCTGGCCTGACTGCCTGTCTCCTTGACGAGAGCCAGCCATGTTCTTTCACTGCAAGGTAACGAGCAAAACCTGGTATGGATTTTCAGAGAGGTGGCTGTTCTCACGTAATGAAAGCGGAATGGATTCATTTGGACATGAAATTGCTGATTGTTTGCTGAATTCCGGATCTATCGACAATTTGGTTGGAGATAATAATGAAGCGCATGAAACTGTCAAATATCCACACGTTGGTTAGCTACAAAATCAGTGTAAAGCTAGCTAACTGTAGTACGCTATTATAGGCAATGATCAGCCCAAATTAGCACAGATTTTAACTTTATTTAAAACCTTTACATACGCTTTATAAACCTTTGTGAAGGTTTTAATAAATATGGTCTAATGATTATTTATTACAATAGTTTTGACCAATGGTGTTGTTGTAAAAATGAATAGCTTACAGACTGTGTGGGCTGCGTACTAGAAGCCTACTACTCCTTTACAACAATTCTCTACATGGCTTCAATCGGGTAGGCAAATACATTATAATATACACTAATTAAGATCAGTGCATATGATCAAATTTGCATTAGAATGTGCCAGAGCCCACCAAATTTGGTCTTTTACTGCCACATTTTTCTCAGTGCAATCATTAACCTCCATAAATACGTTGATAATGTTGTACCCTTAAACAGGGGAAATAGTAAAGGGAGAGATGAGACACACGCAGCTCTCTTCACTCGTTTGTATTGAGTCATATTTTAAATAATACAATCAAAACATTCTATTTCATGACCAGTTATTGTCAGGGTCCGGATGCCCCTGCCACCACCAGAGGGCGCGGCGGCCAGGCACCTAGGACAGCACCTAGGAAGCCGCCATGCAGCCAAGCTGTGTAGCCATGCCCTAATCATTTGTTGATGGTTTTCACCTGTGCTCTATTATCTTTCTTTGTCCCCGGTCTGTGCTTGGTTCCTATTTAAGTCCCTCTCCCTGTTCAGTTCATGTTCTGACATTACGTTTTGCTGCGCCGTATGGCCGTCCCTTGTAAGCCTGTTTCTTTAAGTAAAGCAAAGCTCCACTACACGTCTCTGGCTTCGCATGTTTCTTTGTGTGTCTGCATTTGGGTCTTCACTGGTAGAGATTGTAACAGAATGTCGGAACCAAGACCTGACCCAGCGGACTTGGCGACCGTACATAACGCTGTACGGCTCCAGGGAGTGGCCATGGGGCAGCAGCGGGAGGCGCTGCTGACTCTGGGCGGCCAGGTCCAGGCGCTTGCCCAGGCCATGGAGCAGCTAGCGGCTTCCCAGGCCGCGCTCCACACTGCCATGCAGGTGGCGATTCCGGCCGCCGCAGCTTCGGGGTGGGATCCTTTGGACTCCTCGTCGTTTCAACCCGTGGCGTCGCCTGTCCGAGAGGTGAGCCTTCCTGCCCCGGAGAGGTACGACGGCCGCCCTGGAGGCTGCCGGAGCTTTTTACTACAATGCTCCAACGTCTTTCGCTGTCAGCCCGAGGCGTTCCAGAGGGAGTCGACGTCATACGTCATGGCCCTGCACACTGGCAGAGCTTTAGCCTGGGCTACTGCGGTGGCGGAGCACCAGCCGTCAGCTCTCCGTGATTGTGCGCTGTTCATGGCGGATTTCCGTCACACCTTCGACCACCAATGCAGCGGCGACGAGGCAGCTACTCGTTTGCTCCAACTCCGCCAGGGATCGCGTAGTGTGGCAGATTACGTGGTTGAGTTCCATTCTCTCGCAGTGGAGAGCGAGTGGAATGCGGCTGCTTTGATTCCTTCTTTCCGCCGCGGCCTCAGCGAGAGGATACAGGCTGAGCTGGCTGCTC
>CM030178.1:11842832-11914485 GCA_017639675.1 Aplochiton taeniatus
TTCGTATTTAAAACGACACCACTGGTCCGAACCTTTGTAATAAATAATCATTAGACTTTATTTATTAACATCTTCAAAGGTTATACAAGGTGTATAAAGCCTATGTAAAGGTTTGAAATAAAGCTAAAATAAACCTCTGCTAATGCCTAATACCTATGACAGTATACTATCGTTAGCTAGCTTATTTACACTGACTTTTAGCTAGAAAACTTGTGCATATTTTACAGTTTCATTCGCTTAATTATTATCTACAACAAAATTGTCAATCAAATTCGGAAACCAGCAAACAATCAACAATTTCACATGGGCTATATTAGTTACATCTCCAAATAAATCCATGCGTTGCGTGAGAATAGCCACCTCTCTGAAAATCCATACCAGGTTTTGCTTGTTACCTTGCAGTGAAAGAACTTTGCTCTCGTCAAGGAAACGGGCAGTCATGCCAGCTCCCCTCTAGTCTGACTTGACAAAGATTAGTTATGATAGGAAGGTCAAACCCGTTTTGACGTTTTTTTTTTCAAATCAAGTGATTAAACAGTGAAATGTTCAGATTTTTAGTTACATGGAAAACATATGTTGTGATTGCTAAAGTTTGTGGATAACGTTTCTCTATCATCACGCTCGCATTATTTTAAAGCTAGTGGTCATACATGTAACGGTAGGCTACACATATACCGAATCAAATGGCAAAACATATTTTAATACAGTAGCCGGCTTGAGCAGCCGGCGCGTATGGAAAGCTCTAATGCTTTATTATGATATAGGCCTGGACGTTTTATGTGCGTGAAACAGTAGCCTTATCTCAGCTTTTCTGGCACTCTATTTTGCGTTGAATGCTTGTGTGTTTGAGGTATCAATCACAACCCGACTAGTCCCTTTAGCCTACATTAACGTGTAGGCCTTCACTGCCTAGCATCATAATCTGCAGCTTGAATGTTCGGTGATCAAAGTTTGGTCCCAAAATAACAAGTCAAAAGAGCAGGCGAACTAAAGAGGGCATTTTATTTCACCCTAAGCTGTACCACATAAGCAACGGCGAAATGTTGCAATTGCAGTTACAAATGACAGAAATCCACCAACTGTAAGGCTTGTAAGGAAATAGTGTTCTCTATCATGACACTCTTGAGAGTTTTGTCGAGAGCTGGAGGTGGCACGAAATTTGATGGAGGCAGCCGCCTCGAAATTTTCTATGCAGGAAAAACCATGAGACACCAATACTTTAGTTTGTAGGAATGGATCTTCTTTTCATGTTGTTGCAGTTCTCTTATCCAATCAGGTAATAATATGTCATGTCAGTGTGCCTGGACATTATACAGTTCTGTCAATTCATTCTTTAGTTAACTACTTCTTGTAAGAGAGACAGGAAGCACATTACGTAAAGATTCGACATGAAATTGCCCACCATAAAACTAAGTATTTTCAAAGGTTGTAGTACTGAATGCAAACACACGTGGTAAAGGACATGTACATACATGAGAAATAATAACCAAAGAATACTGCAAACATCCTTGAATAAAGAGGTTGGCTTGGCTAACTTATTTAGCCTCACGTCCTATATATTTTCACTCACTTTTAAAAGGTTAAGACAAGCACAGAGTCCTATCTCAAAGGTTGTATACTGTTGTTATGGCAAGCCAATGATTTCCCAGCTCCGATGATGTCACCAAAAGGCAATGGCACAAACACACACTTAGGACTTATCAACGTTTTGGGGGTTGTTTGTGTGTGTGTGTGTGTGTGTGTGTCTGTGTGCGCATGTGTGTATATCCGAGAGGCTGGGACAATTGAGGAGGGCGCTGCTGGAGCCAGGCAGGCTGATAAGAGGTTTCTGCGACTGTGAGCTGAGGAGCCAAGGATATCGCCCCACCCCCACCACCCCTTTGACCTGTGACCAAGATCCACTATGGTCCAGGGGCTGGGATGATGGATGGACCCCGGGGGACTACCCTAAGGAACCAAATAGGCTTTCAACTACTGTCCTTCACTCAAAGTTGTGATTTTTTTTTTCATTGTAATTGTTGAAAATTGATTCCATCCTAGATCGACTCCTTTTCACCTTGTATATGAAAGATATTGGGACTCTTTAATTTATTGCTCTTTAAAAATAAAACTTCAAAAGCACGTTAACTCAACAAATAACAACATGGACATAAAAAAATACAAATACACAGACAGTTATCTTATCAGTTACCTAAACACTTATAATAATATAAAACTGAAATGGAATATAAAATGTTTGGTCTCCTAATAACAGCTTTACTTACTCTAATTTCATTATTTCTAGTATCTTGTTCCAATGTGTGGTGTTCAGAACTTAAAAGCAGCATTACAAAATCCAAAGCAAACCTAGGGAATTTACAAAAATGTGCTTTGGTACTATAGCTTGCAACAAAAGCCTTCAAAATGATTAACTTGGGTTTATTTCTTTATCTTACCCGCCAACCCACCTATTAATTAACACATTTATGAGTTCTAGACCGCTAGCATGTTACAATGCTCGGGCCGTACTGTGAACATCGTCAAGTCGTAATGCATACTTCTTATTATCAATTCATTTGTTAATTTAGAAAACGTCCCCCTACTTAAAGTAGGAAAGAAGCAGGACTGTTACTCATATTGAAATGTTGGTGGATAGTTAGGCAGGTTTGTTGTAACCGGAAGCATTACACTAATGCTTTTAATGGTTGGTGTTTGTGTAGTCAAAGGTTATTATGGTGCTACATTGGTGCCACCAGAGTTTGGATTTGAATTCCATTCAATTGAATAAGAGCTACACCTTTTGATTTATTTAATTGAAAAATGAATGCATATTCGACCTCTTGAAATTGAATGTCATGAAGTGAAAACACATTTTCACATTACATTTCAATGTTACATTTCACATTTTCACATTACATGAACAATCAACTTCAAATTCACGACGGGTCTGCCAGCTAGGTCAGTGGTACTAAGATCCCTGATACCAGGGACAAATCATATATCTTATGAAACCATAGCTAGTATTAGTGTAGTTAGCAAGCATTATAGTTAGCAATACATACTTTCCAGGTCCATCTGACTAAGTTGAATAGTATTTACTAGCTTCACAGATAGTTAGCTGGCAATAATAATAATAATAAAACTAGGCCTGTCAATCGATTCAAGATTTTGATCGAATTAACTGCATGATGCCTAAATTAATTAATCGAATAAATTGCACATATTCACATACATGAACATTTGCTGGGAAAAGCACCCAAAGGATGCTATTAACATTCTAAGGAATTAAATTGTAATGGCAGAAGAATAAAGACATATGCTGCATCCCATATCGCACACTATACTTTTTACTTTTATAGTTTGTACTGCAGCTGGCCTTACAAATTGCATACTATTGCATGCAGAAAAACAATTGGAACATACTAAATAATTTTCTGGCATGCTAAATAGGATACTAGTATGGGTATTGAGACGCAGCCATACCCATTACGAAAGGTGGCTTTCACTAACCCAAAATTGTTGACGCAAGAATGCTTTGCAATGAGGTGACACTTAAAACTCGAAGTAAGAAAATTCCTTCTGACAAAGAATGCATATGACCATGCATTTATTAAATATTGTCATATTGCTGGGAATCTAACTCAGATTTCTAACTAAACCACCATTCATTTCTATTGGCTAAAAATACGATTTAAAATAGTTATTAAAAAAAAATGAAGAGCATCGATCACTTAGCTGGATGAAAGCACACTGCACAGCATGAGGACGGACATAACGGCGTTGAAACAGAGGCGCTAAGGAAGGGGTATCAAACTCAAATGGGCTGGGGGCCATTTCTGGTAATCTCATCTCATATGAGGGCCACTTCAACGTTAAAGTACTAAAGAAAGTGCAATTTTTCTTAAAATTTACTTTCAATTTCCATCACTAACATATTTTTGTCATACTTAAAAAAATGCAAACACAGAATGCTTTAGCAAACAAATGGTGTGTTAAATGTTAAATAACTGATTGAAACCTTGCAGTGAGCGAAAATCTGCTATCCCTGAGTACAGTTCTACTTTATTTCTTGCCAGACACCTGGCAGTGCTTCTGCTCGCATAACTGCGCCAATTGCCCTGATGGAGATCACGGTAAACCGTGGGTACAGCTTCACGATGGGCATCATTAAGTATGGACCTGTAGACCTACTTGGGAAGTTTCTAAGTGGGCAACAAGTTGCAACAGCGCGAAGTCTAGTCTAGGCAAGTGAACTCTCGTTCGTCAGCAATAACAAAGAAAATGTAAATCGACCAATCATAATCGACCTGAGCTAGACCTCATTTCCCCATGCTAACCCGCTGTAAAACTACAAAGTTAGATAACGTTCAGTTAAGTTAAGTAGCTTCAGTGGGGATAAGAATAGGGGGTTAAGAAATGTAAAAAAAAAAAAAACTATAGGCCTACCAGTAATCAAAGGCAACAGGTAACGAAGAAGGCAACAGGTAGCCTTTCCTAAAATATAACAATACTAATTAATAATAAAAAAAGATTTTTTTTAACATATTGCTGATATAAATAGCATTTTGTTACTGATACTTTAATTGCCATTGGCTAATGTAAACAAGGCTTGCGTTTAAATTTGTGGCAAAGACTGTCTATTTGTGTTTGCGATTGCTATTATAAACACGATATCCTCCGTGGCGGGGCAGGTTGGTCATCGGGAAATTTGTGAAGACTCCCAGACACCCCAAACTGTACTAATACTAATACTATTTACAGTTAAAACGACCGCCAACATCTTAATGGTCGCATTAACTGCTGAGGCTCTGTCTCAAAGTGTCGCAATGAATTTCAGCCAAAGTACGTCCCTGCTCCACTTAGTCATTGAAAGAAGTAGGGTAGTTTGGTCAAACATTAACCAGTAGTAGACAAGTTTGATAGTTGGTCAAATATAAGCCTTCCCAATTATCAGCCTCAAATGTCAGTTATCTATCTTTAGCAACATGAATCTCATTGTTACTTCGTTACGATGCCGAATACTAATAGGTCTACACTACATCATGGATCTTCTCTAATATTTATAAAACTTTATTCTCCGGCACTTTATAAAGTAGCACTACAAGCCTGACTGTCACTCGAGTAATGGCGCTTGAGATTATATTCCTTCAGAACGGTGACTTTTTCCCTTGCATATCAGATGGGTAGAATTTCCATTAACCTCCACAAAACATACTGCAATGTCCATCTTTCTTGAAAATGTGATCATCATCCACTTCCCTATTCGATTTGATAAGTAACATCTTTGTTGTTCGCAACCAAACACAACAAATTCGAAACCTGCTGGCTCTTATCAGAAACTGTTTGGAGTTTGACGTAACCTATTATTTAGCGCCAAAGGAAATACATTTGTTACGGAGAATTGTGGTTTTATTTCTATATAGGCCTTTACATTTTTTTTTGTAGGCCTACACGAAGAGCTCATTTAAATTGGTATGAGCCAACTACAAAATAATTAATTGAAAAAATACTATTTTGCACCCAGATTAGATTATATTTTTGACATGTTGCGCGGGCCGGAGGGAGGGGGGCCGGAAATGGCCCGCGTGCCGGGAGTTTGATACCCCTGCGCTAAGGTCAAAACTGTGGGACTAGTTGTATCTGATAAATAAGCTAACAGTAAGAACAATTAGTCTTTTCGATTTACTTATATCGCATCGAAGGCAATGACATACAGAGCACTGTAAAGTAATTGCTTTGGCTAGCGAGCAGTGAGTTAATCGTTTGCTGCACTACATACTGTTTTTTCTTTTGAAAAGTTTTATTGACACGTTTTACATTTTACAAGCCATTACTTTGCAAGTTTCAAACAAATTTGATACGATCAGAAATAAAATCAGGATAAAAGCACACTTTTATTTTTAAAATCTCTCCTATTGAATCATTCAACACAAGAAAAAAACATGTAAATACAATTAATGAACTATAAAATCAAAAAATGTAAAAAAAAATAGGGTCATAGGAGTGTATAAATAATTAATAAATATCCTTTTTATGTAAAAACATTTATTGTGTAATAAACTTGTTAAAACCATGTCTGTTGAGCAGAAAAAGAGGAGAGTCCTTAGCAATAAACCGTCATCCTGCTCTCCCGAACAGACCTCCGATCGAGAGGTCTCCATGCCCAGCAGAGATCCTCTACCAAGCCTCTACTGATCGGTCAGAACCGGCACCGCTGTTTAGTGGGCCACGACCCCCTGCTCCGAATGGGCGACGTACCCCGCGATGCGTATTGTTATCACATTTACCAGCTTACCGAAGATAGCCAGTGACACTGGTGTAGACGATGAACTGCAAAAGAGGAGTACTCTTTAATGCATACAGTGTGACGGTCCCACACCATCAACCACAATCCAAGGCTAATACACTGAGGATTCAAGACGTAACATTGTCAACATTGTTAGATAGAAAGGTAGAGTTTAAAGGCTACAGCGTTCATAGTTACGGCAGCGGGAAAAAAAGCATTTCATGTACCACGAAGTGCATGCTGGGATTATGCAAATCTATTTAGTCAGTGTCCTATGACACAGACCTCTATGTAAACAAACAAAAGGTGACACCCTGTCATTCAATATAAATGCTCTTCTCACGACATTAATACCCTCAGACTATCGTTTTAGAACACTTAACAACATTACATTTATCTGTAAACAAAAATCTAAAGTCATGATACAGTGGGGCCAAAAAGTATTTAGTCAGCCACTGATTGTGCAAGTTCTCCTACTTAGAAAGATGAGAGAGGTCTGTAATTTTCATCATAGGTACACTTCAACTATGAGAGACAAAAATTAGAAAAAAATCCAGGAAATCACATTGTAGGATTTTTTAAGAATTTATTTGTAAATTATGGTGGAAAATAAGTATTTGGTCACCCACAAACAAGCAAGATTTCTGGCTCTCACAGACCTGTAACTTCTTCTTTAAGAAGCTCTTCTGTCCTCCACTCGTTACCTGTATTAATGGAACCTGTTTGACCTCGTCATCTGTATAAAAGACACCTGTCCACAGCCTCAAACAGTCAGACTCCAAACTCAACCATGGCCAAGACCAAAGAGCTGTCAAAGGACACCAGGAAGAAAATTGTAGACCTGCACCAGGCTGGGAAGAGTGAATCTGCAATAGGCAAGCAGGTTGGTGTGAATAGATCAACTGTGGGAGCAATTGTAAGAAAATGGAAGACATATAAGACCATTGATAATCTCCCTCGATCTGGGGCCCCACGCAAGATCTCATCCCGTGGGGTCAAAATGATCATGAGAACGGTGAGCAAAAATCCCAGAACTACACGGAGGGACCTGATGAATGACCTGCAGAGAGCTGGGACCAAAGTAACAAAGGCTACCATCAGTAACACACTATGCCGAGAGGGACTCAAATCCTGCAGTGCCAGGCGTGTCCCCCTGCTTAAGCCAGTACATGTCCAGGCCCGTCTGAAGTCTGCCAGAGAGCATATGGATGATCCAGAAGAGGATTGGGAGAAAATCATGTGGTCAGATGAAACCAAAATAGAACTTTTTGGTAAAAACTCAACTCGTCGTATTTGGAGGAAGAGGAATGCTGAGTTGCATCCCAAGAACACTATACCTACTGTGAAGCATGGGGGTGGAAACACCATGCTTTGGGGCTGTTTTACTGCAAAGGGGACAGGACGACTGATCCGTGTTAAGGGAAGAATGAACGGGGCCATGTATCGTGAGATTTTAAGCCAAAACCTCCTTCCATCAGTGAGAGCATTGAAGATGGAACGTGGCTGGGTCTTCCAGCATGACAATGATCCCAAACACACCGCTCGGGCAACGAAGGAGTGGCTCCGTAAAAAGCATTTCAAGGTCCTGGAGTGGCCTAGCCAGTCTCCAGACCTCAACCCCATAGAAAATTTGTGGAGGGTGTTGAAAGTCCGTGTTGCCCAGCGACAGCCCCAAAACATGACTGCTCTAGAGGAGATCTGCATGGAGGAATGGGCCAAAATACCAGCTACAGTGTGTGCAAACCTGGTGAAGACTTACAGGAAACGTTTGACCTCTGTCATTGCCAACAAAGGTTATGTTACAAAGTATTGAGTTGAACTTTTGTTATTGACCAAATACTTATTTCCCACCATCATTTACAAATAAATTCTTTAAAAATCCTACAATGTGATTTCCTGGATTTTTTTTCTCATTTTTGTCTCTCATAGTTGAAGTGTACCTATGATGAAAATTACAGACCTCTCTCATCTTTCTAAGTAGGAGAACTTGCACAATCAGTGGCTGACTAAATACTTTTTGGCCCCACTGTATAGGTGCTGGCTTACAGTCCTCCCAGCCACTGATCCTTTCATCCCTAATTAGCGTGTTCTTGAGCACCACATTTTTGACATTTTCGGGTGTTTAGGATACCAGTCAGCATAAAAAGAGTGAAAGAATGGACTCCCCTGTTATTTACATTTAGAAGCTGAGGTGAGAGCTCTGTATAATTTTTTCTCAAAAACAATTCTAATTGTCCAAACCATTGTCAGCTTTCTTTTGAGAGGTTTCTGTCCCAGGCTGTACGATGTGAAAAAATGCTTGCAGGTGATGTGGTGGCCGCAGAGGCCTTACAGCTCTTTCTCTCTCTATGTGTGTGTGTGTGTGTGTGTGTGTGTGTGTGTGTGTGTGTGTGTGTGTGTGTGTGTGTGTGTGTGTGTGTTTCTTCATTTTGGGACAAAAGGTGCTGTTAAAATTGTAGAAAAAGGTAATTGGTTTGTATGTGTGCATTGTTTAGTGCTATTTTTTGGACAAAATGTGGGTAATGATACGGCATGGGTGGAATGTGTGTTGCTTTTTGGTCTAATTGGTCTAACAAAGACACATATTGCGGTAACTTTCGAAATTACCCCCAGTGGCAGTTTCTGGCATTACCACTTCCTCGCTAACAAATCCTTTTGTCCTAGATTGTTCAACCAATCTTCATGCAAATTGGTAAACAAGATCATCTCAAACACGATGGCTGCCATAAGCCATTGAACATAAAATGTTGGTCTTGTGTGGGATACAACGGTCCCTGTTGAACCATTTTCCAGATTTTGCCTGTACTCACCTATGTAGTCTTGTCTATCAAGTTTCATGAATCTGACTCAAACGGCTCATGAGATACAAATAGGTGTGATTTGTAGCGCTGCCTTTAGGGCTATGCGGGTATGGCTTGACAAGCTGACCAGTGTAGTTATGCATTATCACATACATTTTTTGCTTCATAACTGCAACTTTGACCGTTCTGTAAGCTTTTTAGTTTGAAGACACAAAAAACGTGCAATTTCATTGGTCCCTGGCGGCCATCTTGTTTGAGATGCAGCCTTTTCCTTTCATACTATGAAACCTGTATTAACAAAAACGTTGTGTACAGTACACATTTCCGTGAGGATCAGTTAAACTGTCTACAAGGAGATGTTGTTTGACTGTTTAAAAACAAATCCAAAATGGCTGAAAATCCATCAGGGCCGAGAAATTGGAAATTTCTTAATACAAATAACTACACAAGCCGAGAGGGTCTTCCGTTTAGTTTATTGCATCCGAGGATGGGCAGCTGTAGAACAGAAAGTCTTCACACATCGGCCACCTCACATGCTTGTGGGTTGCTCTTATACACCTTTTGAGTACCAAATTAACTTCTTCCTTATTAACCTATGCGTTCCTATTACACATAGAGAGGTCCTCTTTGCCTTTCACACAGTCACACAAAGTCACACAATAAACAGCTCAAGTGCATTTTTCCAATACAACAGACTTTATGGGTTCTAGAGGCAAATTTGTTCCTCATAATGATATGCCCCTTTGTACCAAATTTCAGGTGAGAATATGACACGGGCTGCGGGGCATGGCCTTTCAACTTTGTTTGCCTTGTATAGTTCCCCTTTTGGGCCAATTGGTATAGCAATTGTATGGCATGGTGTCGGATATGGCTGTCTGTGCTGATGCAAAGTTACATCTTTGTGTGACTATCCATCTCACAGGAATTTACAATTGTTAGGAATAATAATAAGAAGAATGACCGAGAGCAAATACAATAGGGCTCTATGCAGTTACACTGCATAGACCCCTAAATAGAGCTGCGATGTCAGCCATCACCGGGGTGATGGCACTTTTTGACACATACTGCTGGAGTCTTGACGTACAAGTTTGACAACAAGACAGCAATATGAAAGGATAATGCTATGGGTCATGCCATTTTATATACATTTCTGCGTCTTGCCCTTTCGACATGAATTTGCGGACCTGCAATTTGTTCTGTCACATTTTTTTTTTTTTTATTAATCTAAATCTAATCTAATCTTAAGCTAAACCACACCTAACAATGAAAGTGTAATTTGTTTTGTGTGGAAGAAGACTTGGGTGCATAAATCATGCTTATGATGGACACATTTAAGTGTTTTCATTGATGTTTGTTATTTTGAACTGATGTTCTCAATTGAGTTTCACCTTAATCTTATAATCAATGAAGCAGCTGCAAAGTAAATAGCCCTACAGGTGATGTACTACATTTGAAACATGAGAGCCAAACTTAACTTGCTTTAGTCACTTGCTATGAAACACATCTCTGAAAACAATGATTTACAAATGCTGATTATTTACAACAAATAGAAACTGAAAACATGAGCAAAATGTGTGCAGGGGCATGTCTGTCTACACAACAAATTATGCACAGAATTTGATAGTGTCAAATTCATTCAATACAGATGTACTTTTTTGGTGGCATTATGATCAAGCAGGACCTCTGGTTTGCAGTCCTCCCAGCCACGGATCCTTCCATCTCTATTTAGTGTGTTCATGAGCACCCCGTTTACCATTTTTGAGTGTGTAGGATACGAGTTGGTTTCACAAAGTTGAAAGACTGTCTAAGCTCATGCAAAGTTACAACTTTTTTTGACTATGCATCTAATGGGAATTTACACTTGTTTGGAAGAATACTAATAAGAATGCCGAGAGCAAATACAATAGGGTTCTATGCAGTTACATTGTATAGACCCGTAATAATAATAACATGGAAGAATAAAGGAACCCAATGACTATTATAATAATAATAATAATAATACATTTTATTTTTAGCACATTTCATTCAACAAGTGCAGCTCAATGTGCTTTATGTGACAAAGAATAAAAATAAAAATATGATTAAAAGTGGTAAAACATGATTGTAAAACAAAATAATACTACAATACACTCCTTCCTGTCGGGCCAAGAACCTTAATAATAGGGAAGAATAAAGCAGCACAAGAACTATAAGTTTCTACGCCCTTCAGGCTAGGAACCTAACCTACAAAGCTCTACATAACATGGCCTCTCCCTATCTTTCTGACCTCCTCCAACCATATCTTCCTATCTTGTCACTTCGATCCTCCTCAACTGGTCTACTAGTCATTCCAAAAACCAATCTAAAGTCCTTCGGTGATCGCGTTCTGTAGGGCAGCACCCAAACTTTGGAACTTTCTCCCTCCTGAAATTCGCAACTCAAACTCACTACCGATCTTTCAATCTCACCTCAAAACCCATCTTTTCAATCTGGCCTACCCCTAAGTATTTACGTATCTGATTGTAACCTGGCTAACCCTAAAACAGTTATTCTTTTACTTATGTCTTTGTTAACTCATTGTTTGGTCTATTTGTAGTTATCCATGCTTTATTGTTTACCTTTCTGTCCATCTCTGTCTTAACTGTTGTACTGGCATTATTGTCTTACTCTTTTTCTGTAAAGCGTCTCTGGGTCTTAGAAAATCGCTATATAAATAAAATGAATTATTATTATTATTATTAACCTTAATAGTAATAGGGAAGAATAAAGGAGCACAATAACTACAAGGTTCTAGCCCTTACGCCTAGGAACCTTAATAATAGCGGAGAATAAAGCGGTACAATAACTATATGGGTATAGCCCTTTAGGCTATGACTCTTAATAATAGGGAAGAATAAAGGAGCACAATAACTAAGGTTCTACGCCCTTCGGGCTACGACTCTTAACAAGAGAAATGAAATAGCAAAAAAAATCAACAAAATGCAACTGAGAACCTATAGTGTCATGCGTTATGGCTCAAATTACTGCATTTCCATTGGCTTTGGCCTAAACATCGGGTCACAGTGGCTGTCACACTTGCGACTTTGTAATGTCGTAGGGAAACTTTTTCTAACATGCTCAAATTCTTTTTCAGGACGTCGCAGGGATATTGTAATGGCGCGGAGACAATGATTGGCAATCCGGATTTTCAAAAATCCTATCCTAAAAAAAAAGGTCGGAGCTTGGTCGGAGAACGCACGACTTGCAAAATTGGGCTAAACTCATGCAGTGTTATCCTGGCATAAGTGCTTACATTTAAATGTACATAAAAAAAAGCCTAAAAACTGATTCCATGGTTCAGGTGAATTTTTCTCTTTTTGATGTCTGCTTTTTTGTAATAGAAATTCAATTTTGTGGATGCTTTTGGAATATCCTGAATTATTGAATAATAAGAATAATACCCTGTGTATTTCTATGTAACTGTAAATAAGCGTGAGCGAGAGAGAGAGAGAGAGAGAGAGAGAGATCATTTCTCTCTTTGTAGTATTGCTGCACAGGGTTTTCACTATTAAACAGCCAGGTCACCTGGGTAGACGATGCCAACACGTCCCTGTTCTCCTCTCGCCTCACTGCCCGGTGTTAACAGTGATAGAGGACACTTGGGATTTAAGGAAGGGGGTTGTGAGTGAGTGGTGGTTTGGTGCACCCATACCTAATCACATACCGTCCCGCTCCCGTGCTGGATGAAAGCTCCCTGAAGGCCGTTGTCGAGGTAACTAATTTGATCAGATTTTCTGGTTGGATGGAGGCACGAGGAGGATGGAGGATTCCTTCCTCTCTTTGTTCCTCAACAGCCCCAATCTTCCTTCTTTCTCTATCCATTTACAACCTCTGATAGTACAGCAATTTTGTTAATGTGTAATTGGATGTATGTGCACTTGGAATATAAAATAACCACAAGTTGCATTGTCATCAAATGTAGCTTCTGACATCAGAAGTTGAAACAACACCTATTCTTTTACCATACTGTATATAGAAAATATGCAGGAATCTAATTCCATCCTTTTCCCCCCTTAATTGGTCTACTCACCCTAATGTGCCCTAATCACCACTCTAGCACCCTTTAACTAGGGTCGCTGGACAGAGAACTTAATCCCCTGTTTGAACTGTGACCTCGAGCAGTCATTTAATGCGGATGAATATGGAAAGCAGAGGTCAAACGTTGACTACATTGCCGCTACCTGAGCCTTGTGTGTGTGTGTCAACAGAACCAAAAGAAAATGTCATGCATGCAAACCTCTGACGACTTAAACATTCCTGGTACTGCCACACACATACTCACAAATGTACAGACTTACTGTAATGATTCCATTTTCGAGACGCAGGTGCAGGTGAATCAGTCGTTTTGATAAAACAATCTCCAGGCACACACGCAAACAACTTAACTAATTGAATGATAAACTCAATCTACTGCCATATACTTAACAAAACAACCAAGACACATCACGTAAGCTCCAAACATTACTACACTACAAACTACATACACTACAATACAAACAATACTGTACTCTTGGTTGTGCATGTATAGTAAACCCAAACCAATTAACCTACATGTCCATAATTAATAATCAGATGATGCTGATCTTTGTAGAGGGAGCGTGGGTGTAGACATAGAGTAAGTGTATAATGTTAAATTGCTCATTAAAGACAAGGGGGGTCAATAATATTGTTTGGGGACGTGACAGTGTACATGAATCCTCTAAAGGTGCGTTCACAACAGTAGCGATGCAAACCTTCCAGTGATTTTCAATGGAGATCGCGCCAACAGCTTCGCAGGGCATGATGGGATGGTAGGCGAGCAAAAGTAAGAAAAGGAGGTGATGAAAATTATTGAGAATTCCGCAATACTATGCAGATAAAGGTCATAAATACTAGGTCACGTTTCCAGCAGTGCCCTGGAGGCAGAAAATATAAATTATATAAACAACAAAGCAAACAAAAGTAAAAGAAATAAAACCTAAATAAGCAGATAATAACAACGTGTTACGTTATTTACAATACAAAACAATATTTTCAGCAAAAGCCTTCATATGCAAAGATAGAATTTTACAATTGTCATTCTGTTATCAAGAGAAAGGAACATTCTTATCCTATTTAGAGCTCCAAATCTGCACTCCACCTTCTTTGTGAGTTCAGGCACGAGTCTTGAAAGAAAACATTTCATCTAGGGTAATTCCCAAGTATTTGAAAAACTAATACACGGTCAATTTGGGCTCCATAAACGGAGCAAATATTATATGCTTTATCGTCTCACTTGAGAAAAGCACATATTTAGTCTTTGACTCATTAAGGGTTAATCTCAGATCTCTAAGGGATTTCTGTACACAAGTAAATGCCCTTGTAAGGTTTGACATTGCCTGTTCTATGGATGGTGCACAGGAATAAAGAATGTTATCATCAACATAGAAATGCACTTCACATGCTTTTACAGGGGCACAAATATCATTAATATAAAGTGTAAACAAAGAACGGAACCTTGTGACAAACCAGAATATACGCACTGTGTTCTATCAGAGAGGTAGTCCTGAAACCAGTTAAAAGCTGCAACATCAAATCTATCCAGAAGTAATTTGAGATGAACTGTATCAAAAGACTTGGACTAATCAAATAAGTATAGCTGTAACTAGATTGTTTACAACAAGAGTGGCTGCTGTAACCAGCTCTGAAGCTAAGAATAGCTAAAAAGCTGTTAATTTACAAGATATTTAATACATTTTGCTAGACATAGGAGTTTGGAGATGGGTCTATAATTATTCGAGTCTCTTAAGTCAATTGGCTAAATGAAAGGAAACAGTATTTCCTTGTGAATTCGTGGGAATGTCTCTTTTTCTATGCCAGTTTCAAGGGCATCTCCCAGTGCCATTTGTGCCCCAAAATTGTTTCTTGTTTCTTAAAACATCTCTTATAGGCATATTAAGGGCATTTTCACACTAGGTACGATTGATTTGTACCGTGCCCGAGTACAATTGACCCCCTCTGCTCCCCTGCCAGTCAGCTTTTACACTACTAAAATGCTGTTCCATTCCCGAGTACACTTGCGTCATCAACTACAAGACATTCGTTTATGTTACCACTCGTGTCAAATGGTGAATTTGCAACTCTACTCATAGACTGCCTCTTGCGTTCGTCAATAAAGTCAGAAACAGTAAGTTGTTGACCAGAATATTCTCTTTTGTGTGGGAACCCTGTATGCATAATAATACATATAAATAAAGCTAATAATAAAACGGTACAGTCAAATAATTATGATGTAACATTGTAAATATCCGTCCACTTCCATGTTTAGGTATGTTTAGGTTTCACACCTGATGCGTACTATGCCCTTTTCAAGTGAACCCGGGCACAGTAAGGAGCATTCACACTAGTCAAATGAACTGGAATTTGGGGTCAAGTGTACTCGGATCCCGACCGGAATCCCTTGTGTGAAATCAACCCAAGATGCTTCCTTTTAGTGTCTCTAATGCAGGCAACTGCACAGTGATCACTTAAATCTATTGGAAACAAGCTGGAATGCAAGTATTTACATGGCCTATTTGTGAGAATCAGATCTAAAAGGGAAGACAGCTGGGAACCAACCTTTCGGGTTGCGAACCAATTTATCTTTGGTGGAAATACTCCGTACTGTTCAAAATTAGGTGTGTGAACTGGAACGGAATTTGTTGCATGTTGGTGGAAAAGGCCTAACAGTCAAAGTTTTTGCTGCCATGGATGAGAAAATCATGTTTCACCATTTTTATGCTTGAGGATTCTACGTTGGATAATGTAATGCAGCCTACTTGGTAAGTTCATTTGGAGAGATTATGTCTCTTGGAGTTATTTTTAACGTACGTTGGTTTCATAAGTAATGTGACTAAGGCTAGCACCTTATAATATAATGTTAGCATCTTGTTAACTTGATCAATTCCAAAATTGTATCCAGACTGGTTAGACATTGCGTTACGAGCACATCTAAGGTAACAACAACGTAATTCTCTGCCCACCAAAGCCCCAAAGCAATCAACTACAGAGTATCAATATGACGAGGTGGAATATCGCCGCTGCTATGAATGCACCGTAAACCTGTAGTATGTGCCTCATGGTTTCTCAGGGGCCACAGGTTCATAATGGATAGATGCTCCTACTGTCTCAGAAGGGATTATCTATTCTGTATGTGTGTGGATGCTCTTGATGTTACGTGTCTGTTTATAAACTGAATGTGTGTATGTGTTTGGATATGATGTGTCTGTTTATATATGTGTGGATGCGTTGGATGTTATGTTCGTTTATATTTGTGTGTGTTTTGGGATGTTTTGTCTCTATGTATATTTGTGTTTGTTTAGATGTTATAAGTCTGTTATATGTGTGTATGTGTCTGAATTCTATATGTCTGTTTATCTGCGTCTTTGTGTGTGTGTGTTTGGCTAAACTGCCTCCTAATTGGTTACCTTGCAGTTGCCTCATTGTCAAAGGAGTGCGTGTGTGTGTGTGTGTGTGTGTGTGTGTGTGTGTGTGTGTGTGTGCGTGTGTGTGTGTGGCTGTGTGTGCGTGTGTATGGGTTTTGAATGCTTGTATGAAAAAGCATGGTGTGAAGATTTCAGAGGTGAGAAGACCAGGGGAACAGAAGCTGTGAGGGAGGGTGTGACCAGGGAAGGTCCTTAAGTCAGCACTACAAATAGGGGCTCAGCACATGCAGCACCTTTTCCTTCTTTTGCAGGGTTGGCTGTTAGCACCCTGGCTCCCTGTGCAACTGCACTTCAACACACTCAACTTGCTGCAGAATCTGTAGTAACCTACAACCTCAAAATCCCCTCCACACACACACCAAAATATTTTGAAGAACCTGTTAAGCTTTCTGGTGTTAATATTAAAACAAATATCCCTCAGTATCTCAATTGACAGTATGCAGCTTTTCAATGTTCATATATTCAAATTATTTTATTCAGTAACTTAATTACTTTTAGAGTAGTCTTTAGATATCGTATTTTTTGTGAAATCTTACAAGGGTTTATCATCTAACCAGCTTACTATTCAACAAGTTTGTTTTGTCTGTGAAAGGTATGCCTTTTATTACAAGAATTATCACATTTTTATCACGACATGAAGAATTATCAGATGTTTATCTGCCTCAGTCACAAGCAGATTGCAAAACACACTTCAAAAAACCTTTCTTTCGCAGTTAGGTGTAAGGTACTGGGAACATTTGCCATTCTGCATCCGTGGGCAACAAGGACCACAAAGGAGTATGTGCTTCAGAAAACAAAACAATGGAGGGCATGCATAAACTGCTGCATGACGGGCAGTTGTATGGTAGGACATATTCCAGCTTGATGCCCATTTAAAATCAGTAATTTTATCATTACCCAGTTTGTGATAATTAATATCAACAAGTGGCGATAAACCTTCTTAAAAGCAAGATGTAATTAATTTACATAAAATAACATTCATTATTCCCGAATGGATCTAGTTAATGTTACCTAGCTGAGCAGTTGAAACTAGAACGTCAGTAAGTGGATTTTGCTGTAAGTCTAAAATGTCTAAACCATTTACATTGTAATCTTGTTAGTAATATAATAACAAGTTTGGTAGCAAGGAAGTGGTTTGTAGTTAGTAATCAATATTTCCAGAATGACTGCTTTAACCAATGACTTACAGTATTCTAAAAAGTAATCTGAATGTTAACTCATGTAAACAAGACAATGGTATATTTGGCTTCACCTTGTGATGTTGCTTGACCTTTTCGTTCTTTTTTTTCATTATAATAATAAGGCTCGTAATTTATTATTCCTCACTTGGCATACATCTTCACACAACACAACTCCATGCAGACAGAAAATAAATGTGATTAACATTTTCTAAATGCGCTCTGTCACAGCTTTTTTTTTTTTAGATGCCAATCCTTTTATCTTAGCCCCCAGAGTACCAGGGTTCATCTGGCTTCAATGACTTCTAAGAGATAAACATGGAACTGGAACCACAGGGGGCTAGTATTCTAAAACTTACAATCCAAGATTAGCTTTTAGCACCAAGCCCTTACCGCTATCAACCCGGGGTCCGTGTGATGCTGCAAAAAGGGTAAGAGTGTAGATGTATCATTTCCCTTTTGGGGGTCTGTCACCTTCTGCAAACACACATACTCAGGACACACACACACAAACATGCACAAAAAGGCCTGTAGACACGCAATCATCTACTTTTCAACCACCAACATCTTTAATAATTCAAGTACCTGGTCAAATCTAACAACTCCAATAAATGTTTTTACACTCCTTTGATGATCAGAAGACCTCCAATAGACTTTGTATCACAGACAAAAATGCAGGTGATTATTGAAGAGAAAAAGATGGATTTGATATTCTGTTCTAGATTATCTCTCTCCCCTTTGCCCACATGAGTGCAAGGTGTTTTGAACCCCAAAAAATTCAGTAATAGCCCGTCTTGCCCAGTAAGGTAAGTCAAAGATCAAGTTGTTACCTGTGGAATGGAATGTTATTTTCAGGTACGTTTTAATCTACGCAATTTATTCACCCCTTCTTGTAAAATTGATTAAGCAATAATTTTTGTGGAAATGTTATATAAGATATTTATCCTGTCAAACTATTAGTAGGAATTAATCACAAACTTAGGAGCATTTGCATATGTAAAAAATAAAAAGAATAATAAATCTCAATAAAATGACTTACAGACAACACACTTATCAAAGGTTTGTAACACATGGTACTCACTATGATTCTTAAATTCAATGGTTGACATTGAGAGTATCGGTAGAGGGGCTGGGGGTGGGGGGCATGACTTTCTAGACAACCATGTATTTGAACTTAACCTGGCTAGGCTCTCTAACAACTTCGTGGCAATTAGCACCAGGGATCAGAATCACAAAGAACAGGCCAGCGTGACGCTCGTCTAATTAGTCATATGAATGAAGGCAGTTACCCGATCAGTGCATGCCCCAGTTTCCAAACGAAGGGAGGGGTTGGACAGGGGAAGAGAAGACAGGCTATTTAGGAAGGAGGCGGGTTTTTTCCACATGGCCTATACAAGGCATTGTATTTTTTAACAATTGATTTTATGACTTAAACAGCAAAGGTTTGCAATACATTTTTGAAGTAGAATTTAGTGAACCATTTTCTAAATCTGAAGATATTGGCTCACATTAGATGACATACACCCAAGATAGATTTTCTGGTATAACACTTTGTGGATTTATGTAAAATATACCTCGTATTATAACCTTTCTCTCCGCCTCTTTTTTTATCGTATAATTAGTTTAACACAAATTTTAAGAATGCTAAGTCATTTATCTTTGTTTCTTAAAGATAAACCTATTCTAGAATAAAGTTAAATCTTAGCCATCAGAGTTTCCTTTAATAACACAGATTTACAATGAAAAAAGACAATGAGGATGAGAATGTGTTAGTTTCTATACTTTACATATATACATTTTGCCTTAAAGGGAAATAGAAAAGAATCGTTAGTGTGATGTGAACCATCTGCAGGTAGTAGAATACACATTTACAAGCTTATCTCGCAAGTTTCTCACTCCTTGAAGCAAAGCAATACTTGCGTAGTACTTAGCAACAAAAACAATTATTGAAGGGAATATAATACATATTTTGTAAATTATACTTCAGAATAATACATTTTCTGAATGGATACGTAGACTACGCTACTACACTACTTTGTGTCAATGATGAGTCTCATTTGATAGCCTTGTCGGTAATTGGCCTATCAACCCACTGCTGCAATAGCATAAAGCGTTCTTCTACAGCTGGATTGTTTTCCGTCCTGAAGCAATAGTAATAATATAGTATTATTTTTGTAACAAAATAATCATTTAATACCAGTGATGCAATATTAGTTTATGCGCAGTTTTTGAAAGGTTGTTAGGCTGAATTAGCAACAGAGAGTTTAAAGTTATTGAAGTTTGACTTGTCTTTAAAGAACGCTGTTTAGGGACTACATTGGCCTCAAAGTGTAAATAATATACGGCAAGGACTTAGAATGCTTTTAGCACATTATCCACCGGCAATTGAAAGATAATCTAATTTACTAGCACAGGTTCCTTTATTAAATATCTGCAGCACCGGGTTTGCTTTTGCAAGTCGCCTAATGGATTTAGTGCCCCCTTGGATCTCCTAGCTTGTGTTTACGGGGGTGGCCATCTATTTGATAGAGAATGACATTGAGGATGAGAGGTGATCTATTTAATCCCGGAAAACACAGGTGTCAGCGCTTTTGAATTAGCTGTATTTATTGGCTACGTACACTCGACATGCGTCAGTGAGTGCGACAAATGGGAGAATGGATATGCGAAAATAGGATCTCAGCATCAAGGACATAAAAAAAGAAGGCAGCAGATTCTAGATGAAAGACAATGGTTATACTCAGCCAGCCAAACCCACAGGAAGGCCCCGATCTGTAGCTTTTTGGACTGTTGCGTCCCATCTGAGACCTAAAGATGCAGATTTGTCTAGGCCTATACTGTACATGAAGGTGTATTGAATTTTAGTAATAGCTTTACTGCCACTTAATATTAGACTATTTGGGATCTTATTTAGTTTTCTTCCTTTTATGACAATTTTCTGTGTGCTGTATTATTTAGACCTTGCGTCCCCAAGCCGCAGCTTCTTTAGTGTCCGAAAATTAAATCAAAATATAGATATGCCTAGATGAAAGTTTGATTTCAGTATCTATGAGGTTGAAAGGATAAATAAGATTACTTTTTGCCTTTTTTGTAACCTTGAGAGCTTCTATTTATACAATAACACCTGACATAATTGGTGAGCTATCATCAGCATTGTATGATAGGCTGACAGACCATAAGACACCAAATAAATTATCTAGGGTGCAATAGTCATCTTGATACTTGGGGCTGATTCACTAAAGGTTTGCGTGTCTGAAAACACATGCAGGTTGAGGTTCAGGTTAAGGTTAAGGTTACTTTATTTGTACGCGTAGGTAGATTTGTTTTGCAGTAGAGAGAGAGTCATCCACACATTTTAGAAACCACACAGACAATGGACAGTAGACAGTAGATACAAATAATAATAATCATCCCTAAATCACTAAACCTAAAAATTAAATAAAATAGATAAAATAAGTAAATAAAAAAAATATAAAATGTTGCTTCTATATCATCTGTGGAACTTGTTCTTCTGAATGATGGCTGCTGGAAGAAAACTATTTTTATAGCGCTTTGTTCTGCACTTGGGGACTATAAACCTTCGTCCAGAAGGAAGAAGCTGAAACTCACAGTGCAAAGGGTGGGAGTCATCATTTAAAATCGAGCCAGTTATCGACTGTAACTGTCTAGTGTACAGGGACGCTCGGGTTCAGCTGTGGCTCACCAAGCAGCCTACTAGACCATTTAACAATTTGGTTCAGAGAGTTTCTGTTCTTTAAGGATAGGTTTCAAAACCATGCCACCAAAGACAAAGATCAAATCGATTAAATAAAAGCACTGTAGAGTAAGGTCATCATGGTTTTGTCAATGTGGAAGTAAGACAGTTTCCTCAAACAAAACAAACGCTGGTGCCCCTTTTTGCACACGGCTTCACAATTTGCTTCAAAGTTCAGTTTTGAATCGATAATTATCCCAAGATATATGTAAGATTGCACATATTCCACTGTCTGACCCTTATGGATTTGACTGCATGTGTGTGGGCATGTCTTCTATAATCAATTATCATGTCTTCTGTCTTGGATCAGTTTCATTGAAGATAGGACTCCTCACACCACTTCAAAAAGTCACGGATGCAAACACCATACCACCTGCAAATAAAAGTCCCAGCTGAGTGCACAAAGGATTGCATCTTTCAAATGTGCAATTTAGCACACCTTGTCCTTTTTGCATGTTTGCTTATGCAGCAGGAACCGTTTTTTTTTTTCATATAAAAGGACAAAACTGAAATCAATATTTCTCATGGTGAAAGTCAAAGATATACTGTACGTAAACATATTGTGAGGGTTGTGCGGACATCCGTCCAGTAGAAGGTGCTGAAGGACCATGGTGGTGAGGAAGCAATCTTCTGACAGGTCACCAGGTTGCAACAGGTGTGTTCAATCAGCTGATTAGTCAGAGCACACAGATGGCGGCACACAGTCTACCAGCGACGATGGCCGGTGACTACACGGCGGTGGCCAGGGCCATCCGGGACCGACTTGGGTTAAACCCAAAAACCCATCACCGCCGGTTCCGAGCCCTGGCCTATGACACCGTGGGCCGGCCATTCGCCTACGACCAGCAACTGCTGGATCAGGCCAGAAGGTGGCTGCAGCTGGACGAGTTGGAGCTCAGAGCCATGCTGGAGCAGGTGGTGCTGGAGGCCTTTGCAGAGGGGCTGCCACCGCGGACATCTGCCTGGGTCCGGTGCCACCGTCCCACCACCCTAAATGCAGCCGTGGACCTGGCGGAGGACCACCTGGCGGTGCAACCCCAGCAGCCGCCTGTTCCAGCACCTCAACGATGGAAGGCAGAGAGATCGGTGCCAGCTCCCCGGAGCAGCCACCTGGGCTATGCCCTGGGGGGAGGGGAGCAGGCACCTTTTCTAACTCCTTCCACCCCACTGACAGTTCCATCGGCACTAGGCGAGGGATGCTGGCGGTGCGGTTGGCCTGGCCACTTCTGGAGGGAGTGCTCGTTGATGGAGGTGGGCCAGGTCGTACGTGTCACTGGTGTGCCGACCCCTTTCCCCGGTCCAGGGGCGATGTACCGCATTCCAATAAGGTTGCAAGGGGGGACACGCCAGGCTCTACTGGATTCTGGGTGTATGCAATCCATGAGCCAGGAGCGCCTCGTTCGACCCGCGGCACTGCTGGAAGCAGCACAGGTGTATACATGGGGATGTGCACGAGTATCCATTGGTCTCAATTGAAATTGGTTATGGGGGTAAAAAGCATAGAATGAAGGCTGCGGTTAGCTCCCGCCTTTCCCTGATCATAGGCACCGATTGGCCAGGGTTTGATAGAGCAGTGGGTGGACATGTGGGGGTGCATTCACGACAGACAGGGATATGTGAGACGTGTGCTGTGTTCTGTGCTGATGCGGAGGCTCCCGATTCGGCCAAGTCGGGGGGGAAGTGAGGGTCCCTCGTCAGAGGTTCTCTCGCCCGCATTCCCCCCTATAGAAGATTTTCCTATCGAGCAGTCACGCGATGCCACTCTACGCTTTGCCCTTAGCCAAGTGATGAAGATTGATGGCGTGTTGGTACGGCCAGAGGCAGCACCGTCTTACCCGTAGTTTGCATTGGTCAGGGACATATTGTATAGAGTCGTGACATTCAGAGGCAGGAAGAATTACTACAATTATTAGTACCCGTAAGCCGTTGGAAATAAGTATTTCAGGCGGCTCATTACAACCCATGACAGGCCACTTAGGATTTGCTAAGACACTTGATCGGATAATGGCCCGTTTCTATTGGCCGGGGATACGGGCTAAGGTATGTAAGTGGTGTACATCATGCCCGCAATGTCAGCTAGTGAACAAAAGCACCGTTGTGCCGTCTTCCATTGATGGAAGTGCCATTTGAGCGGGTTGGCATGGATTTTATCGGGCCATTAGACCGCAGGGCTATCGAATTGTGCTAGTCATCATTGATTACGCAACCTGCTACCCTGAAGCAGTGCCATTGCGCAACATCTCTGCAAAGATTGTTGCGCAGGCACTGTTTACTGTCATCTCCCGAGTAGGAATCCCTATAACCATTTTTACTGACCAAGGCAGCAACTTCATGTCACGTACACTCCTGGAGCTTTACGGGTTTCTGGGGATTCAGGGAATTCGGACCAGCGTCTATCACCCTGCCACAGACGGGATGTGCGAGCACTCCAATAAAAAAAACTGAAAACCATGATCCGTAAATGTATACACGAGGATAGTCGCTATTGGAATAAATGGCTAGATTTCCTGTTATTCGGTGTGAGAGAAGTACCCCAGACTTCCGCAGGGTTTTCCCCCTTTGAGCTACCATTTGGGAGACAACCCTAAGGTGTCCTAGACTTGGTTAAGGAAAGCTGGGAGGGTGGGTCTAGCGACAGTAAGAATAGGATGCAATATATTATGAACTTGCGTGCAAAGCTACACTCACTGCATATGCTGTCACGAGAACATTTGCAGCAAGCCCTGGAACAACAGAAGAACCGTTATGACGAGGGAACTAGACTATTTGCACCGGGAGAGAAGGTCCTTGTATTACTGCCGACGTCTAGCTCTAAATTACTCGCCAAGTGGCAAGGGCCGTTTGTGATTACACGGCGAGTGGGGGACGTAGACTATGAGGTAATTCGCTCACACAGGGGAAATAGCACACAGATATACCACATTAATCTCCTTAAAAAATGTAACGATGAGGTCCCTGTATCGCTGGCTGCGGTGGTGTCAGAGGGAGATGAGTTCGGACCGGAAGTCCCAAATTCTAAAGCTAGCACCACAAAAGCAGTTTGCTGATGTCTTTTCTCCCCTGCCTGGCTGGACTAAGCTCATAGAACACCACATAGATACAACGCCGGGTTTGATGGTGCCTATAGATTGCCTGCTCACAAAAGAGAAATTGTGAAGCGGGAGCTCCAGGCTATGCTAGACATGGGCGTAATAGAAGAGTCGTGCAGTGCCTGGATCAGCCCCATCGGGCTAGTGGTGAAGCGGGATGAGTCTATTCGGTTCTGTGTTGATTACCGCAGGGTGAATGAGGGTTCTAAGTTTGATGTTTACCCTATGCCGCCGCAAGTCGACAAACTCCTGGAAGGGCTTGGCACTGCAAAATTTTACACCACACTGGATTGTACCAAAGGCTACTGGCAGATTCCTTTGTCGCCAGACGCTCACAACAGTTTGTATCAATTAGCTGGGCTTCCTTTTGGGTTGTTTGGGGCCCCTGCCACCTTCCAGCGCCTGATGGACCGGGTGCTGCGCTCTCACGCTGCATATGATGCCGCCTACCTGGATGACATCGTCATCTACAGCGACACCTAGCCGGAGCATATGTAGAGGGTAGTGACCGTGCTTGGGGCGCAGCAGGAAGCGGGGCTCACGGCCAACCCGAAGAAGTGTGTGATTGGTGGGAGGCTGGTTGCTGGCCAGTGATGTCCCCGGCCTGCGGCTAGAGGAGGACATCCATCCAGTAGAGGGCCTCGAAGAACTGTGGTGGAGAGGAACCATTCCTCACCATAAAGTGAAATACAGTAAAAGATAGGGGTGTCCCGTTCCGATACCAAGTATCAGCATCGGGCCGATATTAAAATGTTTTAAGTATCCGTGTCGGCTATGTTAAGTCGGCGAATTCCAATACTTGTCAATAGTCGTAAATCACTAGGCTTTCATCCGAAATCTGCGGCAGTGAGGTACGTGTTAAGTAGTAAATAAAGTGCTAAAATGTCCGTTGTGTTTTATTTTTGTAAGACGTGATGAAGTGGTTAAGCTTACTCCATCATTGTGTGTGCTAATAGTAGCCTACACGCATCATACAGCTTATATTATACACATTTTCACAACGTAATTAACACTAAACAGTACCTCCATTACACATTGGGTCGTAATACCATCAAAGCACACGGGACAATAGATAGGACAGACAGTGATACCGTTTGTATTATTGTATGTTTATTTTCCTTTTGTTTACATTTCTAAAATCATTCATTCACACATGCAAAGCTTCGCAGTCATTGTGCCGGGTGGCCGCATTCAGTGACGTAATCAGATGCGATAAAGACCCTGGGTCAAACCATTTGCAGGGGGGAAAACTCCATAGGAAATACTAATGTGGTTGTGTAGTAACAAAGTAGTATGAAATCAACACTCTCAGGCCCAATTCCAATCCCTTAAAGTTACCGACTACTCCTCAACACTCACCACTTCTCGACGTGGACGCGTGCAGCCATACTAAGTGTCATTCGAATTGGAAAAAAACTATAAGCAAAGAGTGGCTACATGTAACCGTCTATGTGTCCTCCAGCTAAGGACGCATCAAAGCAGACTTTTAACTAAATCTGCCCCATAATTTTTTGCAACGAATGACAAATTTACCACAGATGCAATACCGTTTGAGAAATGGCGCAGAAATGTGTATATAGATGTAGGTCTAAGCACTATAAGTACTTTTTAGTACTTTAAGTTGTTTTTAGATGAGATAAGATCCTAATTATCGAAACGTTTCATTTGAAGTTATTGTTCAGTTGTGATATGGTCTGAGTAGTAGTAGTAGTAAAGCCTGTTTTTTTTAATTGATTTTGCTAGCTGCTATATATTCAGCTGTTTCACCGCAAATTATCAGTTTAGTGTACATATCTGCAGTAACTGCTGTAACTGTTTTCATGGCTCCTTGCTAGAGGTGAAGGGGATCGAGTCGGTTCCAAATTGAGAGTCTGGGATTCTTCTCTTGGTAGACTTTATTGCCCAATAACAAAGTTGAGACAGTTTGCGGCGGGTCTGCCGAACTAGCCTCGGCACATGATTTATATGCATGATACTTTCACAACAATTTTGGCCATGCCCCTTAGATTCCTTTGGATCTTATTCCGCCACCAATATGTCCTTTTTACGGCGTTTCCCTACCTCTTTTGGGTCTTACCTAGTTCAAATTTAATATTGTTTTAGTAATTTCTGGTTGGCATCTTTATGTCCCTAGCATGACAGTAGAGATATCCTCCTCTTTTTAGGTGATGGGCCAACTTGGCATTTTAATGTCCCTAGCACGACAGACGATCCACCATCATCTTTTGATGATGGTCCCACTGGACATCTTAACGTCACTAGAATAATCATAGATTTGTCATTTTCATGGGTGCTGGCCCCTCAGTGTACTCCCTGGCTCACCCTTGACATTCCAGGCCCAGTGTTACTCACCGGTCAGCAACCCAAAAGGTCATGTCCATACGTACATGCTGTCAACAATATCCTGATTTGTACGGTTTCTTAATATTTAGCTTTCATTTCTGAACTAATGCTTTAAATTGTTTGCCTCATTGGCCCTGTAAGGACCTTTATTTTAATCAGTACCATATGTTTTTTCGAGCATCAATTGTGAGGTACCTTGTCTGTACCGTGGGGTTTCTACTTTAATGCACATAGTGTCACATGAAATATACCATATAATCCCCCCTTTGTGACTTACTACTGTCACACAACACAAATCCTTAAGTTCTCAAGTGTTCATAGTATATCAATATTCAGTCAAACACAGGTTTGGTTACATGTAAATGTATATGTCATTTGCTTTCCGGACTAAGTACCTTCACACAAGAAGTTCGTTATGAATGTGGTGTAAGAATGCGCAGTTCAACAGCCTTGCCTGTTCATAAACCGTCATAAAGTTTCTATAGTACATGAAAAGATTATATCAGTATAATTATTAGATTGATTGTTCATGGCATGTGTGCTAACTACCCCATGGTGGCTAAGTCACCTCCATAGATTATACTAAATCCAAACACTCCCAAACACATTGATCAAATCTGAAAACATGATTAGTGGAAATATCATTACCACTTCTCATCTATGCACCACAACTTAACCTGTCGCTTTAGATGGTAAGATGTCCGTTTGGTCGTCACGGGTTCAGGAATTGCGTGGTGTATTATTCCAATTATGGTCTAAATCCTTGCACTACTCGAGGCTCGTGGAGCTCAGGCCCAACAATGATTTCTTCAGGTTCCTTTTCCTGATGCCATTCGTAGTCCTAATCCCAGTCACTCTCAATGGGCTCGTCGTTACTGGGCATTGCATGTTCTGTGTACTGTTCTCGTTGAGTGTCCCAACTCCAACTAAACAGTGAGCTAAACTCTCTCTATTCATGAACATGAAGAAATCCTGAGTTCTTTGTATGCAGTTTTATTTCCCTCACATTGTACTGAATCCATACATATGATGAGTGATGAAAGACGAGAGAGTGAAACTAGGAAACAAACAGCAAAATACTGTAATTAGCTAAGCCGCCTAGTTTTCACGAATATTAATCAAACAGCATGAAATCAATATGCTTAAAAGTTAACTTAGTCAGAACAAAGATTAGATACATACAAGCGATGCTTCTGCTGGGGTCAACAGGTAAGGCGCATTTTCTCTGGCGTAATGACCGTTAGCATTTTTAACTAGTCCGTTTCGCACGCTATCGATTCTAACGTGGTTTCCTACTTCCGTTTTAGCTAAGTAAACAAACGTCAAAATAAGAGTCTGCTTAAAACAGAAGGATACCAATATAAATGCATAAAAATTCAACTTAAATGCCTGAAGGGCAGAACACTCCCCGTCTGACCTTAAAAGTCACTATTAACTATCAAATGTCTCTGAACCTTCAGTCTTTGGGCAGAAGAAGAACTACTTCTGACACTGGTCTCAGGAACACCCTTGCAGAATCTTGGTCCGATGTCCTGAGCTCCACCTTCCTTACTTTGCTGTCTCTCCCAGGGAAGACAGCTGTGATCCTCGCCATAGGCCATGTGTTCCGTGCAGCTTGACTGTCCTTCAGGAGCACAATGTCCCCTTCTCTCAGGTCCCGTTGGGAATCTCTCCATTTCCGGCGGGCCTGTAGAGTGGGGAGGAACTCCTGACTCCAGCGACGCCAGAATCTGTCAGCGAGGGCTTGTACTTGTCTCCATTGTCTGCTGAGAAGATCCTTGTCTGTGAAGTCTCCGTGCGGTGGGGTAACCCCAACCTTCTGGGTAAGTATCATTGCAGGAGACAATATGAACGGTGACTCTGGGTCAGTGGAGACTGGAACGAGAGGTCTGGCATTGATTATTGCAGTTACTTCCATCATGAGAGTGCACAGGATGTCGTGGGTAAGTTGGATGTTCTCTTGAAGCAGGATTGCATCCAGAATCCTTCTTGACAGGCTTATCATACGTTCCCATGATCCTCCCATATGGGACGCATGAGGAGGATTAAACACCCATGAGCACCCCTGTTGACTCAAGAAGTTCTGCACTGTGATGTCAGGTTGATGTTGGCTTAGTCCTAGTTCCTTTGCAGCGGCTACGAAGTTTGTTCCGCAGTCCGATCTGATCTGCCTCGCAGGTCCCCGTATGGCAAAGAAACGTCTCACTGCATTAATGCAACTGGACGTGTCTAGGGAGTCAATGATCTCGATATGCACGGCTCGGGAGCTCATGCAGCAGAAGAGCATCGCCCATCTCTTGCTTTGGGCCTGTCCACCTCGTGTACGCCTGGAGACGACTTGCCATGGTCCGAACACATCCACTCCTACATAGGTGAAGGGTGGGCATGTATGCAAGCGTTCTGGAGGTAAGTCTGCCATAAGTTGTTCCTCTGTTCTTCGGCGTAACTTTCGGCACACCACACATTTGTGCAAGACAGAGGCGATAAGTCGTTTTCCACCTATGACCCAGAAGCCCGCTGCTCTCAGGGCCCCTTCGGTGAAGTGGCGGCCTTGATGCTTGACCTCTTCATGATACTGTCGCACCAACAGCAGGGAAACGTGGCTGTTCTTGGGCAAGATGATGGGGTTCTTTTCCTGAGTGCTCAAGTCAGCGTGTTTTAATCTGCCACCGACACAAATCAGATCACCTTCGAGAACAGGTCTAAGCTTGTGAAGGGGACTGTCCTTGGTTACAGCTTGTCCGAGCTCAAGAGCTGTGAGCTCTTTTGCAAAGACCTCTTCCTGCGCGGCTCTGATGATGATGTGTCTCGCCTGAGACAACTCATCCGGAATGCGTGGGAGGTTGCAGTGGTGCCATCCTTTGCATTCACTGGACTTGTGTCTGTAAGTGCTGGCTATGTGGATGAGTAGAGCAATAGCCCTGGTGAGGGAGCACATGCGAGAAAAGCGCTGTAACCGCGTGGCAGTAAGGCCTCGGTTTCGAGTCTGAGTAAGAAAACTGCTCACTTCGGGTCGTATTTCCATGTCTGATTCTGCGTTAACAAGTTCAAACGTCCGGCTTGTATCTGTGTCAGATGGACTTGGTTTGTGCAAAAAGGCTGGCCCAGTGAACCACGTAGTCTTTGTCAACTGAGACGCAGGAACTGACCTGGATGCGTGGTCAGCCGGGTTGTCCTCTGTGTTGACGTAGAACCACTGGTTAGGTTTTGTGGACTGACGAATTCGTCGAACTCTGTTGTGAACATAGACGTAGAAGCGTTTGGTCTGATTGTGGATGTATCCAAGCACGACCTTGCTGTCACAAAAGAACTTGATCGCATCAAGCTTCAGGTCCAGTTCATCTTGGATGAGTTCCGCAACTTCCACAGCCAATACTGCGGCACACAATTCCAACCGAGGAATGGTAGGTTCGGACTGTGGGGCCAGCTTAGCCTTCCCTAAGATGAATCCTACTTTGACTTGACCCTCAGCTTGAATGGTCCGGAGATAGGCCACAACTCCGATGGCCTTTGTGGATGCGTCGGAGAACACACATAGCTCTGTGTGTACAGCATTGGAAAGTGATGTTGCTGTGTATGAACGTGGGATATGCAGCTTGCTTAAGTCGTGCATTGACTCGCGCCACGCTTCCCATTGCTTCAGCTTTTGCTCTGGAAGAGGAGCATCCCAGTCACCTGTGTTGACACTGAGTTCCCTCAAGAGACTTTTGCCTTCAATAGTCACCGGTGCGATCATGCCTAAAGGATCGAAGACGCTATTCACTGTTGACAGAACTCCCCTGCGAGTGAAGGGTTTCTTATGGTTTGAGACGGCGAATATGAAAGTGTCTGTCGTTGTCTCCCACAGCAGTCCCAAACTGCGTTGCACTGATGTAGCTTCACCACTAAGGTCAAGGTCTTTCAGGACTGCCCTGTCCTCTGGTGCAAAGGCCTGAAGGACAGCTTCACTGTTTGAGGCAAACTTATGAAGCCTTAGGTTCGTTTCACTGAGAGAGGTCTGCGTTCTCTGTAGGAGACTTATGGCTTCGACTTCAGTTGGCACACTGATGAGCCCATCATCTACGTAAAAATGACGTTCGACAAACTGGACCGTGTCTTCTCCATGTTTGTGTGCACCTTCATGGATGGCTTTCCTTAATCCATAGATGGCTACGGATGGCGACGGACTGTTGCCGAAAACATGGACCCTCATCCTGTAGTCGATGACGTCCTTAGACATGTCGTTGTCTCTGTACCACAAAAACCTCAGGTAGTTCCTGTGGTCTCTGCGGACGAGAAAGCAGTGGAACATCTGCTGTATGTCGGCGATCACTGCTACCTGTTCCTTGCGAAAGCGGATCAGCACCCCAATGAGTGAGTTATTGAGGTCTGGGCCTGACAGAAGAACACCATTTAAAGATGTGCCGAAGTACTTTGCGCTGGAGTCAAACACCACACGGATGCTTCCGGGCTTTTGCGGGTGGTAGACTCCGAAGGTTGGCAGATACCAACACTCTTCGTTCTCCTCTAGTGGAGGAGCCACTTCTGCATGTCTGTTGTCAAACATTTTCTTCATGAATTCTAGGAACTGGTCTCTCATCTCAGGTTTTCTCCGCAGCGTTTTCTCCAGGGAGGTGAAGCGAGTGAACACCTGTTCGCGGTTGTTGGATAAACGTTGTCGGGGAACTCTAAAGGGGAGAGGAGCGACCCAGTTGTTTGACGTGTCTATATACATGTCTTGGTCCATAATTTCCAAAAAGATTGTGTCCTCAATGGACGGGGCGGGTTTGTTGTCAGACTCGGTCTCGTTGAAGACCTGTAGTCCCAGGGCCTCCAATGATGCCTTGTGCGGTTTGTTCTTCTGCTCCCTGCCATGGGACATATCTTCAGTCAGCTTCACGAAGCCTTCACATGGTTTGAGAATAGAGGGTCGGCCATTCTCTAGCACACTTGTCTTGAACGTGCTCACAGCTGGTTTGTGTGCATTCCCTAGGCACACATCTCCTATCAGGACCCATCCCAAATCCAGTCTTTGTGCAAAGGGGGCGTTGTGAGGTCCACTCACTTGCTGTCGGACTTTATGGACCCTCACAATGTCTCTGCCTAGCAAGATGAGGATTTCTGCCTTGGGGTCGAGTTCTGGTATGTGTGCCGCTACACTTCGTAGGTGTGGATGGTGACGGGCTGCATCAGGCGTCGGTATTTCAGAGCGATCGATGAGTATGTCGTTACACTCAATTAGCGGTGGTAGCTGTAGGCTAGTCTGCCCATCAAGCGATTCGACCTGAAAATCCTCTGCCTTTCTGCCTGACGTCTCAACCAATCCGGCACAGGTCTTGAGTGAGTAGGGGAATGGTTGGCCCTTGATGTTGAAAAGCTCAAAGAAGTCTGATCGCACCAGTGAACGGTTACTTTGATCATCCAAAATGACGTACATGTTGGCTGCCTTCTCACGTTGACCATGAGGGTAGACTCGAACCAGACAGATCTTCGAGCAGGATCTTGCTGTTCGCTCTGGACCACATACCTGGGTGCAGTGTGAGGTGATAGCTGTGCTGTCGCTAGCATGTTCCTCTCCCTCCCCGCCATTGTATGGTGGGGGTGTAGGCCTTCTGGAGAACTGAGGTGGTGGACCTGGATGCATAGCAGCATGATGTCGGTCGCTGTCGCACTCCATGCACTTTACTGTTGTCTTACAGTCTCTTGCAAGATGACTAGCTGATGTGCAGCACTTGAAACAAATTCCATTCTCTTTGAGAAGGCTCTTTCTTTCTTCAAGAGTCTTCCCTCTAAATGCTCTGCATTTCCTTAATGAATGTGGTTTGTTGTGAATGGGACAGTTTTTCTCTGGCCCATCAGGCTTTCTCTCAGGTGAGTTTGCAGGTGTGTCTTCACCTGAAGAGATGTCTGTCTTGTGAACGGATATTTTTCTTCCATAATTATTTGAGACTACTTTGTCTGACTTCAATCCGTTGCTGCTGGCGCATAGAAGGATGAAACTGGGATCATTCCTCCGGCGTGCTTCCTGGCAGATGAAATCGGCAAAGTAATCGAATGGAGGGAAGTAGCCGTTGTTATCTTCCTTAAATCTTGAGCCGACTGAGAGCCATTTCTCCTGTAGCCCGTGAGGGAGTTTCTCCACGATGGGCCCAATGCCCCTGGCAGTATCCAGGTAGGTCAATCCTGTGAGGTAACCTTCTTCTCTGGCGCCCTGGAGTTCCATAAGAAGATCGCCTAGGTCCCTCAGCTTCCCGTAATCTTTGGTTGATATTCTTGGGAATTCATCCAATCTCTTAAAAAGAGACTTCTCCATTACTTCAGGTGCAGCATAGCACTCTTGGAGGCGATCCCAGGCCTTTTTAAGTGCTACATCTGGGTTTCCAACATGCACAGAGCGAATCCTTTTGATGTGTTTCACAGACTCTGGCCCGAGCCATTTAATCAACAAATCTAACATTTCAGTGGAGGTGAGTCCTAAACCTGTAGTAGCATTACTGAAGGATGACTGCCATGCTAAGTAATTTTCAGGTTTATCATCGAATACGTAGAGACTTGTACTTACTAAATCACGACGAGCCAGGTATCGTGCCAGGTGTTCTGTTTCAGGTGTCACGCCTGGGATGGATGGTGCATACACAGGCACGTATGATGGAACTGTTGCCTTAAGTGGTGATTCGCGAGGATGACGTATGGTCTTGGGTTTTATGGGGTGTCTGCTGTCTCTAGCAGGTGTTGTGTGATGTCCACCATGTCTCACCAGACCTGTATGACCTCCATTAAGTGGTGTGCTGATGTGGGTTACATCTCTGAATTTAGCGTGGTTGTTGAAGAATGGCTTTCTCGGTGCTGCGTTATGCTCAGATGGTCTGTTATAGGTTTCAACCTCTTCATGCTCTTCCTTTAACTGTAACTTGCGTTCTGATGGAGGATTCCATGTGACATAGCTCCCTTCTGACGATGCTGCCTCAGCTAATGTTGCGTGGGCAGATGCTTGAGTTCGTGCTACATTATGTTCAGCTTGTGCTTCAACATATTCGTTAGTGCGTGTTACGATTTCGTTTTGTACATTTGCTTGAGAAGATACATCGATCTTGATAGAATCTTCTAGATCTAGTTCGGCTGCTTCTAATGCCTCGGCTCGGGCAATAGCTGCGGCTGCCTCTCTTTGAAGGACAAGTGCGCCCAGTTCAGCTTCCAGCTTTGCTTTTTCTACCTTCAGCTCTGCTTCTTTCTCGGCAAACGCTGCTCGTGCTTTTGCCGCCTCTGCTTTAGCGCGCGCCCTTACTGCTGCACCCGATGCTGATGAGTGAGAGCTCCTCGAATTTCTTGTGCGCGCAGATGCACTGTCAGTCCCTTCTAATTCCATTTTACTTCTCTTGCTTTTCTACTTGCTTCTAAAGACGTTGAAACTCCAGCTGGATTACGCTTTTTCACTGTACTGTTCGCGTTGAGTGTCCCAACTCCAACTAAACAGTGAGCTAAACTCTCTCTATTCATGAACATGAAGAAATCCTGAGTTCTTTGTATGCAGTTTTATTTCCCTCACATTGTACTGAATCCATACATATGATGAGTGATGAAAGACGAGAGAGTGAAACTAGGAAACAAACAGCAAAATACTGTAATTAGCTAAGCCGCCTAGTTTTCACGAATATTAATCAAACAGCATGAAATCAATATGCTTAAAAGTTAACTTAGTCAGAACAAAGATTAGATACATACAAGCGATGCTTCAGCTGGGGTCAACAGGTAAGGCGCATTTTCTCTGGCGTAATGACCGTTAGCATTTTTAACTAGTCCGTTTCGCATGCTATCGATTCTAACGTGGTTTCCTACTTCCGTTTTAGCTAAGTAAACAAACGTCAAAATAAGAGTCTGCTTAAAACAGAAGGATACCAATAGAAATGCATAAAAATTCAACTTAAATGCCTGAAGGGCAGAACATTCTGGTACTGTGGGGCTGTAACATGGGCTGAATTGTAGGAAACTAGTGCTGAATCTGGAACTGTCATCCTCACGGTTGCAGCCATCAGGATTGAAGTTCTCATGGCCCATCTTAGACTAGGGATCCTGGGGGGCGGGCAAACATGTAGTCATTCAGCTCGATCTCCTCCCTGGGGACAGAAGGCAGTTGATATCCCTGGACACCTGTAGGTATCATACAGGACCACATCCCCTCCACCGTCACCAGGTTCATCGGTTTAACTTCCTCCCTTCTTGGCTCCTTCGACTTTCTTCAGAACACTCAAATATATACCTGGTCTCCTGGCTGGATTGGATTGGGGACGTCTGGTTCAACAACTGGTGTCCTATTGCATGTGCAATGAAAAACAATTCATGCGCATCCGCAAATAGTATATTGAGGAGGACCGTAGGTGCTACAATCAAACCTTCATGCCATCTCCACAAGCCAGTGTCATCCTTTGATGCCCCAACGTCTGTTCATACGGACCTGCTTGTTCCTGCATCCTAATAATGCCGTGCACATGAGGTGTAGCCGCTATTAACGCCTATGGGGACCTAACCAGTACTTCGTATTTTGATGCCTTTTGGCTCTGCTTCATCTGCCGCATTATTCCCCTCTATGACATTTCCACTTTCTGTCAATTTGGTGGGTGCCATCATGGCATTGTTGTAAAGAACTTCTCTCCAGGGGAACGTTGGTCAGCAGCGTGTGCCGGTTGGGATCCTCTGCTGGGTAGTCTTCCAACAACGCATCAACTGCTCTCACATCATGCACCAATCTCCATTTCAATTTATTTGCTTTGATAACTATTAGCAGAGGTGTATTGCACTCACTCTGTTTTTCCACCAGCCCACCTGCTTTTATCAATAACGCCCTGTTCCACTTCTGGCTCCATTTTGTTCTGAGCTTTCCAAGGCAACCTAACTCCCTGTTGTTTTTAAGATGAAGTAAGCTGACTGACTTTACCAGACCCACATTTGTGTCATGTTTGGACCAAAGGTGATCTGGTACCTTTCCTTCCATTTTCTTTGTCTGATCTTCATCTACCTGGTCCTTTGGTTCTTTGCGCAACTGCACTTGTCCTATGTTTACTTTTAGAGTGACTTTTGGTACTGCGTTTGTTACCTTATAATTTTTATGCTGTGTGTAGACAATTACACTGGGGTTGTCCCTTGGCCCGCTGGCACAGACTTGGTTGGTCCAACTGATGCCTCTGTTGGTTCTTTTGTTGGAGCCAGCACCGGAGCTTCTATGGGCACTTCCCCCACTTGGAGTTGTCCCAGCTTTCACTGTAATCCCTTTTCTTATTTATTGTATTTCAGTTCATTCTGTCTGTGTTTTTCCACAGCATGTATCACAGAACTCTCTGTAATTGTTGGAGGTCAGTCCCACCACGTCTTCTAGCCAGCCTCTTGCTGGAGCTGGCATGGCTTCCACCACCGCCTTTCGGGATGTCTTTGATTCAGGGTCTTTATCCGTTATCTCTTTCCACCCCAGCAGTTGTTTACGGAGATAGGTGGCGGTGTTCTCCGACTCTCCAAGTTGAGTCACTGTCAAGTTTTTAGGGTCTATATTAGTGGGAAACTCGAACCTCAGCGCCGTTCACATCCGTGTCCAGAATGAGTCAAAATAAACTCCATCTTCCGGTGTGTCATATGTGGCTTGTGTCAGACCGCTGCCAGCCATGATGTCTTGCATCTTGGACACCCCCAATGTCATTGCAAGCAGAGCCTTGAGATCCCCACAGCCATTCATTTTCCTGTTTGTTCTTTAACTAATGTTATCCATTTTCCTGCCCCTTCGTGTATATTGGGCAGTCTAGCAATCAACCCTTCTAGTGCCTGCATTCCCCAGGGAACATAGTGGCTGTGATCACCTTGAAGTAGGACAGGGGTTACATACTTCCCCGTTTGTTTAAATGTTGCCCTATTCCTTAATTCTCTTTGTGTAAAAGTTATCACATTACTATTATTTGTAATTATTATCAAAAACTATGATTTACTATTTTTATTAATTATTTAAAATTAAAGATCAATGTTCACAATTAATTTGTTTCCCTTATTTGTTTGTAATCCAATGTGACAGCTTACCCAACGTAGTGTGACAACCTCAATCTCATTTAATTGTTATAAACAGAATACAGTGTAACAGATAATAATATTTTGTTATTATTCATCAAGTTATCTATGCAGCCTACATTGTGTAGAGTAAGCAGTTGTAATATAACATAGGAACTATACGAAATGGGTTCAACTGATGGAAAAGTATGTATTAATTCAGTTGGTTTTAAGTTATGTTTTGAGTTAGATATTAATATACCTGTATATTATCAACTTAACATTTTCGCATCACTTTACTGAAAAATCTCTTCATTGAGATAACTCTGAAAGAGGACCACAAGTTATTGCAATTATTTTTCAAATTAAAATCCACACATTCATTTTACAGTGAACAGACTCTGTAGCAAAATAAGATATAAAAATGTAAAGACTACAAAATATATGCCCAAGGCTTCCCACAATCATTTGATACCATTGTGATGTATTGTGCCCGGTGTAACAACACACCCTGCTCTCCCCCGCAAGTCAGCCTTCGAAGCTTCTCTGTCAAGCTTGGTGCTAAGGAATACAGCGTTGTCGCTTTACAAAAAATCTGGTCTGTCGGCCACATTTTTTTTATTATTTGTTGTTTATTTCATTGATTTAAGTATAAACTCAAAAACATTTGTAACAAACCAGAGTTCCATCTTGAGGATTATCCATAGAACAACTTTTTTACACATACTTTCTGTCGATCCATTAACTTTCTTTAATCAGGTTTACTTAAATATTCAATTCTTAATTTCACAAAATGTAGACATTTAAAAATTGCCATCTATTTGTCAACTCTTCTTCTCTCTATTTAATTCATACATCTTATCAAGGTGTAATGGTTCAATAGTATTTCATTGCTCAAAGTCAATAGTATTTTATTGCTCGCCCAACCGGACATATAATTATATAGCAATACCATTGCACGTTTCTCTCCCGTCTTATCCACTTCGGACTAACCTTTATGTAGGCTTTCCTAACTTTAATTTACAGCAACTTGGCATGCCCCAGGCGAGGCACAGACACACATGGGAGGAACAGAGAGTGAAAAGAAACTGAATTCCTCTGAATGGACAAACAGTCACCGTCGGAGAACTAAAAACATATTCAAGAGAAATAATTCAGTAAAATCAACAGTCCAAATATACTTCCCCATTCCGGATTCGCACGTAGTCAAAACCGGGAACAAGTCTCAGCCGTTTTACTACTTCTCAATCTGTCCGAGCAGACCTCTATCGATATAACTTTGTATCTTATAGAGCGGTAACCACAGATTGTGCACACAATGTCTATCCGAGAAGCCCTGTATATATTTTCGATACACTATACAGCGGTAACCATATCGCGGTAACCAGACTTATATCACCTGTCCATACAGCCACTTATGAATATACTTTCTAATATATATGTAACGGACACCGACCAGTATAAACTCACCATCATCGGTATATACGATCGCTTGATCGTGTGAAGCGGTACCTTTTCCCATGGCTGAGCGGTTAAGGATGCTGACCCCAGTGCTGGCGAGCCCTGTAAGACCCCTGGTTTAATCCCAGGTAGTTGTGAACAGGGGAGGAAGCGTGAGTTCTCGCTAGCATGGGGGTCAAAAAGTCCGGACCTAGCGAATCAGAGCCGTTCCATATGTATCACAAGGCATTAACCACAGGAATTTTGTTTCAACTGTCAGGCCTTATGTATCTTTATACAAAGGAGTGATACTCTAGGACTTTTCACGTGACCTTTCTACAAGGCTTTTTCCTTTTTTATATATACACCTGTGAGGGCTGTGCGGAAATCCGTCCAGTAGAGGGTGCTGAAGGGCCGTGGTGGTGAGGAAGTGTTCCTCTGACAGGTCACCGGGTTGCAACAGGTGTGTTCAATCTGGTGATTGGTCAGAGGACTGATATAAAAGTGTCGTTTCATTGCAGTAGGAGGATGACGGCGGGAGCTATGGTGGAGTGAGAGGCAGATGCTGGGAAGCAGAACTAGCACCATACAGCCCATCCTCGGACACTTTGTGTATTAAACCGTTAATAAAAACAGTGAAAGTTACCCGCAACCCTTGGTGTGCTTACTCTGTGCCTAGAACCCTTACAACACCGATCAGCTGAAACATTAAAACCACTGACAGGCGAAGTGAATAACATTGATCATCTCATTACAATGGCACCTGTCAAGGGGTAGGATATATTAGGCAGTAAGTAAACAGGCAGTTCTTGAAGTTGATCTGTTGGAAGCAGGAAAAATGGGCAAGCGTAAGGATATCAGCGACATCGAACAAGGGCCAAATTGTGATGGCTAGACGACTGGGTCAGGGCATCTCCAAAACGGCAGGTCTTGTGAAGTGTTCGCGGATGCAGTGGTTAGTACCCACCAAAAATGGTCCAAGAAAGGACAACCGGTGAACCGGCGACAGGGTCACGGGCACCCAAGGCTCATTGATGCACGCAGGGAGCAATGGCAAAGCCCGTCCGGTCCGATCCCACAGAAGAGCTACTGTAGCACAAATTGCTGAAAAAGTTCATGCTGGCTATGATCGAAAGGTGTCAGACAGTGCATCGCAGCTTGCTGCGTGTGGGACTGCGTAGCCGCAGACCGGTCAGAGTGCCCATGCTGACCCCTGTCCACCGCCGAAAGCGCCTCCAATGGGCACGTGAGCGTCAGAACTGGACCATGGAGCAATGGAAGAAGGTGGCCTGGTCTGATGAATCACGTTTTTTTAATATCATGTGGATGGCCAGGTGCGTGTGCGTTGTTTACCAGGGGAAGAGATTGCACCAGGATGCACTATGGGAAGAAGGCAAGCCAGCGGAGGCAGTGTGATGCTCTGGGCAATGTTCTGCTGGGAAACCTTGGGTCCTGGCATTCATGTGGAAGTTACTTTGACACGTACCGCCTACCTAAACATTGTTGCAGACCACGTACACCCCTTCATGGCAACGGTATTCCCTGATGGCAGTGGCCTCTTTCAGCAGGATAATGTGCCCTGCCACACTGCAAAAATTGTTCAGGAATGGTTTGAGGAACATGACAAAGATTTGAAGGTGTTGACTTGGCCTCCAAATTCTCCAGATCTCAATCCGATTGAGCATCTGTGGGATGTATTGGAACAACAAGTCCGATCCTTGGAGGCCCCACCTTGCAACTTACAGGACTTAAAGGATCTGCTGCTAACATCTTGGTGCCAGATACCACATGACACCTTCAGAGGTCTTGCCTCGACGGGTCAGAACTGTTTTTGCGGCACGAGGGGGACCTACACAATATTAGGCAGGTGGTTTTAAAGTTGTGGCTGATTGGTGTATACAATGGGGCCAAAAAGTATTTAGTCAGCCACTGATTGTGCAAGTTCTCCTACTTAGAAAGATGAGAGAGGTCTGTAATTTTCATCATAGGTACACTTCAACTATGAGAGACAAAAATGAGAAAAAAAATCCAGGAAATCACATTGTAGGATTTTTAAAGAGTTTATTTGTAAATGATGGTGGAGAATAAGTATTTGGTCAATAACAAAAGTTCAACTCAATACTTTGTAACATAACCTTTGTTGGCAATGACAGAGGTCAAACGTTTCCTGTAAGTCTTCATCAGGTTTGCACACACTGTAGCTGGTATTTTGGCCCATTCCTCCATGCAGATCTCCTCTAGAGCAGTCATGTTTTGGGGCTGTCGCTGGGCAACACGGACTTTCAACTCCCTCCACAAATGTTCTATGGGGTTGAGGTCTGCAGACTGGCTAGGCCACTCCAGGACCTTGAAATGCTTTTTACGGAGCCACTCCTTCGTTGCCCGAGCGGTGTGTTTGGGATCATTGTCATGCTGGAAGACCCAGCCACGTTCCATCTTCAATGCTCTCACTGATGGAAGGAGGTTTTGGCTTAAAATCTCACGATACATGGCCCCGTTCATTCTTCCCTTAACACGGATCAGTCGTCCTGTCCCCTTTGCAGTAAAACAGCCCCAAAGCATGATGTTTCCACCCCCATGCTTCACAGTAGGTATGGTGTTCTTGGGATGCAACTCAGCATTCTTCTTCCTCCAAACACTACGAGTTGAATTTTTACCAAAAACTTCTATTTTGGTTTTATCTGACCACATGATTTTCTCCCAATCCTCTTCTGGATCATCCATATGCTCTCTGGCAAACTTCAGACGGGCCTGGACATGTACTGACTTAAGCAGGGGGACACGCCTGGCACTGCAGGATTTGAGTCCCTCTCGGCGTAGTGTGTTACTGATGGTAGCCTTTGTTACTTTGGTCCCAGCTCTCTGCAGGTCATTCATCCGGTCCCTCCGTGTAGTTCTGGGAATTTTGCTCACCGTTCTCATGATCATTTTGACCCCACGAGATGAGATCTTGCGTGGGGCCCCACATCGAGGGAGATTATCAATGGTCTTGTATGTCTTCCATTTTCTTACAATTGCTCCCACAGTTGATCTATTCACACCAACCTGCTTGCCTATTGCAGATTCACTCTTCCCAGCCTGGTGCAGGTCTACAATTTTCTTCCTGGTGTCCTTCGACAGCTCTTTGGTCTTGGCCATGGTTGAGTTTGGAGTCTGACTGTTTGAGGCTGTGGACAGGTGTCTTTTATACAGATAACGAGGTCAAACAGGTTTCATTAATACAGGTAAAGAGTGGAGGACAGAAGAACTTCTTAAAGAAGAAGTTACAGGTCTGTGAGAGCCAGAAATCTTGCTTGTTTGTGGGTGACCAAATACTTATTTTCCACCATAATTTACAAATAAATTCTTTAAAAATCCTACAATGTGATTTCCTGGATTTTTTTTTCTCATTTTTGTCTCTCATAGTTGAAGTGTACCTATGGTGAAAATTACAGACCTCTCTCATCTTTCTAAGTAGGAGAACTTGCACAATCAGTGGCTGACTAAATACTTTTTGGCCCCACTGAAGATATATGTATGTGTGCATGCATGCAAAATATAAAACAAATATATCCCAACAAGACTAAGTCTTTTGGTTTACTTTGGTTCGCTTTAGAGCTTGGCAGGACCACACAGCGAATCACACAAACTACTATTCTAAATCGGCCACTTGTTTGGTTTGATTCGTCCGGCCCGTTCCAGCAATGGTCATCCATCCCGGCCCCTTCCCCAAGCCCCACGTTGGGTGCCAAATTATGTAATGGAAAAAACGTTTTATTCAAAAATGAAAAAGACAAAGTCTGGAGTTTGGGATTCTTCTTTTGGTAGACTTTATTGCCCAATAACAAAGCCGAGACAGTTTGCGAAGCATCTATATGTCCCTAGCGTGACAGTAGAGCTATCCTCCTCTTTTTAGGTGATGGGCCAACTTGGCATTTTAATGTCCCTTGCACGACAGTAGATCCACCGTCATCTTTTGATGATGGTCCCACTGGACATCCTAACGTTACCAGCATAATCATAGATTTATCATTTTCATGGGTGCTGGCCCCTTAGTGTACTCCCTGGCCCGCTCTTGACATTCCAGGTCCAGTGTTACTCATCGGTCAGCAACCCCAAAAATCATGTCCATATGTACATGCTGACAACAATATTCATATTTGTACGGTTTCTTAATATTTTGCCTTCATTTCTGAACCTTTGCTTTATAGTGTTTGGCTCATTGCCCCTGTATGGACCGTTGTTTTAATCAGTAGCATTTTTTTTCGAGCATCAATCATGATGTCCCTTTTCTATACCGTGTGTTTCTACTTTAATGCATACAGTGTCACATAAAATATACCATTATAGCAAACATATATAGTAGGGGTGAGTGATATTGCCGGTTGTCAGGGACAGGGTTAACGTTATATTAGTTATATTGAAAGGAAAAAATGTTGGGTTATTATTTATATTAGCTTTCAAGTATGTATTTCACAAACTAGTTATCAACTTACAGTGAAGACACTTGACTTGCGAGTCCGCACCCCTTCTCAGCTGTGATATCATTCATGTGTACTCTACTCTGCTACGTGTGTTGCTAATCCTCCGCACACACTCAAGTTAGATGAACGTTGGCCATGGATCTCCCCAAACATCACGCTAGTAGCTAGCCAGCATCCCCTTTCTCTTTGAATCAAAAGATCCATCATAAAACGTGATGTTTTCACCAAGTAATCAGGTTTGAGTTCTGTTTTTGGCAATAAAACAGTCTAGCACATGAGGTGGAAGAATTTATTCGATTCAGAACTTCATCCCACCAATCGTCAGTGAAGACTGTCCCTAATTCACTTTCCCATTTAGCTCTGATATTGGAAATACTATCCCTAATATAAAAACGGGTGCGGGTAACTGCTGATGCACAAAGTGGCGTATTTGATAGTATTGAAATAAATTAAATTTATACAGAAGGGGGGAACAAGTCATTATTACTGATTGAGCCTAAAGAGGAGGCTGTAGAAAATGTATAGTGGCAGCAAAACTGTATCCAAATGTTAAGGGTGGAAAGAACAATTGGATTGAGTGAGTGGCGGGAAGGCCTCAAAGGAAGAGAGGAGTACACTAAAGCCTAAAGAGAAGATGAGTCGCATGACTGGGCCTTGCAAGGATTTGGTTCTCCTCACGCAGGAAACGCATGTTTCATCCAGGCTGACAATCTTGTCACTGTAGTCAGATAGAGCTTGATTTAGGTTGGTAATATCACGCCTGTGGCTCTCTGTAGTTTATTCAGCAAGTCAGTTAAAGGAGCCAAGCCCGTGACTATTTATACTACCCTTAAGGTCGTTAACCAGCACAGTACGCAGCTTTTCCAGGTCATCAGGGAGATGGGGTTTTCAGCCGACATTTTGGTTTTGACGTTCATCTCCCTCTTTCCCGACAACACGTAGGTTTCTCGTCTCTCTAATGGCGCAATTTGTGGCTCATTACCAAATAGTACAATTACCAACCAAGTATTGAAAGTTAAACTCAATGTTTGAGAAAAGAAAAATTATTTAAAATAATAAACATGTGCAAGAGCTTCCCCTTCTCACGTCTAGCCCCCCTTGCATGCAAACTGGAAGTCCCTCGCAGGAACGGTTTTACCTGCATGTATTTGAATGAAGTTTGTCAAAATATTGCGTTGTACAATCCTAAGGGAATATGCTTTTCTGTGTTATTGGTTCTTACTGGTATACTACTGGTTTAACGTGGCTAGTACTGTCTGGGTCAAGTTCAATGTTTCCCCTGCACTCAGCCCTTTTATTGGTGAATGTGGCGAAGACAATAAGCAGTTACTTTTAAGAGCTCCGCTCCTTTTATTCGTCATAATATGTTATAACAAGTATGATCTAACTGTGTAAACTGCCTTATGAATGTACGTGGGTAACATTGCAAGTTGATCAGACAATTGCAGACATCCATTTTGCTTGTTTTGTTTTGTTGAACGTATGGAAGCTAATTAACTATGAGGTGTCGCCTGAGGGAGGCGGACATATCCTGCTGAGCTCCCACCAAGCTGTCGTGTTTCTGCTGCTCTTACCCCACCTTATGGAAGCCCATAGGGGACTTTATTAAAATGATAATGTAAACTTGAAAATGCAAATGTAATTCCACAATAGCATTATCATTTTCCGCATATGTATGGTTATTTGAGTAAAAATTCAAATGGAAATGCAATAATGCCATTTGCATTTGGATTTTCACATACTTCTTTGGGCATTCTATGACCATATGAAGATTAAAATGGAAAAGCTGTTAGGCATTTCATTTTCAAAGTCGTACCCCTACTGTGGACAATATTCAAATGGTAATTCCAATTTGGAAATTAAAATGCAATGTATAAAATCTAACTTAATTTTCCATTTGTGCAAGCATTATTTAAGTTAACACAATTAAAATAAAATGCGGTTGTCTAACAATTAGACAATAAAAATGAAAACAACATTGACATTTTATTTTCAAAGACGTAATCTGCTCTACAGAGGACAATATTCAAATGCTATAAGCAAATCAGCGCTTATTATATTGCATTTCCATTTACATGTCACCACGCACGAAATGCAATGTCAGTCCTCTCATCAAGGCGGGTCTTCAATTAGGACGTCACTTCCTTCTTCAATGATACTGTCAGAATGGCCATCAGCATGCGAAGCAGCCTTCGTAGGTCTACAAGAGGTGTCGAGAGGAATATCCCGTATGGATTCACATGCTTTGTTGTGAACTAAGAAATAATGTGTCACGTCCTGGCCCTTTGGGCCTGATTGATTGAGTGTTTGCACCTGCCCCGTTATCTCGTTTAGGTTTCCCTAGTTTTCATTGGTTTCTGGTTTGCCCTTTGTCTTTAAGCCCTTCCCCAGTTTAGATCTTTGTGTTCTCATTGTGATTGTTTGAGGTTATGTGTGCTGCCTGTCTCCCTGTGTTCCTGGTCCTTTTATTAATAAATCCTCTGTTGCTCCTGATTCCTATATTTGGGTCCATCCTTCCTGCTAGCGTCTGACAGAATGAGAACACCAACCTTGGACCCAGCAGGTAAACCCCCTAGACCTCCTCCCTCCATTTTTGAGGATGATCTGGGGGGTTACAGAGACCTGGAGGTCTGTCGGAGGTTAATTTTACAGTGCCTCCGGGAGTTCAAACGGCGTCCCACCTGGTACAGGGGAGAGCACGCCAAGGTGTACTACATCCTGCTGGGGCTTAGCGACATAGCGCTGGACTGGGGGCTCTCCGTCTGGAAACGGCAGACCCCAGCCTGCTGGGACTGTAAGCAGTTCATCCTGGAGTTGAGGTGGCAATTTGACCCATCATTCCCTCCAGGACTTGCCCCAGGGTCGACGGATAACTCGACTCCCCTGGCTTCGCTGGCTCCTGAGTTGACTCCCCTGGCTTCCCTGGCTACCGAGTTGACTCCCCTGGCTCCCGAGTTGACTCCCCTGGCTTCGACCTGGGCCGCGCCAGTGTCCCGGCTCTGGCTCTTCACCCGGGCCGCGCCTGGGGCCTCTCTCCAGGCAGCTGCCTCAGCCACGCCCGAAGACCCTGTGCGCTGCGCTCCCCAGGATCCTGTGTGCTGCGCTCCCCAGGACCCTTTGCTCCCGACTCCCAGGTCCCCAGTGCGCTCCCCGCTCCCTGTCCTGGCTTCCAGGTCCCCAGCGCGCTCCCAGCTCCCTGGCCCTGTCCCGGCTCCCAGGTCCCAGGTCCCATGCTCGCTCCCTGCTCCCAGGACCCCAGCGTGCTCCCCGCTCCCTGTCCCTGTCCCTGCTCCCAGGTCCCCTGCTCTTTTCCTGCTCCCTGTCCCAGCTCCCAGCTCCCAGGTCCCCAGCTCGCTCCCCGCTCCTTGTCCCGGCTCCCAGGTCCCCAGCTCGTTCCCCTGTCCCTGTCCCTGCTCCTAGGTCCCCAACTCGCTTCCCTGTCCCTGTCCCGGCTGCCAGGTCCCCTGCTCGCTCCCCGCTCCCTGTTTCAGCCTGTGTCCCTTCCGAGCTCCAGACCCTACCAGGGGGTGAACCCCAGCCTCTCCGGGAGGAGAGCCCCAGCCTCTGTGATTGCCTCTGTTCCAGCGTGGGCTCCGTCCGCCCGAGGGGGGTGGCGCCTTCCGCCACCAGCTCCGTCCGCCCATGGGGGGCGTTTTCCGGTCTCAAGGATAGCACCAGCCACGTCCGCCTGAAGGGGGCGCCCACCGGCCTTAGCCTTCCTGTTTTAGCGCGTCTGGAGCCGCGCTTTAGAGAGTGGGTACTGTCACGGCCTGGCCCTTTGGGCCTGATTGATTTAGTGTTTGCACCTGCCCCCTGTTATCTCGTTTAGGTTTCATTGGTTGTCTGGTTTGCCCTTGTTTTGTATTTAAGCCCTTCCCCAGTTTAGTTCTTTGTGTTCTCATTGTGATTGTTTGAGGTTACGTGTGCTGCCTGTCTCCCTGTGTTCCTGGTCCTTTTAGTAATAAATCCTCTGTTGCTCCTGATTCCTGTATTTGGGTCCATCCTTCCTGCTAGCCTCTGACAGAATGAATAAAGTCCTAATGTAACGGACACCAACCAGTATAAACCCGCTATCATCAGTTGGCATAGGCCCATAGCCATACGTTCTCTTGTTTACATTGGTCAGTAGCCTATCTTTTGTTTATACTGCATGATCAGCGTTCGTTACATTAACAAAATAAACGGCAATCCCTGCCAAAGCTCAAAAGGCATTGTTCGAGGTGCCATATTTAATTGCACAGGCAAAAACGCAAAACACAATCGGGGAAACCCGAATCAAACCCGTTGCTGTAGCTACAAGTCAGGCTAAGCTTGGCGATAAACGAATCAGTGCCGCTGTTAAACGGCATGTTTGGCACCATTGCCTTGCCAGGCGCATCACCGAGAGTTTCATTCCATGACGCCAACCAAGTTCTAGGCCTTTTTAGCCAAGGCAGCGATTGTCGTTTTTTTGTTTGTACTTTCTTTTGGCCAAGCAGCTTCCACTCCTTTTAGAGGGGAAAGTATAGACCTAAAGTTACTGGTTTCGCAGCGAGGGATGAGTGCTTGGTTTTCAAGTTTCGTAGCATTTTTACCGGCTTTAAGCTTTCATTTACAAGCACCTCAGTGCACACAACACGTATTTGAATGTTGAGGTTAGGGCAACTTCGTCCACAACAAAGTAAATTAATCCATACTGGATGGATATTCCTCTCGATATTTTCAACACTTGTACGAAGGCTGCTTCGCCTGCGGATAGCCATTCTGGCAGTATAATTGAAGAAGGAAGTGACGTCCTAACTGAAGACCCGCCTTGATGAGAGGACTGACATTGCATTTCCATTTGAATGTTGTCCCAAGCAGAGCATGGTGGCATGGAAATGGAAATGCAATAGACTGCATTCAAACTGCATTTGAATTTTAATTGTGACTTAAATAAGGCTTGCACAAATGGAAAATTAAGTTAGATTTTATACATTGCATTTTATTTCCAAATTTGAATTACCATTTGAATATTGTCCACAATAGACTAGCGGGGTACGACTTTGAAAATGAAATGCCTAACAGATTTCCATTGAAATGTCCATATGGTCATAGAATGCCCAGAGTAGCATGTGAAAATGCAAATGCGACTGGGATTATTGGATTTCCATTTGAATTTTTACTCAAATAACTCATACATATGCGGAAAATTATAATGCTATTGTGGAATTTCATTTGCATTTTCAAGTTTGCATTATCATTTTAATAAAGTCCCCTATGGGCTTCCATACCACCTGGATTATCCATACACTAGACTTGGTAGAATCAGAGACTCTTGAAAAGCTTGCGGAGGTGGGATGAGTGTCATGGTCAACAATTTGTGGTGCAAAGACATACAGACTCAATCCAGTTCATGTTCACCAAACTTGCAATAGATGAGATCATCATGCATTGCATTGCAAGTAGACCTTTTCACTCACCAAGGGAGTTTGCTGCTCGAGTCATGCTAACGTGTGTTTACATACACCCCCAAGCTAACGCAATGCTAGCACTGCACGAACTACAAAGAGCCATATCCATACACGAGTCTCTCCATCCAGAGGCTGTGTCGATCGTAGCTCGGGATTTTAACCACTGCTACCTCAAAAAGGTTTTACCTAAGTATTTTCAACATGTAATGTGTGCAACAAGAAAGGCCAGAACATTGAACCATTCGTACACCACCATTAAAGGGGCATCCCATGCATTTCAACGTCCAGGCTTCGGGAAGTCAGACTACTCCTCCTTGATACTACTTCCTGCCTAATGGCAGCACCTGAGAAGCGCCTTGCCCACTCTCAGAACTGTTTAGATCTGGGCTGAGGAGCCAGAGAACAGGCTAGGTGGGGAGCATGGAAACAACTTACTGGAGATATTTCAAAACATCAAATATGGACCTAGACGGGTAGTCCCAATCTCTTACCGACCACATTAGGGAGTGCATCAACAGCTGCATCCCAACCAGGAAGATTTGGTAATTTCTTTACCAAAAACCCTGTATTAGCAAAGACATTAACACCAAACTAAAAGAAAGGAGGTCTGCTTTCAAGTCGGGCAACATACAGCTCTACCGACAAAGCAGATTTGCCCTAGATACAGCCATCAGGTCAGCAAAAAAAGGATGGCACGACAAGAATGGTGAGCCGATACAGTGGCACAGACTCTAGGTGTAAGTGGCAGGGACTACAGGCTAGTACGGATTACAAACTGAGGCCTGCAGAAATCTCCACAGCTGACACATCACTACCAGACCAACGCTTTCTACATACAGTGCATCCAGAAAGTATTCATACCCCTTCACTTTCTTCACATTTTATTATGTTACAGCCTCATTCCAAAATGGATTAAATAAAAAAAAAATCTCAACATTCTACACACAATACCGCATAATGACAAAGTGAAAAAGTTGATATTTGTGATATTTTATGTTTTTATTTTGAATACATGTACATAAGTATTCACACCCTTTGCTGTGACACTCAAAATTGAGCTCAGGGGCATCCTGTTTCCACTGATAATCCTTGAGATGTTTGTACAACTTGATGTGGAGTCCACCTGTGGTAAATTCAATTGATTGGACATGATTTGGAAAGGCACACACCTGTTTATATAAGGTCCCACAGTTGACAGTGCATGTCAGAGCACAAACCAAGCCATGAAGTCCAAGGAATTGTCTGTAGACCTCCGAGACAGGATTGTATCGAGGCACAGATCTGGGGAAGGGTAAAAAAAATGTCTGCAGCATTGAAGGTCCCAACGAGTACAGTGGTCTCCATCATTCTCAAATGGAAGAAGTTTGGAACCACCAGGACTCTTCCTAGAGCTGGCCGCCCGGCCAAACTGAGCAATCGGGGGAGAAGGGCCTTGGTCAGGGAGGTGACCAAGAACCCGATGGTCACTCTGACAGAGCTCCAGTGTTCCTCTGTGGAGATGGGACAACCTTCCAGAAGGACAACCATCTCTGCAGCACTCCACCAATCAGGCCTTTATGGTAGAGTGGCCAGACGGAAGCCACTCCTCAGTAAAAGGCACATGACAGCCCACATTGAGTTTGCCAAAAGGCACCTAAAGGACTCTCAGACCATGAGAAACAAAATTATCTGGTCTGATGAAACCAAGATTGATCTCTTTGGCCTGAATGCCAAGCATCATGTCTGGAGGAAACCAGGCACTGCTCATCACCTGGTCAATACCATCCCTACAGTGAGGCATGATGGTGGCAGCATCATGATGTGGGGGTGTTTTGGGAGAAACTGCCCCAAAATAGGTGTGCCAAGCTTGTTGCATCATACTCAAGAAGACTTGAGGCTGTAATTGCTGCCAAAGGTGCTTCAACAAAGTATTGAGTAAAGGGTGTGAATACTTATGTACGTGATCTTTTTATTTTTTATTTTTAATACATTTGCAAAAAATTCGAATAAACTTTTTCACTTTGTCATTATGCGGTATTGTGTGTAAAATTATGAGATTTTTTTTAAATTTCATCCATTCTGAAATTATGCTGTGACATAATAACGTGGAAAAAGTGAAGGGGTATGAATACTTTCCGGATGCACTGTAGGTTCGACACACTCAACACTGAAACAGTAGCCAAGGCCCCTACAGAGCTAGCCCACTTGGTTCTCCAGCTACCTGAGGCTGAGGTGTGCCATACCTTTAAGAGGGAGAAGGCTCGCAAAGCTGCTGGTCCTGACGTTATGCCACCCCGTGTCATAAAAACCTGTACCGAACTGCTAGCCCCCGTCTTCACAGATATTTTTAACACCTCACTTATGGAGTGCGTCATCCCTGGGTGCTTCAAAAGGACTACCATAAAGAAATTGGTGATGACATACATCAACACAATCATTCCAGACTCTCTCCCCTCCAGGTGGGATACAGAGCAAACAGGTATGTGGACAACGCCATCTCACTTAAGGGCTCGCAAAATTGCTAGCCCCATGTCCAGGGACAATCGAGTTTTCACTTCTGGCAATCAAAATGCAACAACACCCTGTCCAACGGGCTATCATAAATTATCCCCTAATTGAAATAAAATTGCATCCTTTAGCCTATTCGCCCTTTCTGCTCTTGTTATTTTTATTTCTGTGTTGGCTCATCTGGGAACATTCACATTCGTGCACTGGTCGTGCCCATGCTTTAATTAGTCAGCGAGTCAGTCTGGTTAGCTAGATTACGTTATCCCCAGTGTTGCGCACGATCTCATAACAAATATAAAGCACAGCCAACAAGGCATTTTCACACCATTTTTTTTCTTCACAAAATGTGATCCTTTGAAAAAAATATCAAAAGAGGATAAAGGGTACGAATTTAAGTTGGCCTATAGCTATACAGTTCTTTGCTTGCAAATACTGAAAGGGGTTGTTTACATTTGCAATCAGTGACAGACAATAAAACCGTTTTTTTAACTACCATGTATAGGCTAATAATGCAATGCCCTGTCAATATTATTCGTTATGCAATCAACTTGGCGAGTAAAGAGTGTGACGCATTTGTTGAATTCAGAACCAATTAGTATCCTACTATTATGATGTGCAAGGCTATGTAACCTTTCTAGGACACAACGTAACCGATCACTCACAGTGGGACTGATAGGCAACACCGCTACAGACCGCAAGAGTGCACCATTGAAGAAAAGAGCAATGATTCCCCTGGAAAAATTAACACACTGAGTGGGAAAATGTATTTTATTTGGCAGACTAAAGTATAGGGCATATAGGGTATATAGGGCAGCGCGGTGGCTCAGTGGTTAGCACTGTTGCCTCACAGCAAGAAGGTTCTGGGTTCCAACCCTGACCTAAGGGCCTTTCTGTGTGGAGTTTGCATGTTCTCCCTGTGCCGGCGTGGGTTTCCTCCGGGTACTCCGGTTTCCTCCCACAGTCCAAAAACCATGCAAGTTAATTGGTGACTCTAAATTGCCCATAGGGTGTGAATGTGAGTGTGAATATAGTGTAGATGAGTGGAGCAAATACATTTTCTATAGGCATCATCCAAATCAAAAATATAAAACAAATTAGTCAGCAGTGCAATGATTTAGCTTGGATTATATTGACTTTTGTTTAACACTTTTTTAACTTAACATGCAGAATATTTATACAGTATAACATTTGTGTGCAGACTTTGTCCAGTGTTGTCAAAATGTGTATCTGGCAACCAAGCCCAGATTTCTTCATATCCTAAAACGCCTCCAATATAAAGACATTCTGTCAAACACTGACTTATACCATAGGTCTAAAATGTATATACTGTTAGATCTCTAAATCAGTTTTGTGATCATATTTAAGTTTCAATGCATTGACAGATTCAAATGTAAAGTTTGTTCTTAACATTTTGCTCAGATAGACTTGTCTATAACTTTGAATATGATTGTTGCAGTCTGTTCTTGTGCTATAAATGTTATATTTCTCAATAGATTTTTGTGTTGCTTTCTTGAATATATCTGCATTTCTACATAATTTTTTTGTTTGGGCTAATCAAAATGTATTTAGAATCTGAAGAATGCCTGCCGAAAGGGCTACCAGGGATTTAGAAGTTTTTTGAGCCCTGCACTTGCCCTACACACTACACTGGAGAAACTGGACGAAAAGGACGCCTATGTGAGGATGCAATTGGACACTGGACTTTCTCACTGGTAGACCACAGGTGGTGAAGATGTGGCAACAAAACCTCATCCACACTGGGTCTCAACATAGGTGTCCCTCAAGTTGCTGTCTCAGCCTAAGACTGTAATCTCTGTACACCCATGACTGCACAGCCAGACAAAGCAGAAACCGCATCATCAAATTTGCAGACGACACCACAGTGATTGATCAAATTCCCTCCAACAACAAGTCTGCCTACAGGGAGGAGGTATCAGACCTAACAAAGTGATGTCAGGGCAATGATCTGGCCCTGAATATCAACAAAACTGAAGAGCTTATTGTTAACTTCAGGAAATATAAGGGAACCCACTCCCCGATCACTGTTGATGGAGAGGAGGTGGAAGAGGTCAATTGCTTCAGATTCCTGGCCATGCAGATCTCTGACAACCTTGCCTGGATCCACAACACAGAGGCTCTCCTGAAGAAGGCACAACAATGCCTTTACTTCCTGAGGTGTCTGCGGAGATGGGGAATGAGCACAGAAACGCTTGCAAACGTTTACCTTAGCATCACAGAGTGTCCTAACAGGTGGCATCACTGTGTGGTATGGCAACACCACTGCCCAGGGCAGAAAACCAGAGTTGTGAGAATGGCAGAAAGGATTACTGTTGTGGAGCTACCTGCCATCAGTGAACTGTACACCAAGCGCTGCCATAGCAGAGCCTGCACCATCATTGAGGATAGTAACCACCCTGGCTGCCAACTGTTCTGCCACCTGCCATCACGGAACAGGTGGCGGAGCATCAGAACACGCACAACCACATCCCGTGACAGCTTCTTCCCACAGGCAGTGTGCATGCTTAAAGGGATACTTCCCCTGTTTTCTATCTTTCGATGCTTTCCATCATATACCATATACCACTTAACATATAGCATCGTCATATATTGTTTCGGAATCAAACCTTAGATTATAAAACCGGTTTACAAAATTACTCGCTATAGCATCACAGAGAGCCCTTTCCTGAATTTCAAAAACTAGCTGTTTCTAAACAGGCAGTGGGCATTTCCTGATTCTGAGTGACATATCATAATGCAGGTAATTCAATGCTGGGGTGGTTTGCTGTGATCTTATGCACATAGATCATGACAACTTGGATATGGAGAACTACAGCAAAAGCCTCTCGATTTTGCACCAGTTCCAAGCACCGAATATTTCCATCATCTCTCAAAAACAGAAAAACAAATATATTTGAATAAACACCAAGTTTTGGGAACTTGCCGCTGTATATCGATCACTCAAAACAGCTATATATACATACTTATATATACAATAAAAAAAAAACACAATTAACAGCCTGGGTTGCTGTGGAGGAGGAGGGATTGGTGTGATTTGGCCATTACATCTGTATGGCTGGGTTAGGAGAAGTGCGTTTGCATGGAGGTGCCATATTCTACGCGTTGCAAGCAGCTGTGAACAAACTGAGTGGTACTGCATGTACTGATGAGGCCGGTGTCTGGAACGAGCCTAGTATGGCAGCCAGAAGTAAAGTAGGGTATGTGGAAGGGAGCCAGATAGCTTTCACAAAGGCCCAAAGAAAGAGGTCTGCTGATGGGTGTGGTGACCCCTGCCAAGATTCCACCACCAACCCCAGATGAATGCACAGCATTCTGCAATATGCTAAATATATCAGAAGGTAGGGAAAGGGAACCTGCCAAAAGCTCCATTTTGTCTGTTGTACTTGCAGGTACAATAGTGTGTCTGCTTGTTGCTTGATTTGTCAAAGGTTATAAAGTACTGATATTTAGTATGGTTATGTTTTTCAGGGGTTGCTGACATGACAAACAGAATATAAAATACAGTAGGAAAACTTTTTTATTTGTTAAAAATGGCATTCATTATAAAGTTTGCCCATTCAATAATAATTCCACTTACTCTGTTGTGTGTGTGTGTGTGTGTGTGTGTGTGTGTGGCTTTTAGGAAGGGGGAGCTTAAAGAGATAGGAGCTAAAACGGCTTGTTTCCGATAGTGATTTGTAGTGAAGTGAGGTTCGCGACCCATCCGATTCTTTTTAGAGGCTCCTTAGCACGGAAGAAGGGAACCGAGTCATACTGAGGGCCGTTCTTTTTTTATCGTTCTGCCCAAATTTCACTGCCTGCCCTAGACCAGCAGCAATGAAACGAATAGTGCGTGCTTACAGACAAATCCAAGTCATTCAAATCGTCATTGCAGTTCGGTAATAATGACAGCTCTGACAGGAGCGCATTTGCAGGTAGCCTTGTAGGTATATTCAGGGGTGTAGTGAAGGACGAGCGCACCGGAGCGGCCCTCCAGCACTTCTCACGAATAACAAAAAGTTATTTTCAAAAACCAAATCAATACAGCCATAAAGACACACAGAAACGTTCTAATAAGTAGGCAGCAAGTTATCAACGGCGGCAAGTTTAGTCTAGGCTAGTGAACTTGTCTCTCGCTTGTGATACTGATAGCAGAGCCCTTTAAAGAGAGAGTTGCGTGATCTCCGTTTGCTCCAATGGACAATTTTTTTACAGCAATGGCGGATCGCGGAGCCTCTCAATAGTTTCCGGAAATTAGCAGCCAATACTACCCGCGCCGTAGAGTTGCAGCAGAATAGGCGGTTTGTGATGCACTTTCAAAAGGTAAGACGTTTAAAGAATCAAATAGTATTTTAACAGCACATCTGAATCAAATTAACATGTGCATTAAAGCATGTTACTGGATTATCCCCCACTAAATTCGTAGATTTAGTGTACGTTAACAGATAACAGATTAGGCTAGGATACTGGATAAAGTTAGCAACACATAACGTTAACCATGAACAGCCATTAATTAACAGTAATTGTAAATTCTGTTCTCTTAATGCCATGACTGCCGATGAAAAATAGCCTTTCAGCTAACTCGGGTGCATTTACAGTTGTTTGAATGTTTATTTATGTGCATTGTCCCTTTTCAAATAAAGAAATAAATACAATTTCATCCAACATTGTGGAATTAGAGAAAAAGGCTTCTAAACGTTTTTTTTTTGCAGGGTGGGGGGAGTTAAATATTTGTTAAATATAACATTGGGGCATGTGATTGTAGAGTGGTGGTGGAGGTGGTGAAATGAAAATGTAATTTTATTAGGCTTTGTGATTCTGTTGACTATTACCTGTATATTATGTTGTAGCTCAGCTGATTTTGGATTGATGGCAAAGGGAGAGGGAAGCTGGAGGACATAAGTGAGATAGAAAACACAAGGTAAGTTTAAAATAGGCCAGTAACAAAAGCAATGTCTCTCGGCCAATCATAATCGACCTAAACAAAACCTAATTTCTCCACTTTAACCCGCTGCAAAACCACGAATTTAGATAACTTTAGGTTACATAACACATTTCATATGGAGGGTAAATTGTAAATTTAATTGTAAATTGTAAAATTATTGACAATAGGTTTGGCAATACAAGTAGGCAAATTTAGTGCTGCTAAACCTGGACCACACATGCGTGATAAGATTATATTGATGGGGTGTCATTGTCCTAGTGGTTATTTCACAAAAAAGCCTAGTAACCCCCGCTCCCTACATTTTTCTTTCAAAAAGAATGACGCGCCATTCTTTTGGAAAGGAACGGAGCCATAAGATCCGGCTCTCTTCACAGAGCCGTAATTCCCATCACTAGTCATGTGCTACATCAATAGCCATGATAAGATAAAAATGACTTTTTTTAACTGTGAATCATGAAAAACTACTTTAGTGGAGTCCCAGAATGAAACAAAAAGAGAGTGAAAATTAGCACAACAGGTCTCCTTTAAGGTGTAGCCTATAAGACTGTAAAATAAAGTAATGTATTATTTCCATCTAAATATCAAGTAATTTCTTACCAAGTACACATTTGGTACATCTAGAAGGTTGTGCGATGGTAGATAGGATTAAATGTTAACAGTTCTTAATCTTAGTTCTTAATTTGTACTTTGGGCAAATCAGAACTGTAAAATAAAGTCTTGGATAGTTCCCTGTAAATTCAAGGTTCTTTATTTCAAAACACACATTTCACACATATATGTTCACATCAATTATTTTATTAATGTCACGGTCACAACCATGCATCTAGTTTTTGCCCTTGTGTTTCCTGAGTACCTGTCACTCTTCAACTCATAAACCCAACAGTATAAGAACCCCGGCTTCTCAACCATTCTTTGCCAGATTGTTGTCTCACTAACAGTGGTAGTGTCCTTTTCCGCTCCACATATGTTATTTTGTTATTCAGAGTTGTGTCAGAGTTTCCTACTCAAGTTTTTTCAAGTTTACAAAGCCGGTTCTCTACTCTTCCAGGATCACTACCCTCCGGTTCTCTCTGCCTGCCTGCCTACCTGTCCACTCATCTACCTTTGCTCAGCCCGGTCAACCATATTACTGCTAGTCCTTTACATTAAACTCAGTTCATCATTCCATTCCATCGTCTCTGTTGCATTTGGGTCCGCTTTACTGATTGTCACAATTAAATTAATTTACAAAAACTTGCAGTTTGGTCCAATCGCAAAGCTTTTGTAGTTGTTCACTTAGACTCTCCCCTAGAGCATATCTAGAGCACGTCTTTTCGATTCCTTTGTATGTCTCGACATGTCAAGAAATTGACAATAAAGCTACTTTGACTTTGATATGTATAAAGTTTCCTGCTATTTGGACATTCACATAAGGAGATATACATTTCTGGCATTTATAGCATCCCCTAAAGGCAGGTTGGATAATGGCTTTGCCTCTAGAAGCTTCATAGATCTAATTAGCAATGTACAAAGCCGCATGAAGTTTGTATGGAGTTTGACTACGTTCTAACGTTCATGATACCTACCAAGTTTGGTACAGATTGGTCAAACGGATCAAAGGTCCTATAGGTTTGTGTTTTTCACAAAATTAAAAATGGCAGGCAAAATATCCAGACTGGGGTCCCAGAGGATTTTTTGTTAATCATGGGGAGATGGATCTATGCAACAAATTTGGTGACTCTAGAACATATGGTGTAAGAGAAATGGCCTTTCAAAATTGACCACTTGTTATAGCGCCACAATGAGGAGAATGTGGGTCATCTTTAGTTTGGGAGAAGCAGTTAGCGGTAAGGACCAGCATGCAAAGTTTCAAGTCTTAAGCTTATAGCAGCTCATGGAAAATTGAGCAAAGACAGCAGAACAATACTAACAGAGAAGAAAGCGGTACAATAACTATAAGGGTATAGCCCTTTGGGGAAATATGACCGCAGTTACATTTTAAAAAATTGTGCTGTTTGTGGATCTGTAACGTTAGATACAACATTTATGTAACTGTTTAATAGTGTACACTAAGTCCAGGATAGCTGAGAACATAAGATAGCTTAACGTTACCTCCGAATCAGCATGTCGCTCGTTTTAATGTTAAAACGAGAGAAGGACCCATTCGGAGCTAATGAAGCCAGAGCTTTTTAGCCTGACTATGTAGCTAGATAGCTCTGACTATGCTAACGTTCGCCTATAACGTCTGTGACAAAACTCTACACTGTCTGCCGGTAGCCTCGCTGGTGTGGTAGCTCTTCTCTCTCTCTCTCCCCCCCTCTCTCTTTCTCTCCCTGTTGCAGGTGCTGAAGGAGGGTGTGGCTGAGAGTCGTCAGTGGCATTGGAAACACCTGGGCCTGGTGTCCCAGTGTACCTTTTAAAAAGACTCTATTGGAGTTATCTGGGCCTCTCTTCTTCCCGAGACACCTTTTTTGTGTGGTTGACATTTGGTTTATGTGGCTGCACCAAACAACATTTCACCTACCATTTTTCTCACTCATGCCTGCACTTGCTGACGCTACTGACATTGCTGACTACACACACTCTCATCTTCTACCGCTTATCCTGTTTTTACAGGGTCGCAGGGGGGCTGGAGCCTATCCCAGCCAACACAGGGCGTAAGGCAGGGTACACCCTGGACAGGACGCCAGTCTATCACAGGGCCAACACATATAGGGACAGACAACCACTCACACTCACAGTCACACCCTATAGGCAATTTAGAGTAACCAGTTAACTTGCATGGTATTTGGACTGTGGGAGGAAACCGGAGTACCCGGAGGAAACCCACGCCAGCACAGGGAGAACATGCAAACTCCACACAGAAAGGCCCTTAGGTCAGGTGGGGTTGGAACCCAGAACCTTCTTGCTGTGAGGCAACAGTGCAACAGTGCTAACCACTGAGCCACCGCGCGACCCTAACCCTAACCCTAACCCTAACCCTGACTACACACATCATGGTTTAATTGAGTTAGCGAAGTCTGTTCTTTCTTTGTAAATAAATAATTGTTTAAGCTTATGACCGGTGTGCATCTCTATCTTTGTCACAGCTGTGCGGCTGGTTTGTGACACGTCAATATGGCTAGCCTACTTTGCACAGTAATACCCTACCTAACATCTTACCTTGAAATGGCGACAAGAATCTCTTATTTTGTGAATCCATTCACTGCGAAGTACAGGATCTTTGGGGAAATTATGAAAGGTTTGACCTCTATAACTTTTTTTTTTTTGGAAGAGGTGCATTGCTGTTATCTAGCGGCTCAACATTACTTCCGTCCTCCTCAGCCTCGTTTACGTTTAACATGGTGACGTAGGTGAACAAGGTGTCCATCAAAGTCCCACCCATGGGAGTGATCAACAGGCATAACTGTGGACTGGAAGTGTTGGGTCAATCTTAAGTCAAAGGCTACATTCTTTATTTCAGTTCAGTATGATGAATTCAATGTAGCCTTAATCCGCCACTCATTGCTCCACCACATTTTTAAATCAATAAAAATTTTGGAGATTTTAAATTCCAGTTAAATCATTATTGCACATTAAACATAAAAGAAAACAAAAATTGCAAGTAGACTGGCAAGCAGTGGCTTGAAATATAAAGACTATTATTAAATATATAAAAGAAAAATTATTAAAGGCTATTTAATAACTTGACTTTTAATAAAGTATGAGGCTATCTCTATAATCAAGTTATGTCCTCAAACGCAATAGACCGGAGTTTTAGTAGAAAACTATGAGTAATATTTGCAGTTATTGACCAAATAAATGACAAATAATCTCTCACACTTGGCTGAATTGGTATAAGACTAGGTTTGGGGAAAAGACCATAGTTCAAAATAGTTCTATTAATTTACATGAATTGACTTGAATGAATCAACCATTAAATAGACTCGAATTACACGTCACTAGTATTCATCAGAGCAATACATAACCAACACTGACCTCAACCATAATTCTTTTTACCAAAACAATTTAAAGGAAAAGGCAACAATCCATAAAGCCACAAAATGTAGTGCACAAAGTCTGTGATTTAAGCTTGTTGGGAAATCCCTGCCCACTGTGACTTAACAATCATTATTTCCTAAATATTTATAAAACCTCTTCATTGAATGATTTATTCACTTGTAACATTTGTGAATTCAAATGTAAAACAAGAAAATAAAGGCGAGCTCACCCACAAGGCTAACGCTTTTCCACTGACTAATAAGCTAGAGAAGTACAAAGATGATGGGTGGTGCTGCCATGACAATGCGTGGCTAATGAATTCAATGCAACTTGTTGCTTTATATCCTTGAAGGCTGACTATGTAAAAACCAAGAGCCTTCACACAGGTCAAATCAGTCTGGATACGTGGCCGGGCCAGTCAAATCAGGCAGCTACAAGCCAGACACTTCTTGACTAATAAGAACCCCAGAGCCTAAGAAATTGTTTTTAATGACTTTCTAGACTGACAATTATTACCCCGATTTTGATTTGATGCCTATATTTCAAATTCAGATGTCCCTTAATGGTAAAGATATTTTTACATTTCTAGACTTCTAAGTAAATCCGTTTTCACATTCATTCACATTTGATTGTCTTATGTAAAGCCACTTTAAGCATTTCCCCAGCTGTTAGTAAGGAATTATCTTTATAGTTGTTTTGAAGAATTGCGTAGATTTAGGCACGTTTTTGTAAAAAAAATAAAAATCTAATAACAGCTGTGCTTAGGCAACATTGATAATCTTATACAGACATAATAATAATACAAATAATTCTTTTTATTTATATAGCGCTTTTCTCAGACCCAAAAACGCTTCACAGAAAAAAAAAACAGATAACAAAAGACAACAGTGCTTAGACAAAGAACAACACACAAAGAGTACCAACAGTTGAGATAGAGATGGACTTAAAGGCAAACAATAAGGCAACAACAACTACGAATAGACCAATACAATGAATTGACAAAAACATACCTAAAAGAATAACTGTTGTAAGGTTAACCAGGTTATAATCACATAAATAAAGCCAGATTAAAAATAATAGTTTTGAAAGATGAATAGTGAGTTTGAGTTAAGAATTTCAGGGGGGAGAGAGTTCCAAAGTTTGGGTGCAGTCCTAGAGAACGCACGGTCACCGGAGGACTTAAGCCTGGATTTTGGAATGACTAGTTGACCATGGAGGATCGGAGACAAGATAGGAAGATATGGTATGCGGTAAAACTATTTCTGTTAGGTTCCAGACATTGCTCTGCAGAACAAATCAGACTATTTTTATAGTAGGCCTAATGATCACAGGAACATGACAAGCAGACGAATAATAAAGTTGGACTGAAGTAGGCGTAGCCTATATAATTACATTTCCCACAGCGGACACCAACACATACGCTAGGCTACTTATTACAGTTTGTGGTTGGCTGGTACTAAACATGAAAATCATATTTTCACAAGTGAGATTTGGGAGACGAGCGCTTCCTTTTCCCAAGAATCAAAATGTAATTGGTGAAATCGTAGTTTCTAAAGAGTATGCTATTTAACATATCGCTCCCAGCGCTCGAAGAACACTCCAACGCATTGCCTGTCTACTGAGATGATCGATGAGGATCTTAGACAGCCTAAGAGTCTAGTTTTTCTAGTTTCAATTTTTTTTTAAACAATCAACTTTGGTAGTGTATAAATAGCATTAATAAAATGTCGGGGAAATAGTTACAGCAAAAGGGAAGCTATGCTTCTGAAATATTCAGATGGAAAACTAAAATAGCCATCTCCTTAAAGGTCAGCTTTGGCGGGGCCATTGGTTCAATATTAGGCGTAGTATTTTTTTTACTTGAAGTTGCAACTATAATCTCCCTTATTCAGTCCAAACGTGCAAATTGTTAATTTATTATACGCCTGACATATTACTTAGCTGTAAAATGTATTTTTCTTTGTATTTTGTTTTTTTTTGTAAACCGGGTACTTCTGCAAGAGAGACGTTGTCTCAGTCAGTCGACCTCGTAGGCTATAAATAATTATGATGATCTAATTAAGAATGCTTGCCTCCTCTGCTCAAACCATAGCTTTGCCCCTTTTCCTTGCATTATTATTCCACTTGTCAATCCATGACTTAATTAATTTAATCTTCTATCCTTCCTATTCAATAGGGTATGTTTGTTGAGTGTATAACGGGTATTGTATATGTTATGTCGTTTATCTTCTGCGGCGTAGGAATACGTCGCAGAAGTCAAAATTGCTAAACATTTCCCCGAATACCCGAATTCACCCTAGCTACTGTGGATTATTGATGTCCTCAAAATGTTTAGTTGATATTCGGACAAAAATATTTGTTTTCTTTATCAACGGTTAAGTTGTTACTCGTTTGGAGGTAAGAAGATATGGGATGTGTGTTTTCGAAACCCATATAAGCAAAGGGCTGCTATTGGTGGTAGGCCTACGCAACGATTGGTGGGGAAGGGGGGACAAAGTTAAGTGGAGTGCAAGGATTCGGCACTCCGCTGGATGATTTGACCTCAGAACTAGACGCGATGAACGAGCGTAGGTAGTCCATTATTTTATGATGAATTTAGTACACAGATCAGTTACCCAAAGTTTTTCAGTAAATGCACATTAGATAAACTTGTAATTTACTAGTCGAGGAAATTTAAGAATACACATTTCTACTCGAATGCAGCTAAAAATAAGTGAAAATTGGTGGTTTTAGAGAAAGAAATTTAGTTAGCACCGTGATGGAGTACACCTCCTCCCCGAAGCCGCAACTATCATCCCGTGCAAATGCATTCTCAATTGCAGCGCTCATGTCAAGTGGAAAAACGAAGGACAAGGAAATAGAAGAAAATACTATCAGGCCTCTAGGTAAGAAGACAAGATTGCGGGTTTGTTACTGTTATTGATTCACCGTAAAGAGTGTCCACGTCTTATTGGAATTACAAGCTTTTTTGTTTTTAAATTTAAATGTAGTTTGTCAAAGTTGTTTGCAGGGTGCAAGCGTTTCACCTGTATTTTTATGAGCCGTCTAGTTGTGAGAAAAAATATACCACGATCTAGTTTATCGGCAACTATTAGGCTACTTGGCATCAATAAATCATGGGATATTGGTTCTTATTTCCTTAATTAACGTTAATTTTGTGAATGCTGTAGCATGAATAATATGATTGTGACTTTGTGTCAACAGAGGCAAACAAATGCAGCCTTATAAGACTGATGGGACCATATAAAACGTATCATGCCTTCATTGCTTTTGAGTTAAACAGACGGCAGTGCCTGTAACAACAATAACCGGGGAACAATAGTGTGTATTTTAGTTAAGTTGTCAAACTATTTAGGTTTACATGGTTTACAAAGACAAACCAGACTGAAATATGCTTTATTATAAGATATTAAATGAAACGAAAAGGTCTTGTTATTCCTCAACTCCTAACCATAATTAATTTCGCAGGTAAACGAAATAAACATTTTTATTTTCTTCCACCCGAAAGAACAATTTGTAGAGAAGTCGCCGTGTAATCAGAGTTTGGGGGAACTGTCTTCCCTCGAGGTGCATGGAGACTTCAGTCGGACTGTACCCACGATATGCACAGAGCCGCTCATTCCAACCACCCCTGGCGTGCCTAGTGAGGAAATGGCCAAGATCTCCTGCACTTTAGAGACCAAGGAACTCTGGGATAAATTCCATGACCTGGGTACCGAAATGATTATTACTAAGTCTGGAAGGTAAATATGTCATCATCAATCTCCTAAATTATTTACGGTTCGGAACAATCGTTTTAACGAAAATCGTGAAAGCGTGTGTTATTTATATATCAGCTTTCCCCCTGGTAATGACTAAAACACACTATTATAGCAATAAATAATATGCTACATAAAATGTGTAAAAACGAATGTATGTCATTGAGAAATATGTATTTCCCCCTAATAAGATAGTCTGCCGAGTTAAACTGAAGTTACCAATTTAAGTATTCTAAATTAATAAATTATAAGTAAACCAAACACACACCAAATGGTAATATTCAAATGAATATAGAATACATATGTAAAATACATCTAGGGGCCTATTCAATCTATCAATTGGTGTGATTCCCTTAAACCAGGGCTGTCTAAATAATGGCCTGCAGGCACCCCCGAGGAGCCTACACCACAGAGCTAAATTCGTCGCCCTAAAAATTATAGAGAATACTTCAATACACTTCAATTGAGTCCAAAACCATTCCTTTTGTTTAAAGTAGTAAGTTTGCAGATTTGCCATTTTCCCCGTGAACAGAAGCCTGCACAACGGATTGCTGGTAGAAGCATGAGCTAGTAAAGCCTATACTTTTTGTGAAATCTGATATTACATTTCAAAGCTTCATATTTTTCAATAGGTGGGGTGTAAAAATCAGGATATCCGTCTGTTTTTCTAGTTGTTTGTTTTTTACCCGTAAGAATATAAGCAAATTATTTATGGTGATTTTGTTCATCTTTTGGACAATCATACAACATAAACGATATTGTTTTGTGTGTGCAATAAAATGTACTTTTGATAAATATTTTTGGGGAAATTCTTTACTGTCTATCTTCCCCGCCAACAGAAGAATGTTCCCGACTATCCGCGTCTCTTTTTCTGGTGCGGATCCGGATGCCAAATATATAGTACTGATGGACGTCGTTCCTGTTGACAACAAACGCTACCGATACGCATACCACAGGTCTTCGTGGCTGGTGGCGGGGAAAGCAGATCCTCCTCTTCCTGCGAGGTGAGTCTTCAATTTAACATGCATGTGCCGCATTTCCAGCTAGTAGCTAATACGAACAATTACATATTTTAAATATATGTAGGACTACCTTTAACCCTTTGACTCAATATGTTTGTATTAATTACTAGAGTTTGCAATTGATTTGATTATTCTGAAATTTGACTACTTGTTCATTTTGTTTTTTCAACAGGTTATATGTCCACCCTGACTCACCCTTTGTCGGGGAACAGTTGTTGAAACAAATGGTGTCCTTTGAGAAAGTCAAACTGACCAACAATGAACTGGACCAGCATGGACATGTATGTGATATATACGATTTTGTTGCTTGTCAAACGTCGAGTTTAAAATGATTTGATATACCATGGCTTATACTGTAACCTATTCATATAACACGCTAAAATATGTAATTGCCATTTTATTATTCTTTATGTAATAAGATAAATAACCTATAATTAGGGCCAAATATGCATGATACATTTTTTTAAACCAATTGTGCAAAAACCGATTCATGCTTTTAATGTTGTCAATAACAAGTTATATCTTGGCTATTTATTAACTTCATGAGACAAAATAAAAACAATTGTTAGAAGCCTGGCACAAATAGCTGTCTAGGGGTTACCTGAAGTCTAGACTCTTAGGCTAGTGTGTTATATTATGTTGTTTTAAGAATGTAGGCCCTACATGACGAAGTCAAGACTAATGCCAAATGTAACTAAATTTACTATAGTTCTCTGGTCACCAAACATAGCTCTAGTTGGACACTATTTGACCCCCTAATTCACAATAACTCAAGATCAAGTTGAAGAGTGTTCTTGTTGTGGTTGAATATATTGAAAACATTGTTACAAAAGTTGATTTTATAATAATTTGGTATTGTTTTTGTTTGTTTTGTTGTTTTGTTTTAATTTAAATATGTCCTGCCTTTAATGTCTCCGTCGGTTATCCCTGTATAAATTAATTAATTAATAATAATTAAAAGATCAAAAGGTGCAAAATGATTTAAATTGCATGACCCATGTATTATTAAAATCCTCTTTAAAACATTGTGTATGCCATTGAAAAAACAATGAGGAGTGTTTAGACCTAAAGTGGTGATTAACATAATTATTGTATTTTTTATTTAATTGCTGAACATCCTAAAATAGTTTTTCCCCTAAGTCAGGCTATTTAATTTGACCTTTTTAGGATGTTTGCTCTTTTTGTAGGATTATTTAGCTACATCTTTTCTATGATGCAGTCAGACCCACAGACTACATTTAAATATTAGCCACATTTTAGTAATAGCCTAAATAAATGTTTTAAGGCCGGTTGCAGTGTACAAACTGTGCCTACCAGAAAACAAGCAATTAAGCTTCACATCTATTGAACCTCTAGACAAAATTGCTGTACATTACTCCACTTGTAATTTTATTGTATCAGACATAAGCTCATTGAAAAAGTACTTGTTTTGATCTGCATGATACCACATCAAGCAATTTACTGGAATACTGTATGCTAACCTCTCTTTAAAGCTTCAAATTGCAACTGCTGCAAATATAGATTTTTTAAATTGTCTATTGGAACCCTTAATCACCTTCCATTTCTGGAATTATGCTTTCTCTCCGTGTTCCTTCCAGATCATCCTTAACTCAATGCATAGGTACCAGCCGAGGGTCCACATTATCAAGAAAAAGGATCATACTGCCTCACTGCTTAACTTTAAGTCTGAGGAATTTCGCACGTTTGTCTTCACTGAGACTGTTTTCACAGCCGTAACAGCCTATCAGAACCAGCTGGTGAGTGATTGACAGCTGACCTGGCCAATGAAATGACAAACAGTCTTCGATAGAGCTGTTTGACTATATTTGATTGTTGGATAGATAAATATCATAGTGCCCAAGTAGCGTCTGCACTTTGATTTACATCCTGGGTTTCTATAAACTGAATTGTTACAGTTGTATTGTATGTAAGGTTAGTTCTTGATCTCATTCTGCAGTGGTCACAAGGAAGTGGCTCATCTGATCAGTCAAGTATTGGTGGAAATAGATTTGCTTCAGCTGTAGTTGGCATTGCCCACACCGACTCAAAGATATACACTGTTTTTGGAATATTAACCCATAGAAAAAAGTAAAAAAAATTATGTATTTCATGATCCAGTTCAAAATGAGAAAAATCATTACAAAAATAAGAAAACAGCAACAAATCTGTGTCGGACACCTGTTTTTCAGATAACCAAACTGAAGATCGACAGCAACCCATTTGCAAAAGGCTTCCGCGACTCCTCTCGTTTGACAGACATGGAGAGGTACAGGGAATTCTGTGTCCGGCACTATTTGTTTATTATAGGCTATTGATAAGACAAACAAGGACAGCCGCTTCAGGAGGAGAGAGAAAGAAAGACGGAGGAAGCAGTGCTGGTGATACTGTAGGAAAGCCTGAATTTATGAATAATGTAAATACTGCATACAAACTAGTTATTAACTAGTGCTCTGACTGTATATTTTTGTTTGCATGTTAGGTGTGTGTATATGTATGTGTGTGTGCTTAAGGGAAAGAGAGGGAGGGCCGAATTTAGTGTCATGCGTTGGCTGTAAAACTAAAAACAAAACATGTACCACCATTGAATCGAACGACCCATGTCAAAAGAGTCTCTTTCTTCCCCCTCTCTCAGTCTTGCTCTTTTGAGGGCTGTGAATTAGATCTGATCAATTGATCTTTGGGGAGCTGCAGAAATCACATTAGTCTGGAGTCAGGCACTGCACTAAAACACAGTGTAATTCAATTGGCTGGGTTAAATGATTGAAAGCAGCCCCCGTCGATGTGTGCTTTGGGGGGCTGCTGTGGCCTGTGTCAGACAGGGCCTGATAAAAACATACACATTTGTACTGCTTTGCTGACAGATATTGCACTTTCCTAACCGAATTAGGAGGAGTGTGTGTGTGTGTGTGTGTGTGTGTGTGGGGGGGGGGGGGGTAAATGGGGATCCAAGGTTCTTATGATAAAGAGCAATGCCACAGAACAATACCTCCTTTATAAACAAATACACTTACACAGACCCTCCCCAAAATGTTTGCATCAATGCTGGAGAGAGGATGTCCTGTTTGGTTTATAGTAACTATTACACTTTGTCACACAACAAACAAGAAGATAAAAAAACGTAACAATACTTGATGACAATTACACACACTGAAAGTGAATTTATGAATGTCTTCAAGTGTATGTGTTTTACTATGTCTTTTATCAAAATATCAAGATGAAAGTGGAGCAACTTCATAATAGAAATTTCGGATATATTAACTGGGTACTTTGTTAAAAGTATACAAGGTAAGAGATACAAGGGGGCGTTTCGACCTGTATAATGCTTTTAGGGTTATATTATTCTCACAACTGCATTTGATTTAAATGAATGTAGAGATATATTTTGGTTGTCTCTCTTTGGGTTTTGCTGCAGGGAAAGTGTTGAGAGCTTGATCCATAAGCATTCATATGCCCGGTCTCCAATACGTACTTATACAACAGAGGAAGAGAGTTTAAGGGAGGACGGACACACACGGGGTAAGAGGACAATCATTTTGCTACTATACACCTACTAAAATATCTATCTAAAATACCTATCAGTATGACTACAAATAGTCTTCTGTCTGAGTGCTGAAAAATCTTCAAGTAATTCCATGATTTTTTTCCATAGTGCATATGGATGAATGTACAGCAAAATAAAATATCTGTGACAATATAGACCAATATCTTCTATCTTTTAAGTACTATTTGTGTTTTTGAATCATTGTAATCATAAAGGGAGTAAAACATTTTGAATTGTAACACTTTCCACTACATTAGCAGATTGGGATCTTGTTTATTTTCAAAATATAAAATTATAGTAAAGGACAGCTAACGTTCTCTGTGGTCTGCCACTAAGACATACACTCAAAATAATATGCATACTTTTTCTTTGTCATGTCATGTTTTTGTAATCCAATTTGGAATTTTCTGCTATTCAAGCACATTAGAACTTTGTTAAGAACGGCTCAGTACAGTACAGTATTTCATTTGTACGTCATTTGAGTATCAAATTCTTTCTTTCTTCCTCTAACCACACTGTTCCCCTCCTCTTCCTCTAACCCCACTGTTCACATTTCTTCCCACCCTCTTCCCAAAACTCGCTGTTTCCCTCCTCTTTCCCTCTTATTCATCTAACTTCACTGTTCCTCTAACCTCAAAATTCCCCTCCTGTTCCTAGGTTCTGCGTTCAGTGCTTCAGACAATCTCTCCCTGAGCTCCTGGGTGACAACCACCACTGGATTTACTGGGTTCCAGCCGCCCCAGTCAATCACCATAGGAACAGGCACGGCATCTTTGGCAGTGAGCCCCTTACCTCACCCCATGCAGGGCTCCCTGCCCCCTTACAGTCGCCTGGGCATGTCGTTGACGCCCTCAGGCCTGCCGGCACCCATGCAGGGCAGTGGACCATCCTTTCCCTCTTTCCACATGCCCCGCTACCATCACTACTTCCAGCAGGGCCCCTATGCTGCAATCCAGGGACTACGCCACCCTTCCACTGTCATGACCCCCTTTGTATGACAGGTACAGGGTAAACCAGCAGAACCACTGTCTACTTAAAAAAAAACATCCTTCCTTCCTAATCCTGATCATAAATATCGAAAATGAGTTGAGTAGTTGTGGCATATTGACAGCTATCCTTGAGAGAAGGTTGATACTGGGATTTGTTGTAGCTTTGAAATATGGCAATGAACACCTGATGAAAACATTAACTGTGTATGTAGGAATTTTTTTAAGAGCCTTTTTGATTTGATGGAAATTGTCAGACAGCTAAGGTGGCAGTCCTTATAAAACAGCTGCTGGTAGTGACCTGACCTGGGGGAAATAGTGGAAAACACGTTAGTAATATAAAGATAAAATATGTTTGTCGGTAGAGAGGAGGACTATTTGTTGAATTGACAGAAATAGATTACCAGAAATGGAGCTGCTGTTTCCTGCCATTCCCAAAATGTTTCTACAAAATGTAACTTTGAGCAGCATGAAGATATAGTGGAGAGACTACAATTGTAGAAGTAGTGCTAGCTAAGCTGTCTTCCTTAAAAGACAGTCATTCTAAATTCATGACAGGGTTTTGGTGGAAAGATGAAAAATTGGCAATTTAATTTATTAACTTTTTTGAGTTATAGTGGTTTTCAAATGAATCCTTTAAAATCGCACGTACAATGACTTCTAAAAGCAAAACTGCTTTCCGTGTTTGTCCTGTAAGTCCTTTGCCTTGGTCAGGTGGTGTGCTGACAGACCTCTAATGCGGAAATCCACACCTGTAAATGGAAAATTGAGGAAAGGAGGCCAGGGGCATGGAAAGGGTAGAAGGGAGGCAGAAGAGAGGCCATAATTCACAAGTAAATTAGGTCATGTAGGATCATGGCACCATGGGTTGATTTGTCTTCAGACATAGTTTATTTAGTGTCTGTGAGAGAAAAAGAGTGTGTATGGTATCAAGATTCCACTCTGCTTTAAATTATTTAAATAATCAAGACATGGGAAAGCAACATGAATTAATCTTTATGAAAATATTAAATACATGGTTGAAAAGGATTACATCAAAATTGCAGTCTCACATACACTGGGGATTAATATTGAAACAGCATAATGGTCAGAAATTATTCTGATGGCAACTTGTTACTTGCTTGAGAAACATCAAGCCTTCAAGACTAAACAACACTAATAACTACTTCCCATACGTGACTGCAAGTAGTTATTTATTATAGTGCAATGTTGAATGAAACATGCACATTTTACATCTCTGCACTGTACAGATTGGACAGAGAGTAGTATAGCACGGCAAATTCAAGACACGTGCTCTAAGAAAGTATTTTAAAACATTTACTACAGTAATTCGTACTTTATTCGTACCATTCTTTATTCAACACTATTATGCCGTTGACAATTGAAAAGCAAGGCTTTTTGTTTTTTTATTTTGTATAAGTTTTCTTTTTTATGTCAAATGTACTCCAAATATTATTTGGTTGGTTTTAAGTGCAATATATTTATTTCTGTTCCAAAAATGACAACGTGTATGTGTATGTTATTTGTGAACCTTAAAAAAATAGAAAATAAATGTTTATTGGAAACCTTAAGAAAAATGCACACAAACATGCGTAAAGTACATTTATAGACATACATATGGGACTTACTTGATCCAGAGAGGCATGATAGAAATCGTGTAGACAGCTAAAAAGTTGCGGGGCGCGGGATAAAGAGACTGTTACAGATACAGACTCCCGGAAGCTCATTGGTCCCAGTGGGGCTTCGATATGCAGATTCACTTATGCAGTCCTTTGAAACCACGACAGAGGCCCAAAGTTAGAAGAAGGGAGTTTAGTCTAAGCTAACATTTCCTTGGAATCACTAATCCTTACATTCCTGTTTTATTGGATGGAGTAATTGGGAACAGCCGTCTTATCCCAGGTGATTACCATATAATCAGACTGACCCTCCTCCAGTGCTCCTCCCTGGGCCCCTTCCTGAATTTGTGTTGTATATATATTACACAGTGGTTTCCAAAAGTTAAACGTATTCACTTGTCTTTTGGCCATCAATCAACAATGAATAGCCATGATAACCCAAAATGTTTTGAAAAGAAACAGGCACATATATATTATATATTGTAGATGTTGTATTGGCTGCAAGTTTTGGGTCATTGAAATGTTAACCTTCTCCATTAGTCTGAGTTTGTATGCAGTGTAGAGCAAAACATTTTCAAAGACCTCTCACTACTTAGCTGGATTCATTCCAACCTTGATTCTGACTTGTGTTCTTGTCTTTGCAAATGAAAGCTAACCCAGTAGAATGATGCTGCCACCACCACGCTTTACTGTACCAGCGGTATTTACCATGCAATGAGCAGTACCTGTCTTTTATCAAATATGTTATTTGGATTTGAGACCAAAGAGTAAACATTTTACTCATCAAACAATAATTTTTTCTCAGCCTCAATGTGCCATTTGACAAATTCCATGCAGGTTATCATATAACTCCAACTCACAATCTGCTTCTTTCTTGCCATGATACTACAAAGGCCATAATTAGTATTCAGACCACTTTCAAACAAAACCTGAAAATGAACCAGTCTCTCTGTGTCACCACTTTGTTTTTGGCTCAGTTCTAGGAGAACTGTTTTGAGGGCTAATGTTGTCCTGAAACATTTTAATAGATGCATCAGTAAAGCATCACCAACACCAGAAACAGATAAAGGTTTGTAACAGGTGCACAATTACAAACTTAAAAGCCCATAGA
>CM030178.1:12157522-12427522 GCA_017639675.1 Aplochiton taeniatus
CCCGGAAATCACATTGTAGGATTTTTTAAGAATTTATTTGTAAATTATGGTGGAAAATAAGTATTTGGTCGATAACAAAAGTTCAACTCAATACTTTGTAACATAACCTTTGTTGGCAATGACAGAGGTCAAACGTTTCCTGTAAGTCTTCACCAGGTTTGCACACACTGTAGCTGGTGTTTTGGCCCATTCCTCCATGCAGATCTCCTCTAGAGCAGTCATGTTTTGGGGCTGTCGCTGGGCAACACGGACTTTCAACTCCCTCCACAAATTTGCTATGTGGTTGAGGTCTGGAGACTGGCTAGGCCACTCCAGGACCTTGAAATGCTTTTTACGGAGCCACTCCTTCGTTGCCCGAGCGGTGTGTTTGGGATCATTGTCATGCTGGAAGACCCAGCCACGTTCCATCTTCAATGCTCTCACTGATGGAAGGAGGTTTTGGCTTAAAATCTCACGATACATGGCCCCGTTCATTCTTCCCTTAACACGGATCAGTCGTCCTGTCCCCTTTGCAGTAAAACAGCCCCAAAGCATGACGTTTCCACCCCCATGCTTCACAGTAGGTATGGTGTTCTTGGGATGCAACTCAGCATTCTTCTTCCTCCAAACACGACGAGTTGAGTTTTTACCAAAAAGTTCTATTTTGGTTTCATCTGACCACATGATATTCTCCCAATCCTCTTCTGGATCATCCATATGCTCTCTGGCAAACTTCAGACGGGCCTGGACATGTACTGGCTTAAGCAGGGGGACACGCCTGGCACTGCAGGATTTGAGTCCCTCTCGGCGTAGTGTGTTACTGATGGTAGCCTTTGTTACTTTGGTCCCAGCTCTCTGCAGGTCATTCATCAGGTCCCTCCCTGTAGTTCTGGGATTTTTGCTCACCGTTCTCATGATCATTTTGACCCCACGGGATGACATCTTGCGTGGGGCCCCAGATCGAGGGAGATTATCAATGGTCTTGTATGTCTTCCATTTTCTTACAATTGCTCCCACAGTTGATCTATTCACACCAACCTGCTTGCCTATTACAGATTCACTCTTCCCAGCCTGGTCCAGGTCTACAATTTTCTTCCTGGTGTCCTTCGACAGCTCTTTGGTCTTGGCCATGGTTGAGTTTGGAGTCTGACTGTTTGAGGCTGTGGACAGGTGACTTTTATACAGATGACGAGGTCAAACGGGTTCCATTAATACAGGTAACGAGTGGAGGACAGAAGAGCTTCTTAAAGATGAAGTTACAGGTCTGTGAGAGCCAGAAATCTTGCTTGTTTGTGGGTGACCAAATACTTATTTTCCACCATCATTTACAAATAAATTCTTTAAAAATCCTACAATGTGATTTCCTGGATTTTTTTTCTCATTTTTGTCTCTCATAGTTGAAGTGTACCTATGATGAAAATTACAGACCTCTCTCATCTTTCTAAGTAGGAGAACTTGCACAATCAGTGGCTGACTAAATACTTTTTGGCCCCACTGTATATATATATATATATATTTATATTGTGTGTGTGTGTGTGTGTGTGTGTGTGTGTGTGTGTGTGAACAGAGGACTAGCAAAGTAAGAATTTAATTGTACACCCTGTACCGCCTGTTTTACTGTGCATATGACAATACAACTCTTGAATCTTGAATAACCAAACTAAATACAGCTTCTTGCTGTCGGACTACTGGCCACTTGCGTTTGTGGACTATGCAGGTTGGTGTGCAATCAGTAGGCTACAATGAGCAAGACACATTTGCAAGCCCAGACTAGCATTTGGCGTTGTTGCAGCTAACCTATTAGAATGTTTGCATGAGTATTTGTGGCTGTATTGATTTGCTAGTTGAAAAATATATGCTTTTTGTGTAGGCCTACTTTTTTCCACAGAAAATGTATCAGCAATTGATAAGGGAATCGATAAAGAATCAAACTGATAAGCAGAATCAATAATGGCATGGGTATCAATAAAATCTTATTAATTCCCATCCCTACCTCCTAATTAACATGACAGATTTCGAGATTCTCGTGTGTGTGAGCACAGAACAATTGAAATAAGACGGCTTTGAAAGGGAAAAACAGCTTGCAATGTAGTAGGCAGAACAAGCCTGTTTCTCAAACAAGGGTCAAGTCAAACTGTCGTAAGATGCACACGCCTCAAAACAAACATTACCTAATGGTTTGGAGAGCAATGTTTGCCTGCTGTTAACGTATGTTTGGCAAAGTGTTTCTCTATGAGGAAGAGAACAACACTGACCCTGACAACAATCCCTTTTAAGCAAAAGAGTGAAGCTGCTTTTTGTCAACTTCAATGGGGGCTTCGTGGAATATCAGTAATCATCTAGCTACTTGCTGTTTACAGTGGTTACAAACAGTTATATAGTTACTGTGTCAGTACAATTTTACCACTTGTAGAATATGCACTTTAAATTGAGCAACATTGGGCAACAAAACTAGCTTAGTATAGTCTGATTATTAAAAAACAACTACCATGGTGTTAATAAGAAAAAGGCAAATATAAGTATAATAAATGGCCAAAACTACATAATGGAGGACAGATTAGACACTTGTTAATACACTTACAAGCTACACATATACAAGCTACACACTTTATATTTCTCACGCTGGTCAGACACGAAATTACACTATTTTGCTGCGAACTTAGAGCATGCTTTAAAACCATTTTGGACAAGTTGCGTGCAACAATGTTGCAGATATTGCTACATTCGAGAGCAAAGCGCTCGCGCTAGTGTTGTTCGATGAGGGAGTCTGCACTTTCAGCAGCACTTAGGAGTGCGCTCAGCAATTAAACCGGAAACCAGCAGTAAGCAAACAATAATAGATGGGTATTTCGATATAATGTCATGAAACAGTGCCATGCCTCCATGTTCTGTGCCTGGGTGCACTAAACAAGGATATCACAACTTCCCTTAAAACCAACAGACTTCAAAAGTTTGGGTTGTTGTTAAATGGTCTGAAAGCACGGCCAAGACTAAGCTTTGGACTCCCACCAAATATGTGAATTTGCATATTTGAAATATGCCATTTGCACTTGAACACTAGTTAGTAGCTAGTAGTAGCCTACCAAACTAAGATTGTTTATTTTATTTTTAAACGGTCCAATTGAGTTTTTTCACCATCGTAATAGCCTATTGCTGCTACACACACTACTAGTAAACCCTAATGATTATAATTTCCGTGACTTTCTCAATTGCATTATTTTTCCAAATCGGTGAACTACGCCTTCAAGAGTAGCCTATTATTATTATTAGGCCCTAATGCACGTTGCACTAAACATGTAGACCACCACTGTATGACATTAAGCCCTAGTTTTTTAGTCCATCTATCCTAAACTTCTAACAATTACGACCTTGGTTTTATAACCACCCTATATTTATAAAAACTGATAGTAAAGTGCCATGTCTAATGTCAAGATAGCTGCTTGAACTCACTAAATATTTTATGACATATCAATGAGACTTCAATGGTTTTCAATGGCGATACTAATCCATATCCGGTTTGTGTGACATCATCGCAAAATAAGTGCAGATTCCCCATTGATCAGATTTACCTCAGTGTTTCGCAGTCGGATGTCATTTCGCTAGACAACTCTAGTGCCCTACTTCAAGTGGGAGACCTCCTCAACGCTAATCAAGGCCTCAAAATTATCGTTATTTATGTTTTTATTTATTTTCACAAAATTAATTTTGGTAGTATCAACTGACCCAAACAAATGTAACACATGCACAAAAACGAGTCTTGCTGTGTCTTGTGTCATGCTCTGTCTGTGTGTGTTTTCACAGCATTTTTTTTTTGTTGCAGGACCCTGTAGTGCAGGGGAAAAAATGTTCAGCGCGTGCATGGGCGCACACCTAGCTCGTGCACAAACTTTCGTCGACTCTCACTCTAAGGTTTTCTGAAAAGTTGGCAGCCCTGGTGCTTAATAGGCTATGCGATAGCTAAAATTAAGTGTTACGAAAATAGGCCTTATTAACATTTTGCCTTAAGCTGGACATTTTATTACATACCCGCGAGTCTAATCTCAGCAGGGCTAAATGTACCTATCCTTGGACTTGCTTAACGTAACCATGTAAACCATATGCTTTTGCTTGAGCAACTTGTTTTGTCTTTTCAATTTTGCGTAATGGAACTCAAACTCATACGAAGGACTGAATCCTGTGAACTCACCATGGTATGTACGATTCCACATCCTCCTGGTGACAGTCTTGCCCAAAGGTCTTCGTCCTGAGGATTCAAGGGTCTCGTTCAGGGCATGAGTGTAAAGCATCAGTCCATCGTAGAAGCCTCCTGAGATTATGTTCATCTGCAAACGCAACCAAAGACTTGTCACTAGTGTCACAATTTCAGTTAATTTAAACTAGATTTAATTTCTTTTGTAAACGCTGTTTAAGATTTTTCATTTTGATTAGTCATTGCTGACTTTAGTATTGTCAGTGAAGCCTTACCTCAACAAACGAGAATAAGTACACAGCCCACTAATGTATTTTGAGACTGAACATGTAAACAGGAATCTCTTCATGATCCTTCTGATTAATGCTAGACTATATTTTCACAATTCTCTGGCAGAATCATGACAAATTCTTCGATTGGCAAGCTAAATTAAAGAACTGTTTAAGGGCCTAGGTGTTTCTTGAACAATGAAAAGGAGCTGATGGCATTTACAATTGGGTTAAAAGTATCATATATCAAACCTGTACTGATGGATGGGGCCCAGCATTAATCAAAGCACTCCAATCAGACAGGGAGTTTGAAACAATGGCTTATTACCACCCTTCTTCTCTTACAGTCCGACTAAAGAGGATTCAAGTAAAGAAAAATCTGATGTCTGATGGGAATTCACACATTTTTAAGATGAACATTTTCAAAAGCTAAGGATAGTACAACTCTTCTTAAAGGTTTGGACAATTACCTTGCAAATATGAAATACCAAAGTCAACTCAATCATGTGTCCAAGAACATTGTCAATTTTCCGACTCCAACACCTCAGAAAATGTTGGATAAAAACCAGTCTGCAGAGGGCTGCCGCACGCCAGTCAGGCTTCTTGCCTCATCAGCTTGGTCTCACCAATTATCATTACCCTTATGACTTGCACTTATTGTCTGTTGTATATATTCACTGTGTTGTTTGTATTATTTGTTCAGTTATTGAACTCTTTACGAGAAAATTAAAGCACATACATATTTCAATGTAAACTTTGGTTCCAGAGTCCCTGCTGTGTTTATCTTTATAGTTTGTTGGTTTACGCCAGTATTTAGAGTTTTTTTTGTCTGCAATTGGGTTTGACAGAGAATAAGTTTCATGACAGAATGACTGAACCCGACCCAGAACCCAGCAGACGCCTTATCGCTGGAGTAAGTGCTTAGACACCAGGGCAATATTATCGGCCGTCATGAGGCTCTGCTCGAAAGCATGAGCGCAAACCTCCAGGAGATGGCTCAGTCCAGGGCTGCGGCACCGGTACCTCTTCCATCATCTGGCCCACTTCCAGTCTACCCGAGTCGAGAGCTGCAATTACCCGACCCCGAGCACTACAACAGGAGCGCTGGCTGCTGTCAGTGCTTTCTGACCCAGTGCGAGCTAGGGTTTGAGACCCATCCTACCCTCTTTACCTTGGAGCGAGGCCGAATAGCATACCTCATTTTCTTGCTGACTGGATGGGCAACTAACCATGTGGAAAAGCCTTGCCCAGAGTTGGACCATCACATTGGGGATATTATTTAAAAGACAGGACTCTCGGGTGTGCCATCAACTGAGCATTTGGACACAGACCTAGGTCTCACGTCAGCGGTTTCATCTCCTATGCCAAAATGGGCTGTAAAATAATGAAAATGATTCGCAAAAAATAATATAAATGATTAAAATATTATTGTGATTTAAATCCCATAATATTATAACTGTAGCATTGAAGAAAAGACAATAACCCATTATTTCGCACAATCATGTCAGCACTCAATGTGCGTAAGTATGCTCTTGAGTAGATTTTGTTCTTATGTAAGAACAAATATTAAATAAGAAAACATTGGCGAATGTCAGAATCTTCTCAAACTGCGTAAGTGAGGTTTAAAGAGAAAATGATTCTCAAGAACAGTGAGGCCTAATGTCTGTTATCAAGATTCCTTAATTGGATTTACAATATCTTTAAGTGGCAAAATGTAAATCAAACCTTTATAATAACTTGCAATAGGCAATCACAGATTTGCCTCACCATCAGATGTGTTAAAAAATAAATATTTCTAAAAGCAGACATATTCACACAGGCATCATGCAGAGCAGGTGAATGGCGGCAGAAGCCTCTTTGTGCTTCCCTCCCTTTTCTCTTATAAGCTCTACTCAGCTGTCTGCTGCCCCTGATTAATAGGGTTCAGACGGGTGCCAGACAGCCTCATCTGAAAGCAGGAGAGGGGGCCCACACTCACCAACCTCCCGCTGACGCAATCAATAGATTACAGCCCATAAAGGTTACCCTGTAAGTGCTTTATATTTGGCTGTATGTATGGTTTGTGTGTCGGGAAGGCTGCTAGATTATCTTGTGGATATCAGGCCAGGCTCAATCAGCCTTGGTTCTGCTACTGGCATCCGAACCGTCCCTAACAGCAAATAAGGCACCTATAGGATGTGTCTTTAATGCCCAATCCCAAAACACCCCTTGCCCCTACCCCTTAGCCCTACCCCTCGTTTTTGAGTGAAGGCTTGCCCCTCAAAATGGTGTAACAAGTGGTAGGGGTTGAAATCTTCCTCTATGAAATGAAACAACCCTTCAAGACCCTGAACATCATCAATGACGTTTACATAAACAGATGCAACAAGTTTGTTGCCGAACTCACAATGTGTAAACTGTGATGATTTATTTTGTGTGGGCATCCTTTTGCGGTTGTCAGCAGCAAATCTCAATTCATTCACAAATATAAGTTTCACACTATCAAGTAATCAAACAAGCCATCAAATAAAAAAAACACTGCTTCATTACCAGGCCAGTTCATGACAGAATAGCAGTGCTCTGTAATCTAGCAACCCGTGTTCCTACACTGCCAGTAGCCTAGGCATTTAGATGCCTTGTAAAGTGTCCTTGGGTTTTAGAAAGGCGCTCATAAATGAAAGTTATTATTATTATTATTATTATTATTATTATTATTAGGGTGTCCAGATCTCATTAAACCAAATATGGGACAAAGAGTATGTTTGTGTGGGACAATGTGGGACACGTTTCCAAGGCTAAGAGGTAGTCTAACATTTTGACATGATGTCTTCCTAACAAAAAAATGTAACATTTCTATTCAGCCCCTTAGCTCGTAACATCTCTGTGCCCTCTGGTTGAGACAATAGATTATGCAGGTTACAGGTTAACAAATATATTTTATTTGATTGCCACTTTGAACAGCTTTAAAATTAAACAGAATTTCACTGAATGGTTCTCTTGCTGTTATACTTTAAGCAACCCTGCCTATACTTTTTACAACAGCAGATACTATCAATACATTGCATGATTGTGCCTTCCAAACACCATAATATATTAAAGTTATTCAGACCATTATTCCACTTAAATCGGCATTGCTAGCTAGCTTGTGACTTGCAATCCCCCCCCCCCCCCCCCCCCCCCCCCGCTATGTAGGCAGCAAATACGGTGACAGGCCTGCACTTGACCCACCTGAGTTCAGTTTGATTGACCCTAATCCAACGCAATCCAATGCAACCTTCCCTGCTTTCTACACAGCCATTGGACAAAAGCCAGATTTTAGAAATGCGTCCAGTCAAAATGTGGGACATCGTCTAGATATGTGGGACGCAGGAAAAGGGATAAAAATGCTGTGCAATCCCACCTAAAGAGGGACACCTGGTAACCTTTTTCATAATACACAGGACAGTGTGTTATAATACCCATTATGCCTTAAATCCACGTTGCGCACTCTAAAGCCAATATTTAGAAAGGATTTGGGTTGAGAGCAGGTATGTCATTGGGGCTTTAAAGTGGGCATCTTCCATCCCTGATGTTTCGTTAATTTGAGCCCATGACACCTCCAGAAAGCTTAACGGTGGGCATTGACGTCTCAAAGCTACCCCCCTCTATATCCGCTCTCGGCACATTAAGATAATACAATACACTAACAAAAACTATTTATTAAGCTGTGTGATATCCCTGTTCTATCCCTGACCCTGCAGGCGCTTAAGCCCACTTTGCAGGGATGCTTACCGTCACCTGAAAAGAAAACTCTTTCCCTACTCTATTCCTGAAGGCTTGGGAAAATCACGCTCAGCAGAAAAGCTTACCTTGAGCCCTGAGATGAAATAACTTTTTTTTTTCTTCTTTATTTTGACATGAAGTTCTTTACTTTTGCACCCATATTGGGCCCTTCCTTTTTAGCCACAGCCACTGGCTACTTCTTTCTTCGATATCCAATAAAGCTTTTATAGTTTGGCGCATTTCTTTGCCACAGATCCCGATTTACTTAAGTAGTTTGTTGCTGACACAAATCCACGGCATCCGACTTCCACAGGTCTGAGATTTGCTGCCCCCCCCCCCAGAGGGGGCATGTTGGATCCTCACCTACCCATTGGCTGAGATTAGTAGGTGTTGGCAGCACATCATTAGGTTGCCCTAACCATAAAGCTAATTCTTGCAGCTTCCATTCTCCACAATTCCTTCCAGGTAATTCATCCATCGCCCTTGCTTAGATTATGAGACAGTTCGGGCGCTCCTTACTGCTTCCTCCTGCTTGCGTATCTGCTCTATCACTAATTTGCGTTATTCGGAGGGAGTTGATTTTGGCCATCTATGTTTACCTGTGGCAAGTCCAAATCCTCCTCGTCCATGTTGGACTTGTTCTACTATTTCCATATGTTCAAGGGCTGCTTTTGCCCACAGCACGGTTTCTTTTGGATTCCATTTCTGTACTGACGCTGTTGTGGGTGCTGTTTTTCTTACCACGCCATCTTGGGATGCTGTAAGTGTCATTTCCAATCTAGCTTTAGTGCAGCTAAATTCCTCTGTAAGTCCAGTAAGCGGCAGCTCCAGAGCCCCTTGCCCGTAGAGAGCCAGGCCAATAAGACATCGTGGCACCCCTAACCATGTTCTAGCATAAAAGCTCATTCTTCTTTCTAGCTTTTCAACTTTAGTCAAATGTTAGCCAACATTTTTACTTTCCTTGTGGCCCTGATTTCTCAATACTCTCTAGGCCTCTGTTCAATTCTAGCCTTAATTCTTCAACTTGTTCTGAGTCTTAAAGGATAGCATTATGCCATCTACCAAGACTTTGAACTGGCTTTTCCATCACTGTAGGAATTGGATCTTCATCTATGAAGAATATTTTGTTGCACAATTTTCCCTTGACAACTGATATGCTTCTGGATTTGCTTTGTTATGTTTTCATTCTAGCCCATTTAAGGTTATAATTTAGTTTGCGTAGTAGTCTTTTAGTACAAACTGATATTAGAGGAGACATATAACTAGATACATCAGCATATTATTACTAACAATTTTAATGCTTGTAATAAAGATAATGTCTATACTACATTGAAACAACATTTTACTCAAATAATTTGTTGGTTATCAATCTTTATGAACAAAGAAAATATGCTTGTCATTTTCTTTTGTTGCTTGTGCAGCGTTCGCCACCATCTTGCCAAGTTTTCTCATACCCCTCCGTTGAGAGCCATCTAGCCCTACCCCCGATCCCAACAGTAACTGGGACACGCCTAATTCTACACATGAAAGCGCAAAATGGAGGGGTAGGGCCAAGGGGTAGGGCAAAGGAGTGAATTGGGATTGGGCCTAAGTGTGTCCAGTCCATCTCTTGAATTAGAAAAAAACATCCGACACCTTGAAACATTTGCAGGTGTGTGACAGCGGCTGTAGGATGTCATCATGTACCCTTTGGTGGAAAACAAAATGGGAAGATAACCCTCTCTAATATAATTAGCATGCGCCTCCAAATTAAATTGCATGAATCACCAAGCTTTGTGCACAGGCAATTATCAATTATGTTTACTCAGCACACCACACCACACAGAACAACATTCTCTGTTTACTTAGCAAGACCACCCATACACAACAAGCTGTGTATTTGATTATTCTTGTATGTAGCGAAAAAGGTCAAAAGATGACTGGTCTATTTAACAAGAATGTCATTGGCATTTATAGGAGCATTTAAAATATTGATTATTTACGAACAGATTTGTAACTGGGAACAGGTTCTCTGTATCCTTCTGTCCATTCTTTGTGAACTCAGTCACCTCGTTATGCCCCTTTAGTAGAGAAAAACTGGCAGCTGCCTATTTTTTTTTTCACTTTCCTTTTTACCACAGAATTACCTACAAGCACACCAGTCTCTTACCAGTGAGTCCTCTACAGTGTAGTTGAACATTCTTTTGGCATCTGTTTTCAGGTGGTGGACAAAATCTTTGTATTCTGGGTTCTCCGGCTCTTTGTAGGTTAAGATTTTTACACTCTGCAATCAAACAAAGAAAGATGCAACACAATCTATGCAACACTAATAAAATAACATTTAAAATGTCTTAAAGTCAGGTTGTGAATTATACCAGATACATCAGGGGGGGTCCCTCAACATCCCTCAACCGTAAGCCTAATAGTCTGTTTTAGGACTGGTATCATAACACAAAACTGATTGAAGTATAGAACACCTAAATTACCATCTTGATAAAAATGATAAGGATCCGCAGTGTTAACATTTTGTTGAAATTTGGGGGACTCATGTCTTAATCTGGGATCTCGAGACTCCCTAGCGCCCCTGTATTTCGCACACTGCTTAAAGTTATGGGTAAAACCAGCTAATGTGTAATTTCATACACATTCCAACTCCCACCACTAACAAAATGTAATTTGTAAGAGCCTAAAGACTACAAATTAATTTATCATTACCTAGAATACCACACTAACAAAACTAGTTTGCTACAGAAATAAGATGTGTATGTCTTATATAGGTATTTTAATGGCAGACTTACTTTTTGCTCACATACTATATATTTCAGTTTGAAAAATACTCATGGTGGACATGTGTAAATCGTATGCAAATTGTAAAATGTACGTAAGACAGGGAAGCATTTTAAGGTGATTAATCAGAAAGGGTGGCATTATGTTATTTTATTACCAGGTATTGTCACATTACAGAAGGTGTCACTGAAACTTTCTTTTTATAACGGGATCTTCTAAATGTACTGTTAAGTAGTGCTGTGTTGTTCCATCCCAAAGGATTACAGGTCAGAGATTCTTGTTTTTTAGTTTTGTCCTTCCTGGCTTTGAGATTTAACGCCTTTATCCATTTGAGATTCAGACTAAGCTGTCGATTCTTTCCCTCTCGGCTCTCTGTGTGCTTCTCAGTGAGATTGGGAAGAAAATGAAAGTACTTCATGTTGTTGGGAGTGAAAGAATGAAAAAAAAAAGGTAAAACTCCAGACAAGTTCCAATTTGTCATCTCACCTGGAGGCACACGAAACACCGATGGCAAACAGCAGGGAATATTTTTTGCGTTTGGCAAGTACTGCATGGTGCATCAAACTTTATAACTTTGCAGTGGAACCACAGACACTGCTACAGTACACTTTTGCCAAGGTAAAATCAAACATAAGTCAGGGCAATTCAGATGCCGTACTTTGATTTTGGTGAACACATCTGAATCAATGTTTTTTTTAGGTTAGCACCTAGAAGGCCCTCTGTACGTTCAGGTTGGGGGCCTCACCATTATATTTATCTATGGTCTCTCTGCAGCAGGCTAACTGCTTCTCTGTCCAAAGATATTCTCACCTGGAAGGCCTCTTTGGCCACAGAGTCATCTGCGTCGCCTCTGGCCCAAGGCTGGAAAGGTTTGGAGTTGAGGCTGTGTCCAAACACATCGATGTAGAGGAAGACATACTCCTCCTGAGGCAGGCCAGCCCGCCAAAAATGTACCATAAGCTGTCTGAAGGTGTCCGGAGGGCAGCACACAAACACCACTGTAGAAATGAAGTTGCACTGTTTAGTCGTTTCAATTGAACATATAGTAGTTTCGTCAATTTGGATTTTTGACTGAGATTCTCACCACAATACGAGCAGCCATCTTTCCAAAAGCACGTATCTGATTAGTACATGCCCTTCAGTCGTACTAAAATGCACACGCGATCACTTATAATCACCAATAATTACTCTCAGGCTTGATAAATATAATTACAAGTGCTGAATGTATCTATTTGCCAGTATTTTGCACACTCAAGTAGAAATGTCCGATATAGCATATGCATCAAAGACAAGTATGTAGAATGGACAAGGTGTGTTAAATTGCACATTTCAAAGATGCAAACATCTGGTCACCTCATTAGTAGATCCACTTGGGCATTTTTTTTGCGGGTGGTATGACGTTTTTACACAAGCAAACCTTTAGTAAATCAAGGCACAAGTGTGCAGGTGAGCAAAACCAAGAACTTTTAGAGAGCCAACCTAAGAAACAAATCTGTACAAAATTATTAACACCAAAACTACTAGATAAGGCTAAGGCAATAAACGTGGACAGAAGCTGTCTCACAATAGGTAATGACTAACAAAACAGCACATACTGTTGGCACCCACTTACTTGTCTCTCATATGGACTATCAACTGTGACCTTTCATAGCTGCTGCTGCTTCTGATGTGAGTCACCTGTCACTAGACAAATCAGTAAGTGTAATGAGAGCGGGAGAAAAAGCTCAGAAGCGAATTGGAGTGCAGTGGTGGCGGTAGAGGTAGTCACCCATAATTGGCCACTATTAGATTTGATCATCAGAGAACTGATCCATAGGCCAGCTCCATTCAATATAGTGACGGAGGAGGTCAACATCTTTTACTGGCTTTTTCCTTCAGGATTTATGAGGTGTGAAATTTAGCTTCCAGTCATGTTTAGTAAAGGAAAATGTCTGGACTAATTACATTATAACACTTTACCTCCACGGTTAAAAAGAGACTAGCCTTGCTTGTTATTTCCATAGGAAAGCTAGTACAGAACATGTTTTTTAAAGAATGCTTTGTCGTGTATTTTAAATGCCGAATGCTTAAGATGTGACGAGCAGCATAGGGGAAACCCTGCTTACAACAACAACAATACCTGGCTCACTCAAACATTCTAGTCAGGACCAGAGCTGGCGTATACAGTGATTGGAATATAACTAGGTTTTCTAACCACTACAGCCTCCCTTGCTTCCTGGTCTGCGGATATGTTGAAATAAACTTTAGTTTTCTGGGATGGAGTTCAAGGCTGGTAAAGGTTGTGGCAGGGCATCTAACCAAAGCAGAGTGTTGTTGTCTGTGGCACAGGAAGTCTCCAGGGGCATGATGACATTCCAGTGGCTTGTGCTTCCTGTTCAGGCACCTCTATAGTTCCAGCATTTAATAACCTTGAGGGAGGAAGTGTAGTAAATGCACACCAACAAACTTGGTGTGTGTGTGCGTGTGGGGGGGGGTCTCAGTTATCTCTGAGCTTAAAACGCCTATCACTGTCAATAGGAGAGGAAAAGTGGAGTTCACGCCTGTCATGGTTAGCTAAAATATGTGTTGTGTATTTTGTGTTGTTGTCATCGTGTTAAACGCATGCAGAATTTAACTGAGGCTGAATTTGTCTGTTCATATCTGCCCAGGATCTTCTTGTGTGTGTTCATGCAGGTGAAGGGTTTGTTATTCATGTTTTTTTAATTATTGGTATAACTTCCAATTAGGCTGAGTACTTAGGTCCATAGATTCAAGGTGTCACGCCAGGCCAGAAAAGGTAAGTCACGACCCAAACGCGGACCAAAACAAAACAGAACAGAGAGTATCAAAAAGAACACGGAACACAGGTTTGCTTGGAAAGCAGGAATAGCTCTTTACTTCTACCACAGGGCGTAACAAAGGTAATGTCTGACAACAGACTGGAACAAAGGCAGGGCTATATAAAGGGACAAAGAAACACAAAGAGGCCAATGAAAACAAACTAACACAGGTGACAACAATGAAGCAATCAGGGACAGAGAGGTGCTGTTGCCCACGGGAGCTGTCCTTGGTGCTGAACTGCCCTCAGGACGTCGCAGGGAGATCCCGACCCTGACACAAGGTCCTTGATAGATTTTCAGGATTTTTAGGGCCACGCTCTATTCAAAGAAAGCTAATGGCAAACACAGGGCTGTGGTTTTGCCTTAGAGATCTAAGGCCGCCCACCCAAATTTTGTATAAGCTCCATTAGGAGGTGCAGCTTCTGGATCTTTTGAACAGAGTCAGATTCACTTTCATGCTATGATGAGTTAAATCCCTTCCCTTTGAGAATCTTCATCGGATTCTATTTTTCATTGGGAGTTGGCATTATCTATTATAGGTGAAAGGGAGGGCTTTGTGATAGTTATGGATAAAAAGATTGTAATTTAGTACTGAATGTTCCATCTCTGTCCATCTTTTCCATTACTACTATCTTACTTTTAGCTATGTTCAAACACATGTATTCTCACTAATAGACCAGAATTGTATGTTTTATAGTTGACCTTTAAATAACATGACCTAAAGGAAGTTATTATTAACTGTACGAAATCAGCACTCCAAATCCTTCCCTAACTTGGAAAATAAATGTAGTATGTTTGCTGACACTGCATGATGTCTAGCATGCTTACGATCCCCACTCTTTATCAGGATAAAGTGCAACCTTTTTGTGTGAAATAAAGAGATTTAGGGAATGTACTGGGCATATGGAATGGGTGAAATGGTATTTCCATTTTTCAAAATCCCTTTGTTTTGTAGCCATTATTTAAGTACTGCTTCATGTTCTGCTTTATAGTTATGCTGGTCCTCAACATAGAGAAGAAAAAAAATGTCAGGGTCTGGAATTGATTTTCCTCAGCTTGTCATCTTAGACTTAAACAGTACAGTATTGGGTAGGAACCAAACTTAATATTATCATAGTGTATATTATCAGGTCACATATTACATAGGAATATCCTGGATATATTCAAGTATTCCCAACACTCCAGAATACTTGAATATATCCACGATTTTCATATGTGATATGTGACCTGATAATACACACTATATTGATATTATATATCATATCTTTTTATTCAATTGCCTGTTTGTTTTGATGCATCTTAATGTACAGTACTGCTATGACAGCTTAATTTCCGCCAGGGGATTATTAAAGTCATCTATCTGTCTATCTGTCTGTCTTATCAATTCTAATATAGTCTGATTTACAGTGTCCACATCTGAAGTGTCCAAAAAGATTATGATCGTCATTGATTATTCATGCATATCTTCCATTTGTCAACTAAGGGGGGGGGGGGGGGGGGGGGGGGGGGGGGGGGGGGGGGGGGGGGGGGGGGGGGGGGGGGGGGGGGGGGGGGGGGGGGGGGGTAGATAGGCAGTTGGAAAAAAATATTATTCTTTATGAAAAATGGAAGAAGGAGACCCACAGTCTGAATATGGGCCAATTACCTAGTTCTTTGGCAATGTATGCAGAGGTGATAGAGTAACTAGGAGGGCTAGATACCTCTGTACTTGTTTTAAATTAACTTAGAAACTGACACTACCCTTCTATCTGATGTGTTGATTAAATCTATAAAGGCAGGGCCACCATCAAGCCAAAGCTAAAAATAATATAATTTCTTCTGCATCTGTCAACTTGTTGTATTTAACATGACAGGGTTTCAATTTTTAACCAATGCCAGATGGACAAGAACGAGGAGAAGTAGAAAAAGAAGGGAAAGGCATGGTCTTCTGGGTAGATTTGTTCAGGATGGTCGCCCCCTGTCTCTGCAACCATGGCGACAGAAGATGAGATAGGCAGAGGAAAAAGGAGCTTGGGGATCTTACAGCACGTATTTGGGAAGCCCAAGCTAGGGGTGCAAGGGTCAATCTAAGGAAAGGTTGACGTCATTGACTGCTAGAGTTTTAGTTATTTTGACACTGCGCTCACAAACATAACTTTGCTTATAATACAATAGCATTGCTGAATACTTATTTTTGATTGACTGGAGGGGTGCGTTTTTTTTCCGTTTTTTTTGTCCTTTTTGCAAATCGGCCAGGTTCTGAAGTAGTTACGACTAAGGCCTTACGTTCTATACCAACACAAGTAATTATGTTGATACATTATATCTTACTACATCAGCATCTTAATGCATGGCATGTTTAAGATGGCAAATTAATGTCATGGCATGAAAATCAGACGTAAATTACTGTGTTTAATATAAACGTTTGATTGGGTTCTTAGTGCAGAAACCAGTTGCTGTCAGGCATCACTGCAAACTAAATGTAATAAAAACCTGTTCCCTGGCTTTCTTTGGCAGGGTAAATACAAACTCCATACACCAGCTATACTTTGACAAGCTAGCAAGTAACTGCTTGTTTGGGAAAAAGTATTTGTTTTCATATAACTCAAAATCAACACTGCACAAAACCGCAAACCTCACTCTCTCACTAGACAACACTAGTAGTCTCCCCCTCCCCACAAGCTCGCAATCTTGGTGTAATGCTGGACTCAACTTTTTCCCGCCCACATCCACATCCGCAACACCGTTGAAACCTTTCTTCCACCTTTGCAATATTGCAAAAATAAGCCCCCCCCCCCCCCCCCCCCACTCTCGCACCACCGCTGAAACCCTTATTCACTCCTTCATCTCTAGTGGACTTGACTACTGCAGCTCACTGGCATTGGCTGTCACTCACTCCATAAACTCCAGATAGTTCAGAATTCCGCACCAAGACTCCTCACCAACACCAAGTCCTGGAATCACATCACCCCGTCCTCCGTGACCTGCACTGGCTACCTATAAAGCAACACATCGACTACAAAATCCTCCTCCTGACTTCGAAAGGCCTTCATAACCTGGCCCCCACCTACCTGGTTGATCTACTCATCCCATACCAACCAACGAGGTCTCTGAGATTATCTACTGCTGGCCAACCCATCGTCCCACAGTCAAACCTACAGAGCCTTTGTAACAGAGCATTCTCCAGAAAGGCACCAAGGCTCTGGAACTCACTCCGCCTGTCAGTCAGAGACCCTCCCCCCCCCCCCCCCCCCCCCCCTCCTAACTCACTACCGTTTTTCTTTTCCTAGGATATCTATGTTATCATTTGTCAATGTCTTTCTTATTTTTTTTTCATGTGTTTGTTCTAAGTATTGTTCTAGTATGTCCTCAATTGTAAAGTGCTTTGGGTGTCTGAAAGGCGGTATTTAAAATTATTATTATTATTTATTTATTTTTTATTATTATTATTATTATTATTATTATTATTATTATTATTATTATTATTATTATTATTATGGTACTTAGGCAATCAACTATAACATAACGTAAGCTATAGGTTTAGACTTTGGCAACCAAGAATTAGTCCCACCCCAACGGTCACAAGGGCATGCCGTTGTGCATCCAGGCCGTTGCTATTTACTGTAAGAATGTATCCATTGTCTTACTAGTGGAAAAGGTATTGGCCGGTAGTTGTAACACAGTAATTAGCCCGATCATTTGCGATTGCTAAGGAATGCCAGACCCCTCCCAAAACTTCTTAAATTGACGCAATCAAATTATATATTTTATATCACATATAGATTTTAATTTTAGTTGGTAAGCCGTTGTATACGCGGTAAATGTACTCAGGTCAGGGAATTTCGGGATCAAAATGCCCTTCTGCCTCCGCAGTCGGGCATATTAGATCCCAAAATGTCCTGCCTGTTATGGCCTACATTTTCCCTTACGAAACCATCCTATATATATAACAAAACAAATATATATATATATATATATATATATATATATATATATATATATATATATATATACGCTATAGATACACTATTTGTATCATCGACCAACCTGAACCGTTACGCTGCAGTTGTAAGCAGGAGGCAATACAGTATATCGAACCAAAGAATGATCGTGCAACAGCAGATGGCTGTTGAAGAGGTGATTTGGCATGCATGTGTATATATATAATGGGTTTTCGCCAGTGTGCCAATGATTAGACCCCTGGTCTAGAGTACGTGGTTAAAACAGAACTAACAGGCTGCCTCCAATATATATTTGTCTAAATAGTGCCACTGTAAAAAAATGAATATAGTCTACGTCTTTTTATATTATACAATGGCAAGATGATTCGTAAACACTAGCCTAAGTGTTGATTGGATCGAGACTTCACACCTATATCTTAATCATTGGCAGCTCTGATCCATACGGAAACTAAACAATTAAATTATTGAATGGATTTAGAAGTTTTCTTACTGTAACGTTGATAAAAGTGTATTCGTGCAGGGTAGGCTACTATGTTTCTAAAGGTGCAGGCATATATCATGTTTCAAAAGTTCAAGGTTAGTAGCCTATGAGACAGGTAGCCTACGGACGCCTGATTTCAAATTCTCCTGAAATAATCACGTTTTCTTCCCCGACACGCAAAAGTCTAGAGGCCAATGGAAACATAAATGGTAACCAAAATATATTGCATTGTTTTCCCGTCACGAGCAAAATCGAATTAATCACACAGTGGACATAGCTCTAATGCTGTTCAGCGACAATGAAGTAGGCTATAAGGAGCGTGCCTCACATGAGTGGGGGTATCTCCAAAGTCCAGCTATCAAGTTCTTAAAAGTTTGGATCACAGGTCAATGAGATCTCTTTCTAGGTTCAGTTTAAAGCTCTCATGTGACGGATGTAATTTAGGGTAGTAGCAACGCAATTGAACTATTAAAAACACAGCATCAAGGGCATCACATTATTTGAGGGGGCGTATCTCTAAAGTCCAGCTATGGATTTCTTTCTTAATTTGATCACAGCTCAATGAGGCCTCCTTCTAAGTCCAGTTTAAAGCTTTTATACGACGGATGTAATTTTGGGTAGTAGCAAGACAATTAAAGTATTTGAAACACACGTTAACCAAGTTATTTATGACCGATCGGCGCCGTCGCTCAGTGTCAGTTCCCGAGAGAGGTTGTCTTCAAAACAAACCCAAGATTGATCGTTAATTAATATGGGAAGAGCTCAGCATTTTTGCTTCAACACGAGGTGCGCACCAGTTTTCAGGTCCCGTTTTGGCCCGAATAAGAGAGATTCTAACAAAGTCCACTCTGAATGAATGACTTTATTAACGGTTGACATATGGAAAGATTTCATTTCAGTGGTTTAAGAATATGTGCTTAAACCAGTTCATCAATAGTTTGACATTAAATAAAACATACGCATATATTTTTAACTGCTTAAAGTTACGGCTTTTTTCAAGTAAGATCAAAGCCTACGCTTTTTGGAAGCTAGCTATGAATGAGCAAGCGCTGTATGCAAATCAACACTAATAAATGGTGAAAGTAGGTATTACTTTTGAATTACTTCAAAATTGATTGGTGATTCAGACCAACCAAAACGTTACATTTGTGTCGAATTAAACAGTTTTAAAGCGCTACGCAGTCCAATTTTCGTCAGCGCTGAGCGTAGAAGCTTTCGTGTTGATTACGTCATTGGACAAATTGGATGCTCGGAGCATAAAGGGCATCACATGATTTGAGTGGGAATATCTCATCAGTCCAGCAGTCGATTTCTTTGAATTTTGGTTCAGAGCTCAATGAGACCTCCTTCTAGGTCCAGTTAAAAGCTCTCATGCGACGGATGTAATTTAGGGTACTATCAATGCAATTGAAGTATTTAAAACACAGCATCAAGGGAATCACATGATTTGAGGGGGAATATCTCATCAGTCCAGCAGCCGATTTCTTTGAATTTTGGATCAGAGCTCAATGAGACCTCCTTATAGGTCCAGTTAAAAGCTCTCATGCGACGGATGTAATTTAGGGTAGTAGCAACACAATTGAAGTATTTAAAACACATGTTAACCAAATTATTTATGACCGATCGGCGCCGTCGCTCAGTGTCAGGTCCCGAGAGGGGTTCTCTGCAAAATGAACCCAAGTTTGATTGTTAAATATTATGGGAAGTGCCCTGCATTTTTGCTTAGACGCTAGGTGCGCACCGTTTTTCAGGTCCCGTTTTGGCCAGAATAAGAGAGATTCTAACAAAGTCCGCTCTCGACCTCTGCGCTGTGGTGAGTTTTAGAGTGACAAAATGACATTATTAACGGTAGACATTTGGAAAGATTTAATTGTCAGTGGCTTAAGAATATATGTTTAAACCAGATGATCAATCGTTTGATAATAAATAAAACGTATATATTTTAAATAAACTGCTTAAAGTTAAGGCTTTTTTCAAGTAAGAACAAAACCTACGCTCTTTGGAAGCTAACTATGAATTAGCAAGCGCTGTATGCATATCAACACTAATATATTGTGAAAGTAGGTATTACTTTTGAATGACTTAAGTGATTCAGACCAACAAAAACGTTATATTTTTGTTCATTTAAACAGTTTTAAAACGCTACGCAGGGCAATTTTCTTCAGCGCTGAGCGTGGTAGCTCTCGTATTGACTACATTGGCGTTCGAATGTTCGACCTGCCTAGTAGTAGGCCTAGTAGGCCTAGTAGTAGGCAGGTCAAACCCGTTTTCACTTTTTTTTAATTAAGTGATTAAATAGTCCTATCTTCCAATTTGTTGTTATTTCGTAAACGTTTATGGATAAAAACGAATTAATAAATTGTCAGTTTGCCCAAAAGTGACAGTTTTATTGTTAAAAAAAGGATTTAATATTTACCGCGATGTTACTTCCGTTTAGACAGACGCTGGGTCTCGAAGCATGAACATCCTACGGCCCACTTCGTTGTTATTATACTTCTTTATTGTGAAAGTATTAATAGATATTTCACAACAGATACCTTAAGAAACGAGTTACCTATACATTGGATATAATTGTTTACCCAAATAAAGTGTACAATGTTGAAAACTTGTACTCTGAAAACCGCTAACGTGTCAAACAGCTTAGCTTTTTAGGACGCAGGACCAAAGTCTGCTCGCAATAGCATTCGTAACATATCGGTGTCTAAAATAATGCCACTGTAAAAAAATGAATATAGCCTATATCTTTTTATATTATACAATGGCAAGATGATTCGTAAACACTAGCCTAAGTGTTGATTGGATCGAGACTTCACACCTATATCTTAATCATTGGCAGCTCTGATCCATACGGCCACTAAACAATTAAATTATTGAATGGATTTAGAAGTTTTCTTACTGTAACGTTGATAAAAGTGTATTCGTGCAGGCTAGGCCACTATGTTTCTAAAGGTGCAGGCATGTATCATGTTTCAAAAGTTCAAGGTTAGTAGCCTATGAGACAGGTAGCCTACGGACGCCTGATTTCAAATTCTCCTGAAATAATCACGTTATCTTCCCAGACACGCAAAAGTTTAGAAGCCAATGGAAACATAAATGCTAACCAAAATATATTGCATTGTTTTCCCGTCACGAGCAAAATCTAATTAATCACACAGTGGACATAGCTCTAATGCAGTTCAGCGACAATGAAGTAGGCTATAAGGAGCATGCCTCACATGAGTGGGGGTATCTCCAAAAGTCCAGCTATCAAGTTCTTAAATGTTTGGATCACAGGTCAATGAGATCTCTTTCTAGGTTCAGTTTAAAGCTCTCATGCGACGGATGTAATTTAGGGTAGTAGCAACGCAATTGAAGTATTTAAAACACAGCATCAAGGGCATCACATGATTTGAGGGGGCGTATCTCTAAAGTAAAGCTATGGATTTCTTTCTTAATTTGACCACAGCTCAATGAGACCTCCTTCTAAGTCCAGTTTAAAGCTTTTATACGACGGATGTAATTTCGGGTAGTAGCAACACAATTCAAGTATTTGAAACAAACGTTAACTAAGTTATTTATGACCGATCGGCGCCGTCGCTCAGTGTCAGTTCCCGAGAGAGGTTGTCTTCAAAACAAACCCAAGATTGATCGTTAATTAATATGGAGAGTGCTCTGCATTTTTGCTTCAACACTAGGTGCGCACCAGTTTTCAGGTACCGTTTCTGCCAGAATAAGAGAGATTCTAACGAAGTCCACTCTGAATGAATGACTTGATTAACGGTTGACATATGGAAAGATTTCATTTCAGTGGTTTAAGAATATGTGCTTAAACCAGTTCATCAATAGTTTGACATTAAACAAAACATACGCATATATTTTTAACTGCTTAAAGTTACGCCTTTTTTCAAGTAAGATCAAAGCCTACGCTTTTTGGAAGCTAACTATGAATTAGCAAGCGCTGTATGCAAATCAACACTAATATATGGTTACTTTTGAATAACTTGAGTGATTCAGACCAACACAAACGTTATATTTGTGTCCAATTAAACAGTTTTAAAACGCTACGCAGTGCAGTTTTCTTCAGCGCTGAGCGTTGAACCTCTCGTGCTGACTACGTCACTGGCGTTCCAACGTTGTCTGGACAAATTGGATGCTCCAAGCATAAAGGGCATCACATGATTTGAGGGGGAATATCTCTAAAGTCCAGCGATGGATTTTTTTGATTTTTCAATAACAGCTCAATGAGACCTCCTTCTAGGTCCAGTTAAAAGCTCTCATGCGACGGATTTAATTTAGGGTAGTAGCAACGCAATTGAAGTATTTAAAACACAGCATCAAGAGCATCACATGATTTGAGGGGGAATATCTCATCAGTCCAGCAGTCGATTTCTTTGAATTTTGGATCAGAGCTCAATGAGACCTCCATCTAGGTCAGGTTAAAAGCTCTCATGCGACGGATGTAATTTAGGGTATTAGCAACGCAATTGAATTATTCAAAACACAGCATCAAGGGCACATGATTTGAGGGGGAATAACTCTAAAGTCCAGCAATGGATTTTTTTGAATTTTGGATCAGAGCTCAATGAGACCTCCCTCTAGGTCCAGTTAAAAGCTCTAATGCGACGGATGTAATTTAGGGTAGTAGCAACACAATTGAAGTATTTAAAACACATGTTAACCAAGTTATTTATGACCGATCGGTGCTGTCGCTCAGTGTCAGGTGCCGAGAGGGGTTGTCTGCAAAATGAACCCAAGTTTGATTGTTCAATGTTACGGGAAGTGCCCTGCATTTTTGCTTAAACACCAGGTGCGCACCATTTTTCAGGTCCCGTTTTGGCCAAAATAGGAGAGATTTGAACTAAGTCCGCTCTCGACCTCCGCGCTGTGGTGAGTTTTACAGTGACAAAATGACTTTATTAACGGTAGACATTTGGAAAGATTTAATTGTCAGTGGTTTAAGAATATGTGTTTAAACCAGTTCATCAATCGTTTGATATGAAGTAAAACGTATATATTTTTAATAAACTGCTTAAAGTTACGGCTTTTTTCAAGTTGGAACAAAACCTACGCTCTTTGGAAGCTAACTATGAATTAGCAAGCGCTGTATGCATATCAACACTAATATATTGTGAAAGTAGGTATTACTTTTGAATGACTTAAGTGATTCAGACCAACAAAAACGTTATATTTGTGTCCATTACAACAGTTTTAAAACGCTACGCAGTGCAATTTTCTTCAGCGCTGAGCGTGGAAGCTCCCGTATTGACTACATTGGCATTCGAACGTTCAACCTGCCTACTAGTAGTAGCGTCCACACAAGCAAGGCCTACATTTCCCCAAGCAGCGCAGAGGAGTTTTCTGCTGCGATCTGAAAGTAGACTGCTGGATCAGTAAATGCAGTCACCTCTAAAGACGGATTAGAGTCTGAACCTGTATTTGTCGTTGTTTTCTAGTTTGATGGTACAGAGTGCTCCAGGAATTAGTCCGGAAGTGTTAGCATTTTTGCTCCATGGGTTCCCTCGTCTCGAAGTCAATGGATTTTTGAATTGTTTTTTGTTTAGATGCTTGAAATAAGGTCTATGACAAGCTCAAGTCAAGGCAGACAAGCTTAAGACATTTTCACGTTTTGTTCTACAGTGTTAAATACGTCAGCAAAGTACCCACTTGTGAATGTCGAAGCTTTTAGGTGTCTTTAAAAAGTCGGTTTCTGACCAGTGTCTAAATAAAACTACGCAGTCTGTCGGGGGTAAGCATGCGAAATCAAATTACAAGTTTGAAGCTTAGCGGTGATGACGTCAGAGGCTTGGGACTCGTAGTTCGTTGTTAGCCTAAGGTTAGCTTTCTCCTTGTGGCGACTGCATTTACGCTTCAATAATCTGATACTTGCTGTTGGTTTGCAAAGATTATTTCGCTAAACAAAACTTGTAAGTATCATACAATTTTGTTTGCCACAGAGCTTATTTTCTGCAATTATCGAAAACCCAATGTTCCCATTGGCTTTTTGTCGAGGGAACCCATTGAAATTCTGATTTCCGGGTTGGCCTACAAAAATACGTCATCCCTCGCCCACTCTATTTGTATCCGACTATAGCAAGCCGTTTTAACATTTAATCGAACCACACTCCTATCTGTAATTACATTTTTGATATCCATAATAGCATTTCTCCTAGTCAAAATGGTATTCTCACTAGTCAGAATGGTAATTAAAGATATCCACATTAACATTCTCACTAGTAGAAATTGTATTTCAAGATGTCTACAACTTTGATTGTACTAGTCAAAATTAAATTTAAGATATCTTTAAATCCTTAAAAAGTATAAGTGGCCGTTTTAACATTTAATCGCTAGACTGGATAGGTATTACAGATATCCGTAATTCAATTATTTCTAGTGAAAATGAACATTTCAGATATCCGCTATGACATTCTTCCTATCCACAATTGTCATTTCAGTTATCCACAACGCCATTCTTCCTAAGACAAATTACGTAACTTTTGCCATTCATGTGTATTGGGCTTTCAATTTGAGATATCCACAACGTCATTTTTGATATCTAGAATCAACATGCTGGATATCTGCAACAGAATTCTTACTAGGAAAAATTCCCATTTCAGATATCTACAATCCAATTGTTACAAGTCATCATTTTTATTTTAGATATCCAAAATGAAAAACCGTTATGGCCAGCCGTTTTAACATTTAATCGCTAGACTATATATATATTATTATATATTGCGGATATCCGTAATTCAATTCTTCCTAGTCAAAATGAACATTGTAGATATCTGAAATTATTATTATTATTAATATCATCACTATTATTACTAGTCATAATGCCGATTGTGGATATCCGTAATGACATTTTTACTAGTCACAATGTATTTCGGATTTTCAAAATTACATTACGGATATCTGGAATCGTTTTTCATTTAGGATATCTGAAATTAAAATTATTAGCACACTTATTAACAAGAACATTTCAAACTGGCACTGTCAAAAAGGTTGCTGACCCCTGGTCTAATAGAATATTGTAAGTCGTTTTTGTTCTTTTGTTTGTTTTCTGCAGCTATTTTTGCTGCACCAAACTGGTTAAGTAGGACATACCATACATAAAAAAGGCTAGCTAGCCTTTTTATGCTAGCAACACATGCTACATTATTTTTTCCCTCTTCCTTCCATCCCAATTATCTCCTATATTAATCGTTGTGTCATCTACTGCTCGCATGCAGTCTTGTTAGTGTCTAATGAAAGACACTAGAGGACAGTAAGAGACATAATAAGAAAAAAATGCTTCAGTTGCTCAGAACTAGGGGTGTCCCCGACTAAGGATTGACATAGTCAAATCTGATTCAACCATTCTTGCCTTTAGTCGACTAATCGTTTAATAATTTTTTCTTAAAGATTTAAAGCCAAGTCAAGATGCTGTTCCAATGGTCCTAAAATTGGTCCTGCAACTTAGTCTACCATAGTGATTTATTCACGCACACTAAGGAGATTGATTAAAAGCATGAGTTATTTTTTAATTTTATATTAACAGTATTAATAACCATGAAAACTCATACTTTTATTCATCAAATGAGTTGCAAAATATATAGAAAATATAGTTAAGACATTGACATGGTTATAACTAATGATTTTCCCTTATAAATATAGATAAATAAAATAAATAAATAATAACTTTGTCCTTCAAACTTTGCTTTCTTCAAAAAATCCTCCATTTGCAGCAATTACAGCCTTGTGATTACCATTAGGTAATGTTTGTTTTGAGGCATGTGCATCTTACGGCAGTTTGACTTAACCCCTTGCTTGAGAAACAGGCTTGTTCTGCCCACAACATTGCATGCTTTTTTTATCATTTCAAAGCAGTCTTATTTCAATTGTTCTGTGCTCACACACACACAGACCAATCAAAATGTGTCATGTTAATTGGGAGGTAGGGATGGGAATGAATACGATTTTATTGATACCGATGCTATTATTGATTCTGCTTATCTGTTTGATTATTTATAGATAGCTGATACATTTTCTGTGTGGAAAAAAAGTAGGCCTACACAAAAAGTATATCTTTTTCAACTAGCAAATCAATTATCAATCAGTTATTGAAGATTCAAGAGCTTCATTGCCATATGCACAGTAAAACAGTCTACACTGTACAATTCAATTCTTACTTTGCTAGTCCTCCGTTCACACACACACTCAAAATATATATGTAAATAATAATAATAATAATAAAAAAAAAATATATATATATATATATAGGTAAGGTAATTATGAAGACCAAGATTGTGCAAAGAGCATGAAATGATTACGTGTGTAGTAGTTGTAGTAATTATGTTGTTGAATGTAGAGCACACGCGCTTTTTATCAGCTCCCGTTACGAAGCCTATTCTTTGACATTTTATTAGAATTTTATAACCGCATACAACCTTATCGAGTTGTTTCACCACAGTTTAGATAACTTTTTGACTTTGTATATATTGACACACTTCATGGATAACGCGGCGGACTTGGACCACCAGAAAAAGTGCAACGAAAGCGTCGCCGCCTTTAAAGTTGCCAGGAGACTGGAGATGGATGAACGAATCAGCAAAATGTGGATGAATGAACGAATCAGCAAAATGGAGATGAATGAACGAATCAGCAAAATGGATCCAGTAAAGGGAGTGTAACATCCACATTGCCGCTTTCTCCCAAATATTTAGATCAGTGGTTCTCAAACTTTTTGAACAAAGTACCACCTCTGAGCAAACTAAAACATCCGAATATCACCTCACCAACACTAGGAAAATCCCAGAAAAACGTTATCAGTGCATTGCTGATTTAGGTAACAATAGAGCCATGAAATGTGAAATCTGCGACATGTTTACAATGAGCTTATATATTTCGAAGCCTTGCACATGTGTAAAAAAATGCACAGAGATGAATGATCTCTGTGGAATAATAATCGAACTCCACAGTGAAATCAAGACCCTAAAGCAATGTAACAGACTACTTAATGACAGTTCCAAACTTCAAGGAGCCTTCAATACAACTATAGCATGCCCAACAAATATGGCTGATTACAGCACTATACATTGAGCTCCCGGACCATCTGTGACTACAAAAAAACAGCCTGTCAAACTTTTCACCATCGAGGATTAGCCACACCTGTGCCAAACAACTGAACGGGACAGAAAGCACACAACTACCTCTGCCTGCTCGACACCTATCGGATCGTAGCAAGCATTCCTAAACACACTCACTGTAACACCGAATAACATTACAATCTCTGGCACACTGCCCTGCTATAAGTGGGCCCCTGGTAAATTCAGTCGTCTCTCAGGCCTTAATCAGTTGCTTAAAGCTACCTGTGACACTGTGGAGATTGCTTTTAGCAATGGTTCTCCATCCACCAGAGACCGGTTCCTGCAGGTTTTCAAGGTTGTTGCTCTAATCTCTGTGTAACTTGTTTTGAATCTTGGTCCTATGCTATGATACAGTGCATCCGGAAAGTATTCATACCCCTTCACTTTTTCCACATTTTGTTATGTCAAAGCCTAATTCCAAAATGGATGGAACCAAGTGAAAAACTTTTTTAGAATTTTTTGCAAATGTATTAAAAATAAAAAAAATAAAATATCACAGGTACATAAGTATTCACACCCTTCACTCAATACTTTGTAGAAGCACCTTTGGCAGCAATTTCAGACTCAAGTCTTCTTGAGTATGATGCTACAAGCTTGGCACACCTATTTTGGGGCAGTTTCTCCCATTCTTCTTTACAGATCGTCTCAAGCTCCATCAGGTTGGATGGGGAGCTTCGGTGCACAGCCATTTTCAGATCTCTCCAAAGATGTTCAATCGGGTTCAAGTCTGGGCTCTGGCTGGGCCACTCAAGGACATTCACAGACTTGTCCCGAAGCCACTCCTTTGTTATCTTGGCTGTGCGCTTAGGGTCGTTGTCCTGTTGGAAGGTGAACCTTTGCCCCAGTCTGAGGTCCAGAGCGCTCTGGAGCAGGTTTTCATCAAGGATCTCTCTGTACATTGCTGAATTCATCTTTCCCTTGATCCCTTGATCTTCCAGTTCCTGCCGCTGAAAAACACCCCCACAGCATGATGCTGCCACCACCATGCTTCACTGTAGGGATGGTATTGGCCAGGTGATGAGCGGTGCCTAGTTTCCTCCAGACATGACGGCCAAAGAGTTCAATCTTGGTTTCATCAGACCAGAGAATTTTGTTTCTCATGGTCTGAGAGTACTTTAGGTGGCTTTTGGCAAACTCCATGCGGGCTGTCATGTGCCTTTTACTGAGGAGTGGCTTCCATCTGGCCACTCTACCATAAAGGCCTGATTGGTGGAGTGCTGCAGAGATGGTTGTCCTTCTGGAAGGTTCTCCCATCTCCACAGAGGAACACTGGAGCTCTGTCAGAGTGACCATCGGGTTCTTGGTCACCTCCCTGACCAAGGCCCTTCTCCCCCGATTGCTCAGTTTGGCCGGGCGGTGGTTCCAAACTTATTCCATTTGCAAATGATGGAGACCACTGTACTCGTTGGGACCTTCAATGCTGCAGACATTTTTTTGTACCCTTCCCCAGATCTGTGCCTCGATACAATCCTGTCTCGGTGGTCTACAGACAATTCCTTGGAATTCATGGCTTGGTTTGTGCTCTGACATGCACTGTCAACTGTGGGACCTTATATGGTCCTTTCCAAATCATGTCCAATCAATTGAATTTACCACAGGTGGACTCCAATCAAGCTGTAGAAACATCTCAAGGATGATCAGTGGAAACCGGATGCCCCTGAGCTCAATTTTGAGTTTCACAGCAAAGGGTGTGAATACTTATTTGATATTTTATTCATTTATTTTTAATACATTTGCAAAAAATTCTAAACAACTTTTTTCACTTTGTCATTATGCAGTATTGTGTGTAGAATGTTGAGCATTTTTTTATGTAATCCATTTTGGAATTAGGCTGTGACATAATAAAATGTGGAAAAAGTGAAGGGGTATGAATACTTTCCGAATGCACTGTATAAAAGAGCAGCGCCCCTTAGTTGGGGTAGGTGTGATTTTTCCTTTCCTACTATTCTGTATCCTGTTTTTGACAACAAATATATTTTTGCTATTTTTACTCTTTGCAAATAATAAACTACTCAAACAAACGACTGGAAGACTGGGTAATCTTTATTTCAGCATCCGGGATAAATTAAACCCTGGTCGGGGGTAATCCTCTAGTGCAGGGGTCGGCAACTGACGGCCTGCCAGCAATAGTATCTGGCACGCCAGATTACTCTGAAATTGCAGACATGCGTGTGGTATGAAAACTGACCAACTGAGACCATTGATTGTAACTCCCTGCACACCATTCGATCCGTCTATGCGGCAGGCAGCGGATATGGTGAAGAGGGCATCTGTTGCATTGTTAGGGCCGCACTTATAAGTTTCTGTTGCACTGTGACGCCGCATACTAGGATCCTTCTGCAGTGTGCATTAGGAATGGGAATGTGTGCACTTGTACATGAAGTGCAAAATGTTTACAAATAATCTCTTCATCTCCTCTTTGTTTACCAAAATAATACAAAGCTGTAGCCTAAAAAAGAAAATAATCCTGCTTAGCCCACATATATATAATTTTATTTTAGTGCAAGCATCTTTAAATAACGACATTTTATGTTTCCTGGACAATAGAAACATGGCGGGGAAAGTCGTAACACTTGGACAGCAAAATAAAACAGAAAAATTTGAGTGGAGACGAGGTAAAATGCAAACTGTCAAACTAAAATAAGTTATAATAGAGGCACAGGGTTGATGCTTAACTATCTTAGATGGAAGCACCCAAACGCGCTTCATACCGGTGCTGGCGCTATAGCAATGGCCCGGGGCCGCAGCATACAAGGCACGGAACGGCACTGATAGATTAGACGTAGCTTACTTTATTGCATTTGCAACTCTTTCACGTGCATTTGTAACAACACACTATTAATTATCAGAACTATATTGAATAATTAAACGTCGGCTATAGCACGATATGGGAATGGGCAATAATACTGTATAAAAGCACGATTGATGAACGGATAGTTGTCTTTCGATTCCTCTTCGTATGCCCTGTTTTCGCGATTCATTTTCCTTTTTAGACTTTTTGATAGTGCTATAGCTATCTCAAATGTTTAGCTAAATTCACTGTGCACACGACGTAATACTGTACCTCCAGCACGCAACAATATTCAATAAATAGACTTTTACCACCTCTGTAATAATATACAGCTTTAAAACAAGGTATGCCACCTAGCAGCAACCTGGACAAGAACATTTTCCATTTCCAAGAGGAATCAGGCTTACTGTATTTCAGTGGAAACATTTTAGCAAAGGATATGCCCACCTTTCAACAGCACTCCATTCCTGCTGTCTTAAAGGCTAGCCATGTTTTTCCCTGCAGCTGATGAGGTTTGCATTTATTTATTAGGCCCTGGGCAAGAGAAATTACGAGGTTGGGGTGGGATAAGGTAAAGGGGCCAATTGTAATGCACTTCTTCTTCGATGATGAGCCCAGAGGACAAGGTCATGACACTATTTGTGACTACGTTTGGAAGTATGTGTTTGTGTGTGACGCATGCAAGACTTTTTTTTCAAAGTGGAATTTCCACTGACAAGGATCACGTACAAAGCCTAAATTGGAGTACAAGGGCCATCTGCTTATCTGGCAAATTCAATTTGAATTTGATGATAGGTGAAATACTTCAAACATACACTCCTGCTTTTTCCCTTAACTTTCGCTGAGCTGGTGGCCATGAATGTTTTTTTTTTTTTATATTACAGTTGTCAGTTGTGTGCAAAATTACACACTGTTTGAGACAGCTGACCTCATTATTTGTAATTGAACACAACCACAGCACAGTGCACACTGTATGCTGAATCACTAGAATGTTTGCAAACAGAGCAGCCTGAACAAGAGTACTGGAAACATACCAGGGCAGTCTCTGCCAACGCTTGTCATCTATAGACAACATGCATTTTTCAGTTGGTTAATTTGCCCTTTTTTAAGAGTTTAAAAAAAAAAAGTTAACATACAAATATACAAAAATATTACAGCTGGAACGATGAAAAAAACATAAAAGTATCCAGTCTACTATGCAAACAAATCCTCTGGCCCACTAAGGTCAATTCGCAACCACAGTAAATTGGTTTTAGCAAGATCATATCCACAAAATATTTGCTGGGTGGGAAATGCTTTTTTTTTTCAAAGAGCCCTCACTTACACCTACACATGACAAACTGCTGTGAACAGAAGTGCAAAATGTTTCAGTGAATTTGCCCAATGACATTTTCTGTTTAGCAGGAAATACCTAGAGATCAGATATGACGAGGCTCTTGACCCCTGTTAATAAATGTCTATTTGACAGATGTTTTTATACCAGTGTGGGAACAAGAGGGGAAAGCTGATTGGGATCCTTTGTTTGCGTACGCACTTGGCTTGCATGATCGATTGTGTAGAAAATCAAGCTTTGTTTGGCATTCCAGTTAACTGCCTCCAAAAGAAAACATAAAACTGTCAGCCACTGACACACATACATAGTGTATATGTACAAGCATCTATGCCTCTAATACATGTAAAATAGCATCCCTCAAAAATGCTTCAGACAGAAAGACAGATCTAACCACACAATAACATTTGATGGAGTACATCCCATAACTGTAGAATGTCATAAAACGGCTGACTCATCTTTTGAAGCAGACCTGCAGCCAACTCTGCAGCACAGATAACCTGCAAGCCCATTGATTGGGCTCATATTTCTGGCTCAGGATAAAGCAGTAAGGGTTGCATTTGGCTAGGACCAGCAGTAAAGCCCCAGACAAACCAGCCAGAAACCATACAGGCCAAGGAGGCACAATACCTGCATGGAATATACAGAAAATGTTCCCACCACATAAAAATAGAATGATTATTCTTTGCAAACATCTTTACAAAAATGTATTGCATTTTTTACTTACAAACGCTGCAAAGACAAAAAAGCATATATTTACAATTTATCCATGTAACCATGTATTTGTAGGTTATAGACTTAGTGAAATAGTGAAAAAGTAGAGTGAAATGGAATATATATACTGTATATATGAACGACTAACGACTTGACGACTCACCTCGCCCCAGTTGCTGGATTTCAAGGAGGGTATCAAAGAATGATCGATTGTCCTCCAGCACCAAATCCTCAGTGATGATGTTCTCTTTGTGGAGTTCGGTGTACAGACCCTCTACGGCAAAGTAGCATGGCCGGTCATCCACCTTGTAGTCGCTAAACACCAGCAACACATGCTCCTTCCATCCAAACTGCTCACAAATGTGGAGGGCAAACTTGCCTAGTTTCTTGTGGGTCGGGCCAGTGTTCGTGATGGATGGGTAGACGTTGACACCGTCAAACCCCACCGCTGGGGCACCCGCCGTTACCATGGGGACATCCCAGTGGGTGGTGAACAGACCCACAGGGGAAGATGTGTAGGTGCAGCCAGGGCCGATGAAGGCCCATGGGTCGTAGTCAAATTTGAGGTCGACCGCCATCAGCGGAGCGACCGACTCCGAGCAAATGCCTTCTTTATTCTCACTGTCCTTAAAGATGTACCTGAGGTGATAGTCGGGCAGAAGGCCGGGGTCGGCATTAACCGTTCTGAGGGCGCGCTCCAGGGCCGGCCCCACGCGAGGCCAGGCCCAGGGGTACGCAGTGTTCCTCTGTGGCAGGATAACGGCGAGTGTGATGTTCTGGTGATGGTGGTGGGCTCGAGCCTGGCGCCGCAGGCTGCAGTGCCCTGTGGCCCTGCAGTGGAACTGCCGGAGGCACAGGCCCATCAGGAGCAGCAACAGGACCGGCAGTAGCTTGCAAGAGTTCATCCTCTCACCACCAGGTTCTCAAGTTACGCTGGAGTAATTTTTTGTACCAATCAGATGAATAAGTACACATAAGGTGGAATAAAAAATGACAATAATTACGGCTACTGGCATTAATGTGTGCATGCATGACTCATGTGGCTTGCACAGTTGGTGCTTTGTTATGTTTGAGTTTGATGTAACAATTTGTAAATTCTAGCAGTAATCATGAATCCTACTCTTCACTTCAGGGGAGTCTTCCATCAATAAACACATTCACACACAGACGGTTGATAGTGCACAGAAAGAACCAGCATGAAGTGTCTTAGTAAGCTGTTGGGCTGCCACAAAAGCTTCAGTGGCTGTGAGTGCGGTCTCCAGTGTCAGTCCAAAATCCTCCATATGTGTTCAATTAGGTTAAGATCTATTGAATACTAAGGCCATAATATATATTCACATCATAGCCAATTCATCTATGTTACTACGGTCATTGTGACTGTAGGTCATGCCATCCGTGCCCCAATAATACGGCTGTTAATAGCTTAAGTGTATCATGCAGTGAAAATGCGTGGAAGCATCACACATTCCTTGTGTTTCTTAAATTCATCTATAACATTAATTACATTTCTTACTAATTCAATTTGTCACCCAGCTGTATAGTAATAGTACTATTGTAATATACGTTTTAAATCGGAACCGGTTTTTTCATTAGTGGCTAGGTGTATAGTCTACGAAATAAAATAAAAAATACAATAGCCTCATGGTTATATCTTTACACGTAAGCCATTTTTGAATTTAGGCTATGTGCGTGTAATTAACTGCGGCTCGAAACGGCAAGTTGCCAGTCATCAGTCAATTACTTAGTACTCCGGTAAGTATAGCTTAAATACACTCCAAACCAAACAAGACTAACAAGCAAGATTAACATCTTTGAGTAAAATCATAATATGTTATACAAAAATGTTCTATACCTTAAACGGTGATTGTTAGCTTCATTTTCGGAACTGCTTCTCACTCTGAAATCTGCGCACGAGAGTTTAGGGGACCAGTGTTTTAACTGAGACACGCACACACAAACATTCGCATAGCATTTAGCTCAACTCATTGAGCAAATACCAGGATGGGGCGGCTAAAAACAGACACACCCCTTGCTGGTGGGATGAAGCCCGAGAAGTATAAAAAAAAATCCTTCCACGCGAGTGAAAAATGATGGATGGAGTAAGAGACTACCAGTTGAAATGGAACGGGTTGTGAAATGAACGATCGTTTCCAGTTAAAGCCGAAAATATATGTGCTAGTGGAACAATTTCACAAGCAGTTAGGATTATAACAGATGAACTCCACAGGTCTGGGATCTCATGGAAATAATTTACCATTTGTAACGAACGGAGGAAAACCCATGGGTAGTATTGGCCAACGTAAAAGCAGTGCACAAATGTACTTTTCAACAACAACAAAAAATAACACACGTTGTAAGAGTGCTTTCTATTCCCAAACATTAGGAAGTATTTAGAAGAACGTTTGCAAATGTCTGAAGAAAGAGTGTCACAGACGTTCTGTATGTGTGAGCCTTTGTACAAGGCAAGTTTGGGCTCTCTGATAAGTGATTGAGTGCTAACCTCACTGAGAGAGAGAGAGAGAGAGAGAGAGAGAGAGAGAGAGAGAGAGAGAGAGAGAGAGAGAGAGAGAGAGAGAGAGAGAGAGAGAGAGAGAGAGAGAGAGAGAGAGAGAGAGAGAGAGAGAGAGAGAGAGAGAGAGAGAGAGAGAGAGAGAGAGAGAGAGAGAGAGAGAGAGAGAGAGAAGTCTGTATGAGCGCATCTCACTTAGATGCTGGTGTTTTAGGTTTCAATTTCTGTTGGAGAGAGTGGGAGGGGGAGAACTCAGAGGCAAGTCGTTTAACTAAATGCATTTTTATCGGCTCTCTTAGTTAAGCTGCCTGTAATGTTAGCAAATGAAACAACTGAATACTTACCTATATACTAGTATTTACTTATCAGTAGGTTATATAATATATGTTTCAATTTACTGTTAACCAATTCGCTGCAATATCTGCGACCAAGTGTTCAGTGGTGGACAGTAACGAAGTAGCATAGGCCTCCATGTTGTTACTGTACTTAAGTAGCCTACCTTTCTGGTGTCAAGTGTAAAAAAAAAAAGGGTTTTAATGTGTATTTTTCCCCAGATTTAATAGAAATCTAGTCCATTTTTCCAGATTTAATTGAAATCTGGTTCCTTTTCTCAGATTTATAAATCTGTCCGTCTTTCTATAAATCTGTGAAAAAAACATTAAACATTTTTTTTTTTACACTAGCCACCCCATAACAGGGAGCATGATAAGCATCAGGATTATGCCAGGAACACACTTCACAACTTTTTTCTTAAGGGCTACTGAACATACTTAAATATCAACTAGGATTTATGCGATTGTATATATCGAACAAATGTAGTTGTTGACTACACAATAGCAGATTTCACACTACAGGATTTCCACAATGCATCATAAACTGAAAACATCGACTGGGCTATAATCATGTAGTCTGACCCTGTCATTAGGAAAATGTATGACAGCCTCTTGCCTACGGAGGTTGGGGCACTGCAACACCTGTGGCCATATGTCACGCCCTCACTCCAGCATTCCTCATCCCCGTGTTATTGATTGGCTTTATGATTTGCACCTGTGTCTTGTTTAGCCCTTTATTTAAGCCTCCTGTGTTTTTGGTTTGTTGGGCGTGTTTGTAAGTAGTACCTTTTGTGAATGCCTAAGTTTGTTTGTTCACCCTTTTGTATTAAACCTTAAAGTCTACCTGCACATGTATCTGTCTGAATGGAATCGTTACAGAAACACGCCCCAAAGCAGGATGCAGCAGGAGACTCTAGCCTGCAACAAGCGGTTGTCGCACAGGGCCGCCTACTCGGCGAACATCGAGACCAGTTGAGTCAGCTCGGCAGAGCCATGGACGAGGTGCTCCGTAAGCTGAACCAGTGGACCGGGCCACCGTCACCCAGTGGTCCCGCAGCTCCTTCTGACCTGGCTGTTGCCCCGGTAACCACCCGGGTTTCCCTCCCTGATAAGTTCGATGGAATGTCCACCAACTGTGGAGGTTTCCTTCTCCAAGTCTCTCTCTACTTTGCTCACTACTCAGGGGAACAAGCCTCTGACCACTCCAAGATAGCTACCGTCGTCTCCCTCCTCACAGGACGTGCCCTGGAGTGGGCCACCGCAACCTGGGAGAGCGTGAGTGGAGATGGCACAAGCTACAATGACTTCCTAGCGCGTTTCTGCGCTGTGTTTGATCACCCCGCGGAGGGGAGACAGGGAGGTGAGTTGACTCAGGGCTCACAGACTGTAGCTGATTATGCCCTTTCCTTCCGTACTACAGCTGCCGCTAGTGGATGGAATGAGGCAGCTCTACTAACCCTTTTCCGCAGGTGTCTAAGTGAGGAGGTGCAGACAGAGCTGGCCTGCAGGGACGACAACTTGAGCCTGGAAGCTCTCATTGCTACGGCCATCCGGCTTGACGGCCTGCTCCGCCAGCGTCGGCGCCTACGCCGCTTGCCTCCCCAGAGGGGGTTGTTCCCTGATCCAGAACCCATGGAGATGGGCAGCTCACGCCTCCCCGCAGCAGAACAACAGCGCCGTTACCAGCAGGGGCTCTGCCAGTACTGTGGCGGCGCTGGCCATCGGGTACCGGAGTGTCCAGGGCGCCCCTCCAGGACCAGAGGAGGAGCTAGGCTGCAAGGCCCACCTCCACAACCAGGGGTGAGTTCATCGTTCCCTCACATCTCCTCAGAACCGCTACAAGTTTCTGTCTCCCTCAGAGGGAGTTTTCCCACTGTCTCCTTCCCAGCGTTGGTGGACTGTGGAGCAGCGGGCAACTTCATCGACGGCGACTTTGCTCGGTCTCTTAATCTAATCCTTCAGCCCCTGGATGGCCCCATTCCTATCCAGGCCCTGGATGGCCGACCACTAGGCCAGGGCAGGGTTACCGACTGCACGGAACCACTGGATATCACTGTGGGTATCCTGCATCACGAGCTCCTTCCTTTGCTGGTGACCCAGTCCCCCGGGCACAAGGTGGTGCTTGGTCTACCCTGGCTGCGGCAGCACGATCCCACTGTGTCTTGGGCCACGGGGAGGATTACAGCCTGGAGCCCCAATTGCCATGGGTCCTGCCTCTCCCTTGGTGTCCGAACTACATCGGTGGAGAGCCCTTTGGCCACCTCCCTGCCCGACGTCCCCAAGGAGTACCAAGACCTGAGGGAGGTGTTTTCCAAGGAAGGGGCCGCCCGTCTCCCAGCCCACCGCTCCTGGGATTGCGCCATTGATCTGCTCCCTGGCGCAACCCCTCCCCGCAGTTGCATATTCCCGCTTTCAGAGGCGGAGACCCTAGCGATGGAGGCCTACATCCAGGAGGCCTTGGAGCAGGGCTTCATTAGGCCTTCCACTTCCCCGGCGTCAGCAGGATTCTTCTTCGTCCCAAAACGAGTGGAGGGGCTTCGACCCTGTATTGACTTCCGTGGGCTGAATGCTGTCACGGTAAAATACCCGTATCCTCTTCCTCTGGTGCCTGCTGCCATCGAACAGCTCCGGGATTCTCGATACTTCACGAAGTTGGATCTACGAAGTGCCTATAACCTCATCCGGATTCGGAAAGGTGATGAGTGGACGACGGCTTTCAGTACCACGTCGGGCCATTACGAATACCTGGTAATGCCTTTTGGTCTGGCCAACGCTCCCTCAGTCTTCCAGGCGTTCATGAATGAGGTGCTCCGGGATATGCTGGGTCGCCATGTCGTGGTGTACCTTGATGACATTTTGATTCACTCCCCTACCCTAGACCAGCACATCCATTAAGTCAGGGCAGTCCTCAGACGCCTTCTGGACCATCACCTCTATGTAAAGGGGGAGAAATGCAGCTTCCACCAAACCTCCACTTCGTTCCTCGGCTACGTCATCGGACCAGAGGGGGAGAGCATGGAGAACAGGAAGGTGGGGCTGTCTGCGCTTGGCCTCAGCCAAAGTCTGTCAAGGAACTCCAGCGCTTCCTGGGGTTCACAAACTTTTACAGGCGATTCATCCGAGGCTTCAGCTCGATCGCCACACCCCTCCCCTCACTACTCAAGGGTGCCCCCCGTAAGCTGGAGTGGAACGAGACAGCGGCAGATGCCTTCGCCCGCCTCAAGACAAGGTTCACGTCTGCTCCAGTGTTGAGGCACCCAGATCCTGCTCGGCAGTTCGTTGTGGAGGTGGATGCTTCAGAGACCGGTGTCGGAGCTATCCTGTCGCAGCGTCACGGCAGTCCACAGCGTATGTTCCCCTGTGCTTATTTCTCCAGGAAACTCTCAGCGGCCGAGTCCAACTATGACGTCGGGGATCGGGAACTCCTGGCGGTCAAGTTAGCCCTGGAGGAGTGGAGACATTGGCTAGAGGGGGCCAACGAACCGTTTCTGGTGCTCACCGATCATCGCAATCTGGAGTAACGCCAAAGAGCCAAACGGCTCAACCCTCGCGAAGCCAGGTGGTCTCTGTTCTTCGCACGATTCGATTTCACCCTTTCTTACCGTCCAGGCACCAAGAATGTCAAAGCGGATGCCCTCTCCCGGGTCTGACACTGAGGATCGCCCGGTGGAGTATGGACCCATAATCCACCCTGCACACATTGTGGCCCCATCCTGTGGGATTGTGATGAGGACATCCGTCAGGCTCTAAAGAATGAACCGGCTCCGCCTGCCTGTCCATCCGGACGTATCTATGTTCCCACTGGGGTAAGAGATCGTTTGCTCACTTGGGCACACACTTCCCTGTCAACCGGACACCCCGGCATTACACGCACCTCCAAGTTGCTAGCCGAGAAGTACTGGTGGCCGGGTCTGCCTAGTGATGTCACCCACTACGTGAAGTCTTGTTCTGTGTGTGCTCAGTCTAAGGTTCCTCGCCATGCTCCGGCTGGGAAACTTCTGCCTCTACCTGTTCCTCAGTGTCCCTGGTCGCACCTCGCGGTTCACTTCGTCACCGACCTTCCTGCCGTCTCATCCCTCTCCAGCGGTCTGCCTACAGCTCTCCGCCTGGCAGAGGTGATCTTTGAGCATGTGTTCAGGTACTTTGGCATTCCAGAGGACATCGTCTCTGACCGAGGGCCCCAGTTCACCTCGTGGGTATGGAGGTCCTTCATGGAACGCCTGGGGGTCTCCGTAAGCCTCACGTCTGGTTACCATCCCCAGGCCAACGGCCAGGTGGAGAGGACCAACCAGGAGCTGGGTCGTTACCTCCGGAGTTATTGCCACGACCACCAGAATGATTGGGCCCGTTACTTACCGTGGGCAGAGTACGCCCAGAACTCCCTCCATCACTCGTCTACTGGTCTCACCCCGTTCCAGGTTGTTCTCGGGTACCAACCCCCCTTGGCCCCGTGGAATCCCAGTACGGCCGAAGTGCCAGCGGTGGACTAGTGGATGCGTGCCTCCGAGAAGGTTTGGAACTCCGCCCATGTCCGGCTTCAACGTGCAAACAGAAGACTAAGGCGGACCGGCGCCATAGTGACCCCCCCGATTACAAAGTGGGGGGATCGGGTTTGGCTGTCTACCAGAGACCTGAAACTCCGTCTGCCCTGCCGCAAACTTAGCCCGCGGTTCATTGGTCCCTTCAAAATTGTTGGGAGGGTCAACGAGGTGACGTATACTCTGCTATTGCCCAAACATTATCGCATCTCCCCATCGTTTCATGTCTCTCTCCTCAGGCCCGTGGCGCCGGGTCCCCTGGCTAGTGCTTCGCCTAGCGCCGAACCCCCTCCGCCGCTGGACATCCAGGGCACGCCGGCATACGCGGTCCGGTCCTTGCTGGGGTCCAGGCGCCGTGGCGGTCGCCTGCAGTACCTTGTAGACTGGGAGGGTTATGGTCCGGAGGAGAGGTCCTGGGTCAACACGGAGGATATCCTGGATCCCAACCTCATTAGAGACTTCCATCGGGCTCGTCCCGACTGTCCCGCCCCTCGTCCTCGGGGCCGCCCTCCATGCCTGGGTCGTCTTGCGGCGGAAGCCGCGCGTCAGGGGGGGGGGGTACTGTCACGCCCTCACTCCAGCGTTCCTCATCCCCGTGTTATTGATTGGCTTTATGATTTGCACCTGTGTCTTGTTTAGCCCTTTATTTAAGCCTCCTGTGTTTTTGGTTTGTTGGGCGTGTTTGTAAGTAGTACCTTTTCTGAATGCCTAAGTTTGTTTGTTCACCCTTTTGTATTAAACCTTAAAGTCTACCTGCACATGTATCTGTCTGAATGGAATCGTTACACCATATCTCATAGTCCTGTGGAGTTCTATGATTGACAGCCAAATTATTCGGAATTGTAAAACAAAACTATTATCTCATTCTGTAAGGGTAATAAGCTATATGAAAGTACAAGCACTATTAAAGATAACCTGCACTTTTCTACCGCCGTCAGCTGCGTCCTTTTCTTAACCTGAACTCCAATCCTCAGTAAGAAAACATTGCAGAGACAACTTGAGGATGGACATTCTGATATACAATGGCTAATGGGACACAAATTAGGTTTACACACATGCATTCACACACATAACTTAAGTTCAATTATTATTGAAAGGGAAAACTGTTTGAGTGCAATTCTTTGTTAATAAGAAGGTATGTTTTCATTCCGTTTGTCATGTCTGCAACCCCTGGCAAACATACCATACTAAATAATAGTACTTTTTACTTTTAAGTAAATATTGTATTTATGTAAATATTGTTTTAAAGCAAGTACTTTTGTACTTTGACTCAAGTTAAAATTTAAGTTGAAGACTTCTACTTTTAGTGGAGTAACATTTAGCAAGGGTATCACTTTCACTTAAGTACTTTCCACCACTGCTTGTGTTTCCTGTAGTTGCTGATCAGTGTTTTACAGAGCTTTGCATTTTTGCCTATTCAACATTAAAGGGATCATTCAATATTTTGGGGAATAAGATATGCTCCATCTTACCCCTAGTCAGACGAGAGGATTGATATAAATTTGATGTCTGTACATCCAGTATTGAGTTAGTTACGTGGTAGTCGTAAAAGTAGCCACCCACTGGTGTTTTTTGGTATACAGTGGTTCTAGTACTACATCCTGCACTAACAACACAAAATCTTGAATTACCTGTTGACATGCTTTTTGCCCAAGAACAAGCACAATTGCACACTTAATTAAAGCTGCAAGAAGAGATTTGATGGGTAATAGCTACATGGCAAGAATTTGAGCAATCTCATTGGTTCATTGCAACCACATGTTGGTACCAATAGGTCTGGCTTTTACAACAGTTACATATCATAGTCCATTTATGAAACATGCCAAGTTTGGTACAGATTAGTCAAACAGTTGAAATGTTCTATAGGTTTAAGGGTTTATCACAAAATTAGAAATAGTGGAAAATGCATCGGCAGGTACCTTTGGGATCCAAGAGGCTTTTTGTTCAATATGGGGAGATAGACCTAGGGGTAGAATTGTTTGAGGCTAGGTCATATGGTGTATAAGATTTAGCCTTTCAAAGTTTGAAAATTGGATCCCTTGCTATAGAGCCACCATGCGGTCAATGTGGGTCATCCCCACATTGGGGAGTAGCGGGTTTGAGTACCTACCAACATGCAAAGTTGCAAGTCTCTAACTGTGCCAATTGCTGACTTTTTGGCATTTCCACATAAACACATATCAATATGTGGCAGTTATAGCAACCCCCAAAGGCAGATGTAGAAATGGCTTAGCTGATATGACCAATTAAGCCTCTAGAGGATGTGTAAGAAGTTTCATGAGGATCGGACTCAATTTGACTGAGTTATTGGCATATACGTGATAAGCCATGCCCACAAGCCCAAGAATAGGTCCAAACACAATCTTCTCTTAGTTGTTGACTTGTCTCCCATAGACAATATGTATAAAGTGTCATGCAAATTGGACATTCACATCAAGAGAAATTAATGTATGGTATTTATAGCGCCCCTTAAAGGCTGATGAGAAAATAGCTTTGCAGGTATGATCGGTATGATAGGTAGTGTATAAAGTTTCATGAGGATTGGCATCAGTATGACTGCGCTTAAACCATTTGGTGATAAGCCACGCCTATTGCAAACTTTTTGGCTTATAGTGACCACTCGCTTTGGCCGGTTGGTCTGGCTTATACACCATTTGTGTATCATGGTCCAATGATGCTACATAGCAAATTTGGTGCTGATTGGAAAAATATCTCAAAAGTTCCATTCATTTAAGTGTTTTTCCAAAATATTTAGATATTTAAATTAAAGAATTATAGATTATTTGGCTTAAAAACATGACTGACTAAATCCTGACTGACCTCCCCTATTTCTGACTTAACAAACCATCTACTCATAAATCTCGATGACTTCACTCATTAATTATTATTATTACTATTTTGTTAATTTTTACCACAAGATGCCAAGCTACGCTGGTTTAACACCCAAGTTAGGATTATCAGAAGTTATTCTACTTTTAAATGTTTGCGTTTTTAAATCTACAATATTAAATAATCATTTAAATTAACTATTTCTGATCTTTTTTTCATGACCTAAGATGAACTCGCCTTTTTTCCATGGCGTGGATTTCTTGGGACGGGGAGAGGTGGAAGTGGTGAATAGTATATAGGTGGCTGGAGAGTATACCTGCTATTGGGCTCCGTATAAATTCCCTAACTATATCAAATGAGCTCAGCTGTAGGATGAGAAACCAGGAGCTGACTGGGAAACCTATAATGTGCGCTCACTCTACAAAACATGTTAGTCATTTCTAAAAGTATCATCATTTCAACATCATCATAGCTGTGCCAATTGAAACAGCCCTGAAACTGCATATTCTTTCTTGTTCTACAGTGGATTAGGGGAGAGACAGAAAAAAAGCAAAAAAGGCTGAGACAATATCGCATCTGAACTCGGAAAGTGACAACATGCTCGGGAAGTTTAATCGAATAAAGCAGTGAGGCACACTTGCTTCAATAACTCAATATCGACTTATCTTATTGGCTAATTTATGTAACACGCAGCTTCATTGGAAGAAATATCACACAGCAAAAGAAATATGCTGTAGTCTTTTGTAATTTGACTCAAAAGTTGTAAGTGGGTTTATATGGGACATGGGCTTAATAGTTTACCCTAAATTTAAATAAAGATATTTAATTATTGTGATATTTATTTGTATTTACACCAGGCCAAACTCAGTAGGAGTACCCAGAGTATCAGTCTTCTTCTAATGATGAAATATTTAGACCTCGGAGGCACTCCGTACTGCTCCCACCAGCTCCACTAACTCCAGCAGCCCCATCAGCTCCAACAGCCTCTTCTATACTTGGTTCACCAAGAAGGCCGATAATTACTCGTAAGTGTTCTAGGCTTTCATGACTCACTCACAATAGTAATTTTGATGCAAGGACATAGAAGCAAGGCATAAACGTGTCAAATTATAATAGTGAATTCTTGCTATGCTTACTACTGTGATAGTACGGTGGACTTTTATATGGTATAACTTACTGTATCAACAGCAACAGAACGGCACATCATAAGTCAGCTGGAACACTTAAAAGAGGAGGTGGCTGTGATCAAGCAGCTGCTTCTATCTTTTAATAATCGTGTCTCTTCAGCTGCTCTCCTACCAGAATGTTGAGAACATGCTGAAGGAGGAGGCTTGCTACCATCAAATGGTACATTTAGTTTCCTCAGATACCATATTCTATGATCACAAGTGTATGGCATTGTCTATTACAGTCGGTTGCTGTCTTCTGAATACACCATACTACCTCAATTTAGGCAAAGTATCTGGCAACAGTTGGGGGTCGCAACCCATCCGCCAACACAAGGCGCATCCTCGTCTGGATGCTAATGTAACACTAGTTAAGTCTATGGACCAGATTCATCAGAAGGTAACAGTATATGAAAGGGAAAGGTGAGCCCTGCGTACCAGCAGGCAAATAAATACACAAAACCAGAGTTTAAAGTAGTAATGTGACGTTCACGAACGATTCGTTCATTTTGAACGAATCTTTTGGGTGAACGAACTGAAGTGAATCACTGAACTGAAACAATTCGTTCATTTTTCAGTTAAGTTGAGCTCTCTCGAAGTTGCGATACTTGGTAGCCCACACCAACTACCTACTTCGAGACTTCTAGACTTTAGATGGAGGAGAGAGGGAGGAGCGAGTTTGAGCGACTATCTACAGGTATCACTGAACCAATCACACACATGCACCATCCCTATAGCTAGTGTCTCAGCCTGTTCAGTCGTTCAGTAAGTGACAGTATCACTGAACGTCTCATCCAGTTCACTGGTTCAGTAAGTGAACGAATCATTGAACTTGAACGTTCAGTGCTTTTCGGAGTTCACTGAACTGAAAGACGGCCGAGCGTTCAGCTCAGCTCGCTAACTAGTGAACTGAACGGTAGTACGTGAATTATAAGAATTTTGTTGGATCGTTTGCAAACTGAAAGCTACTATAACAAAGTCTTACCCTATTTGTAACAGCAGAAATTTGCGCCACACCTTATTATAAAATAGCTGGTAGTACTGCTTCCTACTTCGAGACTTGAAGCCATGAGAGGGAGAGAGGTGGGCTTGAGCGACTGAATGAGTCACACACATGCACCATTACTAGCTACCACAGTACCACGTGCAGGCTAGGCTACTATGTTTCTAAAGGTGAAGGTGTATATCATGTTTCAAAAGTTCTAGGTTAGTAGCCTATGAGACAGGTAGCCTACATTTTGGCCTGATTTCAAATTCTACTGAAATAATCACGTTATCTTCCCGGACACGCAAAAGTCTAGAAGCCAATGAAAATATAAATGCTAACCAAAATGTATTGCATTCTTTTCCCGTCACGAGCCAAATCTAATTAATCACACAGTGGACATAGCTCTAATGCAGTTCAGCGACAATGAAGTAGGCTATAAGGAGCATGCCTCACATGAGTGGGCGGATCTCCAAAGTCCAGCTATCAAGTTCTTACATTTTTGGATCACAGGTCAATGAGACCTCCTTCTAGGTCCAGTTAAGAGCTCTCACGCGATGGATGTAATTTAGGGTAGTAGCAGCGCAATTGATGTATTTAAACACAGCATCAAGGGCATCACATGATTTGAGGGGGCGTATCTCTAAAGTCCAGCTATGGATTTCTTTCTTAATTTGATCACAGCTCAATGAGACCTCCTTCTAAGTCCAGTTTAAAGCTTTTATGCGACGGATGTAATTTCCGGTAGTAGCAACACAATTCAAGTATTTGAAAGACACGTTAACTAAGTTATTTATGACCGATCAGCGCCGTCGCTCAGTGTCAGTTCCCGAGAGAGGTTGTCTTCAAAACAAACACAAGATTGATCGTTAATTAATATGGGAAGTGCTCTGCATTTTTGCTTCAACACTAGGTGCGCACCAGTTTTCAGGTCTCGTTTTGGCCAGGATAAGAGAGATTCTAACGAAGTCCACTCTGAATGAATGACTTTATTAACGGTTGACATATGGAAAGATTTCATTTCAGTGGTTTAAGAATATGTGCTTAAACCAGTTCAAAGTTGCTCGCATCAGGAATTATTCAAACAAATCTGTTTTTGAGGTATGAAAGTAACTTTATACAATCACAATATTTTTCTTCTGCCATCTTCCCTATTAGTGTTTATGTATTTGAACTTATCTCAATTTGATCACTGTTCTGTTGGCTAAGCATGGATGTGCTTGTCATGTGTGAGTGTTGTTGTTGCTAGCTAGAAGGGGTGCTTAAATCATGGCTGGTGGGGTTGGAGGCAGTTGTAACACCATGTTACAATTGTCTGTAACACTATTACAATTAACCCCATGCCATTACTTAATCATTACGTTATGTAATTTTCTGACAGAGGGAGATGTGAAATTTCAAAAGTAATTATTCACCATTCTTTTAACATTTCTACACTGTCTTTGTCAGGGTCCGGCCTCCTCTGCACCCACGTCTGTGTGACCCTGATCAGCACCATGGACAGTGCTCCTCCTGAGCTGGCACCAAGGCCAGCTCCCTGCTCTCTCTCTCTCTCTGCCTTGTGCGCCCTGCAGTTTTGTTCTTTGAGTTAATAGGCAATTTGTGTTAATTCAGTTGTTGTTTGCACCTGTTTTCTGTTCCCTATTGAAACCCTGCGTTGCAGGTGTAAGTTTGTCCAGACATTGTGTTTTGCAACCCTTCGTTGTTCATCGTGCTGTTTGCTTACTTCAAGTAAAGTCTTCATTTCAAGAGCAAAATCCTGTTTCAAGTCTGCCTCTCTTCACCTGTGCTTCTAGTGTTTTGCTCCACCGGTACTTAGTCTGCATTTGGGTTGTACATTAGTGTCAGTCCTGACAGGCTTAGCCTTACTATTGTGTCTATATCCTTAAAATATATCCTTTTTGTATGTAGATAGAAAATAGCTGTTTTAAGTTACATGTTTACTGAGAAAATATCTGAGAACAAGTTGTTTGATTACAGAATGCCTAGGTTCAGGGCCAGAAAAAACAGACGGGAGTGCCCCAGTCCTTGATGGAGATAGCAGCAGCAGAATAAGTATGTAGGGGCCTAGGTAGTAGGTCTTTAAGAAGTTGTTACATTTGACCCCATACACTGTTACAGTTGCCCCCTGGCAAGGGGGCAAATGTAACACCGGACTCCTTGTCTTCAAATGAAAATTGCTCCACACATGTTGTTCCTAGAAACCTCTAAATGCTGTTAACAGTTTGTAGACAGATGTAAGTTGCACACCTACAAAACTTACTTGTGCAGCTGAAGCAATTTTGAAGTTACAGGGTAAAAAGCAAAAACTGTTACCCTACTAAATTAACGAGTCACTGAACTGGTACTGGTTCAGTTCACTGATTCGTTCACTCACTAGCTTATTAGGAAATAGTAATACCAGCTATTTTATTTTATAATTAGGTGTCGTGAAATTACATCTTCTTTTACATAATAGGGTAGGACTTGTTTTAGAAGCTTTCAGTTTGAAAACAGTAGGCTCTAAGTATCCAACTAAATTATTATCCTTCACGCACTGCCGTTCAGTTCACTAGATAGCGAGCGGAACAGAACGCTTGGTAGTCTTTCAGTTCAGTGAACTGCGAAAAATTTAATTAAATTAAATTAAATGCCATTAAAGAAGGGAGGCTTAGTAGTAAAATCATTTTTTGGTGGATGCTGTTGGTGTGTAAGAGATTTTTCTGACCAAAACATTTTCTTTAATATTCTCACGGACAAGCATAAGGAAGGAGATCTTGAGGGTATGCTATTATATCATGCAAACAAGCCCCCAAAAAAGTTGAGGAAGTAAGGAAGGGACTACAAGGACCATTTGTTGTATCATAATTGACATACTAGGATATTGTTATTTTCGTCACTGACTCCCCGTGTCAGGAATTGATAATTCTAGGCTCTTAGATGCTGCAGTGAGATTTCAACAACATCTGGTAGATCATGACAAAAATTGCTGCAGTTAACAAAAGTTGTTGATTTGAAACTATGGTGACAAAAAGTTACGACACAGTTCGTTTCCGCCGGAGAGAGGGAACGTCGTCCCGAAGCTTGCCGCTGTATTTACTCCCCACACACATGAAGGGTGCTTGGCATACACACTTGCACTCCGTAACGGAGGGGTAGGGGTGAAGGGTTTGGTTTGGGAAAGGCCCGTTCAGTGATTCGTTCAGTGATTCGTTCACTTACTGAACGAGTGAACTGGCTGAGACGCTAGCTTGTGTGTGATTCGTTCAGTGATAGACAGTTCTCAAGCCCGCCTCTTTCCCTCTCTCTCATGGCTTGAAGTCTCGAAGTAGAAAGTAGCATAGCTATTTACCACCAGCTATACCAGCTATTTTATTTTTTAATTGGGTGTTTGCGTATGTTGCGACAATATCTGCTGTTACATAATAGGGTAGGCCATTGTTATAGTAGCATTCAGATTGCAAATGGTTGTATCCAACTAAATTATTATCCTTCACACACTACCATTCAGTTCACTTTAGCGAGCTGAACTGAACGTTCGGCCGTGTTTCAGTTCAGTGAGTGGGACTACGCAGTCGGAGCTCGGAAAAGCACTGAACGATGAGGTGAACAAATCTTTTGAACAAATCTTTTAGGCCAACTGATTCTAATGATTCCGTACACTGAAAAGAACTGCTTTGCCCATCACTAGCTCAAGGGCAAGTGAAACCTAACAAAGGCTATATTGTTAATAAGGGGCAGGACTAGCCATCTGATTGGCTTAGATTCTAAAAGTCACTGGTTAAAGTCAAATTAGCCATATTTGGACAGTTAGTATTAACCCCTTATTTGACCTGGGGTACACTAACCACCCCACTGGCCCAACAATTGTACTGGCGGGTCCAGAAGTTGGCTTTTGGGGATATACTGGTCTGAAAAGCAATCATAGGTACAGTATGTACTATGTACACTACAGATTATTTTTGTCACTATGACACAAGTGTATGCTTTGCACTTGGACAATCCTTGTTTTGTAAAAACAATTGTTTTTCTTTTTCTGCCACAGCATCCGAAGTGGAAGCTTCAATTAAAATGTGTCTTCGGAATGCAAGAGACCGGGATGGGGGAAGGAGCAGAAGGACCCAATAATAATTTCTTGTTTAGCGTAATTTTATCTGGGACTATGTTGTTAATGTTGTTTTAGTTTAATAGTAATAAAAAAGGTATTTTAACAGCTTTGTTCAGCAAGTGCAATTACTCAGCATATGTATTAGTAGAAATGATGGGAGTCTATCCTGCAGTTACAAAGTAGGACCAAAGTAATTTTGTTATTTGTTCAGGACCCACAGTGCATACCTAAGGGGATACTGGAGCATGTACTGTGCCCATGTATTCCCCATGTGTGCCCATAAGTGGGCATGCTGTGGGTCCACAATGGGGCCAAGTGGGGCCTAAACCCAGCCCACAGTATATTTCAAGTAGGTATGCTCGGGTCCCAATGGGGCCCACACTCAGCCGACACTTTAGGCTGGGTGTGGGCTGTCCCACTGGGGCCCAACCCCATAGTGTGGGGCCCACACGAGCCCCGCATTTCACGCCCGTATCAGGGCCCATAGTGGGCTGCCCATGCGGGGCCGCAGTGGCCCCGCACGGGCCCCAAAAGGGCATGTTTGCTGGGTAGCAGTGGTGGGCCGTCCGGGCCTGCAAAGCCTTCTCTGCTTGCCTAGAGATTGCAAGAATCAGAACATTACATTTTCACAATTTAAATATATATTTTAAATTAGCCATTCATTTTACGTATCTAAGTTTGTTTCCATCAGTCTATCCACAATATTCATATATCAACATAAACGTTCGAAAATATCGGGGATTAACGTGATCTTGCCACTTTCCCCCTGAGTTGTGCTGCTTCCACTGTAGCTCATAAATTAGAGTTTTACCCAATCCGATTTTTACCCTGTGCCGTTTCCGAGTGAAAAATCTACCCGTCACGTAAATTCCCTCTGCTGTTGACGCAAATGGGGACGATGTTGTTGATTGTCATGTTCTTTAACCAATCAGATTTTGAGTTTGCCATGTTGGACGTATTCTTAGACACGACAGTCTTCTAGCTGGCCTTGGCCTACGTTAGCAACTCCGCATTTTTCATGTGGTGGGTGCGTGATTGTGAGCGGAGCAGTTAGCTACGTCTGGAATCGGGAGACTAGCCGTTAGTAACAGAAGTGAAACAAGAGATTTATAAATATCTCGTAACACACAATGGCTGAAGGGAGAAGAATTAGATTTTGTGGCGGATTTATGCCTACTGGTTATGCCTTTTTCGAGAAGAACCTTTCAAGAAAAATTGGGGAAGAGTCGGCAAACCACAGCTTTTGTTTCGGAATCATGGACGGCCCTGTTTGTTTTGTGTAGCTGTCCATAGTAGCCTACTGAAACGGAATGGAGGAGATAGCTTGTCGCTTATATTTCGCTAGTGTTGAAAAATACCTATTTAGGTACTTTTTCTCATCGGGTCCGTTATCCCAGAGGAAGGAACACAAGTGGAGATAGTTGTTTAGTTAAAATGTATTTAATTCACTCAGAATATCTTTAGGTTATCACACGCATATGGTTCATCAACCTTTAAGTAATAATTGCAATAATAGCAGTTTACCTTAGCTTATACCCCGCAAAGCTTGAGTACAAGGAGAGTGGAGAAGACTGTGACGCCCCAGTTCTCTCTTCCAGTCTGCCTGTGTCTGCTATTCTGTCTGCAAATATAGTTGGACGCACCCTGACCTTGACTGAAAACCAGATATTCCCTGTTTAGGCCAGTTAGTCTCGGCCCGTCCTGCTAAAATACAGGCCTCACTGTCTCCTCTTATCTTGAGACACAGTCCTTCTCCACTCACTACACTACTTGGCCCCCACCTTTTCTGCTCTGCCTTCTACTTGGCCCCCACCTTTTCTGCTCTGCCTTCTTACCGTTAACCCTTTCCTCGTTGTCTATTCTCACAATTCCCCCTTTTGATCTCTCCCAACAGAGATCAACCTTACACGTCGTCGTCTTCCAGATCTTGGTCCCCCTCATCGGAGTCCTGATCAGGAGCGCCCAACAGGGGCATCTGATAGGCAGGTGGGGGTCCCGGTTTTTCAATGGTGGCCGTTATGAACCTAATTATAAGCGCCCTTATACAGGGTATACAACAACAACCACACGTGACTAATATGGCAACAAAAATAGCAAGTGAGATACACACAGACATTATGAGACCCTTCCATTGTCCAAACTTGTTGGCCATCCAATCCCCAAACGGATTATTGATGCCTGATTGTTCATGCATAGTTTTGGAGAGAGTACGCAGGCCCTCTAATGCCCGAGCCACCGATCCATCGGGTGCAGTGTTATTGGGAATGAAGGTACAACACATATCCCCAAACATAGCACACACATATATGGATCATACCCTTTCCATCCGGTTCCATCATCCCCACATTTTATTACACTGCATAGGTCGAACCCAAATCCAGTGTTACCCCCTTTGGTATAATTTAGTACAATGCCCCCCCATTTAACCAAACACTTATCCTCTCCCGGGGCACTGCGTCTCTCCCTTTTTTCCTGAGTGTGGTTGGAGGCCTGGTCTTTGGACTCTGGAAGAGCACCTGTTATGCACATTTTAATCATCATTATTAATAACACATTTATCACCAGTAATACACACATCATTCCCCATCGCCCACATCCCCAACGGGTCCTGACGGACTCCATCTCTTCGATCCCAGGGGTAGACTACCCTGAGGATCTGCGCTTGGACCAGGGAATTATTCGACCCCTTTTCTTGTGGTCTTGCGCTTACTTTTAAGCGTTGAGCGCTCGGAGATCGGACCGCACCTCACCCAGGGATCGACTCTGGGCCAATGCCTCTGCGCACTGGCTCCAATGGTACCAGGCCTCCCCCTTTCCTTCAAGGCGGATGGCATGCTCGGTTCGTTCCCGAACCTTCCAGGGACCGGTCCACCGGGGCTCCGACCACTTTCTTTTGATGACCTTCAGGTGGACCCACTCTGCCGTTGGCACCGGCCGTCCAGGGATGATCCCGAACTCTCTGGCTTCTCCAATCTGTGTGGCAAATTCTGTAACAAGACCTCGCAATTGGTTATACGTTTCATGGGACAGGTCCCTTCTGGGCCTTTCGTTTGCTGGGGAGGGGCTGGCGGGATGTTCATTCAGGCTACTGCTGGGGAACTGAACACACAATCTTAGATCCCTGGGTGTAGGCTATAACTGCGATAGTGTAAGCAACAAGTGGCTTATGTAGCTAGCTAACTTCCACGCTTTATTTGGGACCAAATCCTACAAATGAAATGCTAAACGTTCTCCAGTACTTTTGCTCGATCTCACCACTATATGACGTTTTCCTGTTTAGCTACAATGTTAACGTGTAACTGAAAACCTATGGGAGACAGCTTAGCGCCAAGGTTCTTCAGTTAGAAGTCATTCCGGCTAAGCTATCACCCATAGGTTTACAGTCAAATGGTTAGCATTGTAGATAAACGGGGAAACGCATTTACTCCCAAACAGGCCATATATATATATATATGGAACGAGTTGTGACAACTTCGGTAGACATGAAACTAAGGTTACACATTCCCAATAGTAGGCCAAAACTATTATTTGAACCTGTTCCAAACCCTTCAAATAAAACGTGACATTTCGTACAGAGAGGGAGCATGCAGTCTATGAAACCTTCATTAACATAGTACCCCTTCATTAACATTTTGTAAAGCATAAATCTTATATTGAAATCAATCATGTTTACGAAGTACTGGTTTTATTTATTTCTTTTCTTAAATAAATGAAATGAATATGGTTTTATCACGGTATCCATGATACGGCCAAATCCATATCATGACGTAAGCTCATACTGGTATGTCGCCCACCCCTAGCCCCATCTATGATTATACACACTGCACCAATTAAAATTCCCAACAAGGCAATACTGAAGAATAAAAGGGCATCGTCAGTAAAATATCAAGCATGTACTTCATTATAGTTTGTAAAAAAAAAAAAAAAAAAAATGGGATAGTTAGATTGTCAATGATAATGGCAAGTGCACTATTTAAATGTTGTAATAACAACATAATAACTATAGCTTATCAAAATAATCAAACTGAATATCTAAAATAGCTAAAAAAGGGTTTAAAAAAAACCATGACCGCCATGAATCGCCTGGGGCGCTGATTTTCTCCAGCTGACACACTCCTCCTTCGTTCCTCCTCCTTATTTTTCTCTTTCTTGTACGTTTCCCTGAGGTTCTTCCACTTTTGTCTGCATGTGTCCTCTGACAGGTAAAACATTTATACACTATTATCAAAACAAGAATTGCCAATGTCCATAACTCTGCACTACTGGCCCGGAAAATCCATGGATTATTTAGTGGAAATTTAATTAAAACATGCAAAGTGATATCCGCAAAGTTAAATATATCAATATTGTAATGGAAATGTTCAGGTTTATGCAGAAAACAACCTGTTAAAGGAGGTGAGAATCTGTGCAATAATCAAAGTACAATTGTATTAATGACTACAGAGTGATGGTCTGTACACAGAGACATTACTACAGTGAGTTCACTCTAACAAAATAGTAAATTCAGATTTTTTTCCCATTAAGGGAAAATGGTTTCATTTTCAAATGTTAAATATTGAAATGTAGTATACTGAAATATTTCATACGTTACTTTAATGCTTTTACTGTATGCTGTGGAACATTCTAAAAAGGAATATGGTCTTGTAGTTAGAAGTCTGGAAGGTGGAAACGAGTATATCGGTCTAAACTAAACAAATCATTCATTGGTCAAGGGAGGACCACGTGTTACTTCCCAGTCTATCTATCTTGAAAAGGACACGTATGCCAACTCGTATTGTGATGGCTATGAACAGACAACACTAGCCTTCAGTGTCTCAGTGAGGCACGTTACCTCTTTGGTGCTCTTGCCTTCACTCTGAACCTTACCTCACATCTGAACAACAGCTCAGACTTGAACATCCACCAGGATGCCCAGATTTGGCCCTTACAACATACAAGCCATTTGTGGCTAAACAGCAGTAATGCCAGCTGAGTAAAACATTGTCTTTTGCTTTATGATGGGTAGCCATACTTAATACCTTAAACTTAACATATTTTTTGGGAGACTCAACTTGTATTATATTAGATGGAGTTCTCTAAATCACAAACGTTATTTTCCGTACCAAGTCTGTCTTGATTATTTTGTTGATTCTTTCTTTTTGTTCATCCTGCATATGATCTAAAGATTTAAAGGTACACTCCTGTGTTCTATCATGGAAGCCCCAGACATTTCTTTACTAATCAAAAGGGAGTTGGGGAACTTTCACATCCATAAAGTTTATGGCTTGAGCTCTGGATGCCAGGACATTCATTTTACAACCTTGAACAAGTAAATGTAATGTATTAATTTCAAACAGAAATTAAAACAATAGCAATAGAGTAAAATTACGCGGAAGTATAGGAGTTGAAATATTCTATTGACTCATCTATAGATTCAATTATTCAATAAATCATAACTATGTCAAAATGTTTTGCATTCTGTCATGAAGGAGTGTGCCAATGCTCTATAGCTAGAGTAAATTACATTATTATATTTGTTGCAGGATCTTGCACAAAGAACCTCAGGAATTTGAACAGGTCGGCTAACCTGTTAGCTAAATGTCTACGTAACTAGCTAGTATAAACATGGTACAACTCATAAGATCCTTTTATTATTATCCACCAGGAAAGCCTACATTTTCTGCGACTTTCCTCCAAGCTGCATTTTTTACGTTTAGGTCTTGATAATCATGTAAAGTAATATCATATAGTAGAGAAGAGCAAAAATACAGTAAGTACCTGATTGGTTACCGCCTATTGATGTTCGCTTGAAATTAGCATAAACTTCAGAAACTTTGGGTGACCTCTTCACACGCTCCCTCGCTCCCGCTCGCTTCGCCAATGGTCTCGAGATTTCGCTTGCCTTCCCAGAATGCCCCTCCATTGAAAATGAATGGTGAGCAGGGATTTGCCGCACGACACCACTTTTGGTGGACATGGCCAGTAATTAAGTTTAATGATAGCAAAGTAGGTCTACATTATCTCCTGCCACTACGTGTCTATTTAGACCAAACAATTATTTATTCATTTTTTACATTTGTCATCAATCGGTAGAAATTGGGCTATGCGAGAATTGTGAAACCGGGAGAGAGCAATGAAAAGCGGCAGTCTCAATTTCCCCGATGCGGGATTAATAAAGCTCGCTCTCGGCATCCTATTACTTATAAAAGCCTTACATCCCCTCAATATCTAGATTTATTTTCTGAGTTTATAAACTGTAGCTACTGATGCCCTGTGCTGTCTCCATACCGGCTACTTTAACGTTAGTCGGGGCACAGATGCGATACCCCGTGGGTGCGTACTAGCTAGTTGTGGATAGTGTTGTAACCAGGGACAGCGATCCACCTATCCATTTTGATCCACATAACCCTTTGAATTGCTTGCGTCTGCATCAAAAGCAGTGCAAGGTTTACATATTATATGATTAAATACTAGTGCCACTACTACTGCCACACTATTCTCATCTGAGTCATTGTGTATAAGCAAACTAGGCTGGTAACCAGAATTTTACCAACTGAGTAGTGACGAAGTGTCACCACGTATCCATTTTCTATATGGCCAAATCAACTAATCTGATAAGAGTCCAAATTTAAAAAAAAATTAAAGTCTGAACATTTCATAAATCGAGAGAGAGCAATGAAAAGCGGCGGTGTCGGGAAGGGTTGGGAAAGCTGCTGAGATAAACCGGTTTCACGTCCTTTCTCAGCCTCCATGCCCATGTTATCTAATACTGTCCAAAGACTTCTAGTGCATAATGATGACGCGTTAACAATGGGTGTGTGTGAACTGTAAAATGAGCTGTCACTCTAACTCCAATGGGCCAATAGGAATCATCTTCTAACAAGCAAAAAACAACAACCACAAAACGAAAAGCAAAGGGATTAGCTCCCCCTTACTATTCATTATTTAACAATTAAATCAAATCACTTGACAACTATTAACATGCCAAACCCTCTACTGGAGGGTGATAATGCTAAAAGCAATGTAGAGAAAGAACATTTAAAATATTGCACAACATGAATGTACTTTTGTACATTTATATAATATAATAAATGTCTTCTTCTAGTTCCAAATTAATATGATAGTTTGATCACGGATGCCTTTATAATTTAGAACAATAAATTGACAGACTTAAAAAAAAAAAATAATAAGTCCTCAATTTGTCCAATTCTGAATGAAACATTTTCATTATTCTGCCGAATCGATGCAAAAAAAGCTAACAAAGGTTTAGGGGGGGGGGGGGGGGGGGGGGGGGGGGGAATATTGCTGGTCATTTAGGGACTTGGAATTATTTGAATCAAAGTGGTAATACATCTTAAATTCATTGACTATCACTTGCTATTTTTTTGATATTTGGATTGGAAGTGCCCTAGGCTCCATGTTAAAAGTGCAGAATATGCCCCAATGGTCACTAGTGAAACGACCGCAATGCAGCCTCTCCATGCCCACCAAGGTCATGCCAGCTGGAGTGACTTTTGACCCCTCCCAGGCCTGCCTGAGAAACAGGCGGTCAAAGCGCAGGCGGGCAGGGAAGGGTAAGACTTTGTTGTCATTGGTGGTAAGGTCCCAAGTGTAGTGACATTCTTCAGGCATGCCCAGGCATTCCCACACATCTCTAATTTCATCAGGGAGACCACCGAGTGTCTTCACAACCTATGCATAGAGGCAAATGCAAAATAAATCATTCACATAATGTATATGGATACATTTAGAAATACTCTCCATCCTTCACAACCACTTGACAAATATCTATCCCTAAATGTATTAGTAAAAATGTAACCAATTTGTGAGTAAACAAATCTAAATCTTCCTTAGACGAGCTGAAGCACCACACCATTAGAACCATGGCGTTAAAGATCTCTTTTATGAGCTGAAAAGAAATATTTAACATAATATACCACCCTGATGGTCTAGCTGCAATGCGACAAATTATGTGAAACGTATTGGTCATGATATTAGCATGAATATTGTTGTAATAGGCCTTTCCCCCTCCAACCTCATTATCCCGGAGATTGGTGTCTCCTCCAAAAATGACGTTGCAGTCTGAGGGCTGTTCACTCATCCTCTTCCATACCTGGAGCACCTGGTTTACACGCACTTGGAAATTGTTCTTCATGCTCTCTAGGTGGGATGTCATCAAACACAAAGGGTAGCCAGCAAACAAAACCTGAATACAATGATCAAAAAGTGAAAAGGATAGCAAGAAAAGTGCAGAGCTATAATAAATGTGTGTTAGTTTATTTGTAAGTATGTGACTGGGTGAGGGATCGTGTGACTGATTGATTCAATGGTTGAGTAAAAGAAAGAGAGTGGACATGGAGTGAAGAAAGAATACGCTTACATTTACGGTGAGCAGATTTCTACTCATTTTTGTTTCGGGAAAATTCATTATGTCAAAGCCCAGTAGCTGCACTCGGGTTTTCCTTAGAAGTATGGCAGTGAAATAACCTTCGTCACCACCTAAGTGGAACCATATTTAATCAATGCTCCCATTCAGAAATCTAGAAAGTCAATGCCACAAAAGGTAAACACTTGAAGTATCTGACCATTGTTCTCTGTAATCCGATCTCTTACCTGGCAAAACATGATAAGGCTTTAAAACCGTCTTTAAAATCATATAAAGAGGTTGAATCACCTCTTGCAGTAGCACCACATCTGGATGGTACCTTGAACAAAAAATACTGCTTTAAACATTCAATCAAGTAGTATCTAATTTAATAAAAGTAGCCCCATTTAAAATTGTATAATGATTTGTCACTGTGGATTACAATCAGTGTATCATTCGTTCTTTGTATATTCAATTCAGAATCTAAAATCAGAAAATGAAAAAACGATTTGTGGTTTTTCCTTTTTGAATCCGATACCAAAAAACAAATAACAGTTTGTGAGGGTTCCGCGGACATCCGTCCGGTAGAGGGCGCTGAAGGGCTGTGGTGGTGATGAAGCACTCCTCTGACAGGTCACCTGATTGCAACAGGTGAGTTCAATCTGGTGATCAGTTGGGGGAGTGCTATATAAGGGTGTCTGTTTGTTTCAGTAGGGAGGCTGACACACGCCGGAAGGCTAAGCTGATGCAGAGTCACTTCGCAAGCGCCGCTGAGACCGAGGCACCAGCACCAGCACCAGCAGCGTGGGCGTACGGGTGTGGGTGTGGAACAATAAAAGGGGTTTCCCCGGTTGCACTCCTTGTTCTGCCATCTCCTCTGTGCCCAGAACACCTCACACAGTTGTTTTTTGTATTTTCGATTTAATGCTCAGATCATAACTATGAAATGAAAAAAAAAGAACTTGATTTTGATAGTTTGATTTGTTCTATTTGTGTGACCTGGAAGGTACTGTGTCGTTGGTTGAAACACCCGGGCCACATCTCAATTAATTCTAAATCCTTGCTTCATCACGTTCCCTTCCCTTAATAGAGTAGTCCAGGAATGAGCCCGGAAGTGTTCGCATTTTTGCTCCATGGGTTCCCTCGTCTCGAAGTCGATGTTTTTTTTTTAATTGGTTTTTGTTTAAATGCCTGAAATAATGTCTGCAAAATCAAATTACAATTCTGAAGCTTAGCGGTGGTGACATGGAGGCTTGGGACTCGTAGTTTGTTGTTAGCCTAACGTTAGCTTTCTCCTTCTGGCGATTGCATTTACGCTTCAAAAATCTTATACTTGCTGTTGATTTGTAAAGATTACCTCGGTGAACAAAACGTGGAAGTATCATACAATTTTGTTTGCAACAGAACTTATTTTCTGCAATTATCGAAAACACAATTGAAAAATCCCATTAGCTTTTTGTTGAGGGAACCCATGGCGATTCTGATTTCCGGGTTGGCCTACAAAAATACGTCATCCCTGGCGCACTCTATTGGAGGGGGGAATCCCCAAAGTCCCAGGATGTAAAATGGCGACCAGCCGGAGGGCAGGTCCATTATGATGTAAGCAAAGGAAGGGAGAATCTACATTCCCTCAATCCCTCAATTTTACTCCCTCTGGCGAAGTCAACAAAAAACAACCCTTGAGCGGAGAGGGTATCCCACAATTCATTGTGCCTATTGATGTTACCCATTCTTTCCCAAACTTTACAATATGTCTGGAAAAACTGTACACAAATTTAAGCATTGCACAATGTTTATAGTGTTTAAATGTAGTTTACTAAATATTGGTTTAAACTAATAATGACATTGGCGTTTCATAGCTATTTAGTCGTTAATCTAATGTCAAAATGTAATATATGCATCCTTGTAACGTTACACCAACCCAGTAAGCTATCTAACATGAAATAATTTACTGAGTTAAATGTTTATTTTGAGGGTCAGATGAGGAGATTAGCTGTCTTAAGTATCGAATGGAGAATGAGCCTGGGTTCTCGTTTAAAAAAACTGCAAAGAATGGATGGGCATACATAGCTTGATTGCCCGCTTTTTAATATAGCATCATTCATTTCCAAAAGACGTCTCCTCCTTCTCTAAGAAAATAATTCTAATGTAGGCAATTTTGCAAAAGCTGACACTTGACTTGCATGACAGCTGCAACTTCTACTACCAGGTCACACAAATAGAACAAATCAATCATTCAAAATAATTTTTTTCATTTCCTTTTTTTGATCTGAGCATAAAATCGAAAATACGAAAAACAAACGGTTATTTGTTTTATGGTATCGGATTCAAAAACGAATGACGACATAACAAATAGTTTTTCTGATTTTGGATTCTGAATTGAATATAAAAACAACAAATGATACACGGATTGAATACTTTTCAGGCTAACCCAAAGCTGGAATGAATTTTAGTTATATAATAGTTTCTAAAACACTGGTGAAAAACCAAGGAGGAATGTTAAAAACTTTTTAATCTGAATCTCATTTTGTAAATCTGAATTTCTTATGCTGGACTGATGCTTTGTACTTTAGTAGTTACTTCAAATATATCGTTTTTTAGTTTTGTGGGTCTGGTTACTCTAACGTTTACTCGTATTTGGATTAATTTGATTAACCTTTTTTTTTATAAAGAATATTTCAGAAAGGAGTTCCATTTTGCAGAGGAGCTGCATTGTGAAAGATAAAACGGATTTATTCTTGTAAAGAAGGCCTCGTTTTATCTTCAATCTTTGTTTATTCATCTACTTTGTAAAGACAGTATGTCACCAATCCAGATTTCAAGGCATTTACAGACAGTTACTTTAAATCTAAGCTTCCTTTATAGTTATAATATATAGCTCCAGGTTTTGACTGGGCCCTTGAGAATTACATTACAAGTTATATTTGTCAGCATTTAGTAAAGTTTTATGGTTCATCAGCAATTCTGGTAAATACAGAAAATTGTCATTAGCATAAAACATATTGTGAAATCAAAAATGTTGGTAGAGTGTCTTTGATATACAAATTTCCCTTAAAAGGGATAGTTCAGCATATTTGATATGCCTCCTAGAGATTTCCAAACTCATATAGCCACTTGGGCTATTAAGAGTCCTTTTTTTTCATGCTGACCATCGCCTTACATGCTAACAGTTTTCTAGTAATCTATTAGGTTATCCAGGCTCGATTAAAAAGCACACACTGGAGAATCTTCCATTTTCATAATCATTAGAGATAGTGGTCAAAGCCATCTTTGAAGTATGATCCGACTCTATTCCAGACAATAACACACACTTGAGCACACCGTGCAAGGCCCTTTCTTTTTGGGTTTCACAACAAACCACAAAACTTTTCCCCAATGAAATATTGATTTCCCAAACAGGAACCCCACTTCAGACATTATACTATTATTTTTAGATTAATATGCATAACATTTCCCCAGTGGGTTATGTTCCCTATCAAAATTATGCTTCAAAATAATCTTTCCCCCAACACCTACAGCTGTTCCACAGAAAAGGAGAGGCACACTGTGTGCACCTAGAGATCTCAAAACCTGCATCGTGTGTCTAAAATTCAGTGTACACATTTGCAAGGCGAATGCAAAAAAATCACGAATTATCAATGATGCACATGAACAAACACTCAATTGTCATGTAATGGTTGATTGACTGATTGTGAATCTTGTTAATGTCTCTAACGGTTAATCATGTTGTTATTGCTATTTTTGTGTTAAACAATGTTTACCAACATGAGTCATTGGCCTAGAACAGTGTTTCCTAACCTGACTCCTCAGTCCCCAGGCTCGCCACATAATTGTTCTATCCCACTAACTGGACACCTGGCTCAGGCTACCTAATCAAAGTATCATTGGCCAGGAATCTGAATCAGGCAGGTAGATCAGTTCTAAAATCACTCAACTAGAATCAACAAAACATCCTTAATTTTTTACTCACTCAATTAGATAGTCTAACAGCTTAGAGAAGCGCTGCTTGATATTTTCTGTGTCCAGACCATCAATGTTCCAGGTCACCAGAGTGAGCTTATTGGGATCCCCCTTTTTCTTCAGAGGCTTCTCTTCAGGTGGTGTGTCTTGGAGGGTTGACAGTTCCTCTTGGTTTGGCTGGGAACATTGCAGAGTTGATCCATCAGGGCGATGCAAATTTGCCATGTCTGGTTTCTCAGTTATAACAGACTTATTTTGGTAAGCAAGTGAAGATGATGGGCCTTCCGTATTATGTTCTTTAGGTTGTGCAATTATAAAAGTTGATGTTTGCTGAGGGTAAATAGATTTCCCCCTCTGAGGTTTTGTCAAGTCGGGTTGCCTTGACTGCCTCGGAATGGGTTGCTCTGCAGAAGGAGCCGGAATCTGAGGGCTGTTGGATTTTTCCAACAGGGGACCAGTCTGGACAGAATCCTCTAAGGAAGAATGATGAGAGGCACCTTCTTTGTTCTGCATATGTTGGTCCCTTTTCTCTTTCTTCACTCTTTTATTCTTTTTCCTACTGGGGACCCCCGAGGGAGGCTGTGGAGGGGAATCCTTGTTTGTGGGGCCATCACCTTCTTCTCCCATCATGTTAGTGACGCTGTACTTGACAGAAAGCTATCATTTTGTGGGGGAAAAAAGTAATGTCAGTAAAGCAAATCCTGATAACTATTCTTATTCTTTAAATAGAATTAAATTAGTCTTTCCCTCTGTTTTTAGGTTAAGTCACAAACTCAGCTACTATTTGTTTGTTAGAACAGATTTTGGCATACGACCTTACTCTAGGTTACATTTAGACAGCTAGGTGGCCTAGTGTACAACATATTGTATTTACCTAAAGTATGGGGTGCGCCAAGTCATGTCATGTCACCTTCAGCGTGCACATACTATATGACATTGTCTTAATAACCAGCACGGGCACTCTAGCATTGAAAATTGGTCAGGGTGAAGCAGCCCTAACCAGCTCCTCATCCAGCTGAATGAAACCCACACCCATCTGCGTACATTCACATATGAGCCACAATATCACTTCAGGCTTATGAACATTTCTGAGGAAAGACGAAAAATGGCACCTTGTTTTAATTTAATAAACTGATATTACTCCACTTCATATAAAATGCATATTTGCAGACTTAATAGCCTACAAGTCTACATGTATGACTGCTGTAGGGTAAATGGACTTACAGACTACATTTGTTTCTTTGGTTTAATGGACACTTTATCAATATTATAGATTCATTTTTACTTAATTTTAGTAGCAGAATTGGCTAGGCCGTGAGGTGAAAGTCCATGTAGAGAATCCTTTGTTAGTGGAGTAAGTGTGTCCTAGCACAGAACTTGGCTATCAAGGACTTGGCTTCCGAGTGTTCGATTGACCGGAGGGTAATTCAATGTTCTTTGTTGGTGGCAGGCCTGTCTGAAACAGGCGCGTGGTAAGATATTTCAGAAGTTCTTTGGTTGGAAAAGAGGACTATGTACGAAACAAACGCCGTTGGAAAGAATATCAATTAAATGAAGAAGGGCCGTAGCCCTCTTCTGGATGAGCTCTCCGAAGAGAGTCGAAGGTGAAGGGCAGAAGAGGAAGAGGAAAAAGCCCAAAGAGCAAGTTCCTCCTCTGTTGATCAGTTTTGTCATTCTGTTCAAGAGGGGTGTTGCTCCTGACCCTGAGACACAGATGATTGGCTCAGGTCAAAAGGGTTGCACCAAGGTGCCATTTTAAAGCTGGCAGGATTGGACTACATGGACAGATTCAATCTACTTCTAACTTCAATCATTTGTAAATGTTCATGTAAAGTATACCAAAGCTTGAGGCTTGGGGTTATGAATATTTCAATATCAAACATGGTATTGTTAGCTCATTGGGAACAGGTCATCTTTAAAACAATACACAATAACAGCATAACACGCACATGATTACAAACAAATGTATACTTCGATTCTCCTTATTGTCAATGTTTGATTATTCCGTTCATTGTTCTTTTGGCAACAACTCTTAATCCTTAGAAGAAATTAGTTGTCCATGGGCAAAAGAGGGTTCTGGTTTGGGATACTTAAATACTTAAACTTGTGTAAAAAAAAAAAGGTGAAATTCTCAATAAGACACCCTATCAACTACTTTGTCATAATCGTACATCAGATCTATTTAATAGTAAATTAAAGTAATGGAACATTATTGTTCTAAATATTATAATTAATTTTGGGAATTATGTAGGTCAGGTCTACTTCCTTACCGAGAGAGCTCGACTGAACTGAAAAATGAACGGATCGTTTCAGGAAGTGCTTCAGTTCAGTTCGTTCACTCAAAAGATTCGTTCAAACTGAACGAATTGTTCGCGAACGTCACATCACTACGCACTAGGCAACAGCCCTCTGGCACTTCCCTGTACTCGGGAGTCGGAAATTATGTTGGTTGTGTAACGCTCCCTGTTTGAATTAGTAATATGTTTGGATTGTTTAAAAAAGGCAAATGGGGGTTGCGCTGGTTTTCAGACCAAATACAGAACTGCAATGTTCATGTGTAGCCCACTCATGCCAGACACCGTTCGAAAGATAAGATTCTTGTGATTTGAAAGATGCAAACCATTTCAAGATACGATCACAGCAGTCGGCACAATACAAGCTTATGTAAGAGGACAAACACACAAAAAGGTTTTACTAAATTGAGGCAACTGACCTTTGAAGAGACATAAGAAATCCACTTTTTCCACGTTTGTATATGTCAAATCACCACTCAGTAGGTAAACATTGCTATAGCTTGGTCTCAAAATTGTGGCTGCACTCTGACCTTTCGATTGACACTATATTCAGTCCAATCTGAGCTTCGATATTTTCTCAACAGCCAACGAGAGTCGACACTCGCTATATCCTCTAAAGACCAAGCCAATTGAAAGTAAATGTGCTGGTGACTGATGTTCTCATATAGCCAATTCAATTCTGAAAATAATGATATGACACCATGGAAAATCCTTATACCAGGTAGCAACATATGGCTGCATTTATAACACACTTGGGTGCGCGTAATTTTCTTTACCCGTGCGCAAAAGGAAGATCAAAGTTCTAGCAATTACAAGTTTGAAGCGTTTAGCAGACTGTGTTTTTGAAGGAAAATTATGGCGAAAAAGAAAGAAAACGAAGTATAGAGGCAATTAAGGCAATAGAGAAAATTCTAAGTTGTGAAAGTAACCAGGCTGGCGATGAATTCACAGCCACATATCAGATATCGACGTTGAGGCAGAGGGAGAGAAGATACTCTTGACAAGTAAGTATTTTATTATTGGTATATATTATGAGATATGCATTTCATTCATACTGTATAAATATCGATGCTGCAGTTTTGGATGTCTTTATTCGGCTGATAGCTTCACTATCATGTGTTCAAAGAAGAAGAGAGAAAACTATAAGCTATAGGCTATCGCTTATACTGTAGGGTTCCCTTCTAGGCCCCTACGGTCATCTGGAACAGTTCTCTTAACTGTTCCCAGTGTTACGCTGTAATATTTATCTCAGTATAATTGTTCTATCTCATTCTTGTTAATTTCTGTATATTATTATTTCTATGTTCCTGCTTGCCTTGAATAATTGGAGAGTTTGGTGGATGAACTGGAGTCCTCAAATGTGCGGCCCGATATTCCCATTGGCTGTGAAGTGCATGCTGTTACCATCCAGTCTACAGAGGATCTTCAGATTAACCTGATCGAAACTGATGATGATGACGACCTGGCAGACACAATTGAATGGAACTCAAAGCAAAATTACATGCCAACAGAGGTAAAGAGTATGACCGCAGACAGTGATTTCACTTTTTAACTGCATACATAAAAACACATATCAGTTGTATATTATTTGTCCCCCTCCTACAAAGCAAAAAGAATACAGCACTTAAATGCTAAACATTTAAATATAATATAACATTATAATATAATATAAATATAAGTATAGTGTAACATAATATAACATTAATAACAGTAAAAAAACAAGACTTACAGAAGGACAAAAAGGCCTTGCCAGGTGCCACCTGCTACTTGTACCAAGACATAACCAATGCAAAATAGACAAGGCCTGCAAACAAATCAGAAAATAATTTATACGCCCTCACTTAAACACAAATATTTCTTTTCACCCCTCGCCTCTCAGACAGCTGAGTTGAAGGAAACACTAGCTGTACATGTGGCTTTACCTGCAACAAATACCCTTGTAGGCCCATCATCTGTGAGACCCAAAGAAGAGGCACTAATTGTACAGATAAGCAGGCCGACCAAAATTGTGATATTAGGACTGTTACATCCACAAGTCCAGCTAAGACCGGCTTGCCAGCTTACAAAACTAAGGGACAAACTAGGGACTAACCATGCTATCATGCGTGTAGAGTGTTGAAGTCAGTCATGGAAATCTTTTAAATGTTTTATGCTGCAGGATTCAGAGATGAACACCCCAATGGGAAGATAGACCTACTACCTCAACACACAGCTTTCCTCCTGTAACACCACCTGAGCAATCAGAACATGCATGCAAAGGAGAAACTGTATGCACACATATGGCGGGTTAAGATTGTGGAAGACTTTTTGGAGGTTTTCATGGATTGCAGAATAATGCTTGTTGCTCTAAAAATGGAATTTAAAAATGAGAATGATGATAATGGCGTGTCAAGGGAAGTTTACACCGCCTTCTGGGAAGAATTCCTTGAACAGTGTGAGGGAGAAGAGGAGCGGGTACCGAGACTAAGGCCCGATTTCTCAGAGGCTGAATGGAAAGCAGTGGGAAGAATTTGGGAAAAAAGATACAATGACCACGGTGTAATTCCAGTAAGACTCTCAAATGCTTACATTTTAGCCTGCTCCTGCGGGATTGATGCGGTTGATGAAAAAGTGCTGATGTCATCCTTCTTTAACTATGTATCAGCAAGAGAGTGAGGAGCCATTGAAAAAGCACTCATGGGCAAACTGGAGGAAGATGAAGAAGAGGACTTGCTTGAACTGTTCTCAAGAATTGGCTCGCATTACCTTCCTTCCAAAGAGAACATGGAAGAGGCCATTCAAACGATGGTTTACAAAGCCATGCTGCAAGAGCCAAAATTCATCATTGATTGCTTCTCAGAAACCTTAAAAAAATGGAAACTGTTGAATAATGAAAGTGTGTTATCTTTGTATGAGTCAAAGAGGGCCACCAGCAAGAAGGTGTGTCAACTGCTTCAAACGTCCGCTGTGATTCTCTCTCAGAAAGAACCTTTAACCACCTGCAGCGCTATCTAAAAAATGCGAAAACTAGAAAACTTCCTGCATTTTTGTACTGGTTCATCGGTCATTTGCATTGAAAGAATTGAAGTAAGCTTCAATGCTGTATCTGGCTTTAGCCGAAGACCTGTTGCTCATACTTGTGGAGCCGTAATTGAGGTGCCATATACTTAGTTGTTACCCAGAGTTTTGTACAGTTTGATAACATTCTCTGTGGTGATTTCTTTATCATGGATATACTGTGAATTAACCTGTTTATATTGTAACTGTGCTTTACAATTAAAATGTACAACAGTGTAAAAAATGATTTGCTGAGTAGAGAAAAAAATAGGGAGTTCTCACTGTTATGTGCTTGAAAAGTTGGGTTTTGTACCATAAATGTTTTATTAAAAAAACATACTTTTCAGTTGATGAACCGAAATAAGGTACTGCAATAACATAGTGCTTATTGAAAATTCCTGAACCCATGATGCACAAAAATTTAAGAAGTTGTGATATCAAAAAGGAGCGCATGTCCACAGCTCACAGGCTCTCTTTGACATGCTATATCAAAAGGAGAAGGTTTGATGGTGTTGGGCTTCTGAATTTGATACGTTTTGACAAAACGCAGAGCCCATTAAACATAACTCATTCCCACAGTGCTTAGTTACGTTCTACGAGATTCACATGAAGGCTAATTTAAAATAATCATTAAAGCATGGGAGGCAGGCAAGCTTGTATGACAAGTAAACACGTACAGTCGTGGTCAAACGTTTTGAGAATGACAAGTATTGGTTTTCACAAAGTTTGTGGCTTCAGTGTTTTTAGATATTTTTGTCAGATGTTACTATGGTATACTGAAGTATAATTACAAGCAAATCATGAGTCAAAGGCTTTTATTGACAATTACATGAAGTTCATGCAAAGAGTCAATATTTGCAGTGTTGACCCTTCTTTTTCAAGACCTCTGCAATATGCCCTGGCATGCTGTCAATTAACTTCTGGGCCACATCCTGACTGATGGCAGCCCATTCTTGCATACTCAATGCTTGGACTTTGTTAGAATTTGTGGGTTTTTGTTTGTCCACCCGCCTCTTGAGGATTGACCACAAGTTCTCAATGGGATTAAGGTCTGGGGAGTTGCCTGGCCATGGACACAAAATGTCGATGTTGTGATCCCCGAGCCACTTAGTTATCACTTTTGCCTTATGGCAAGGTGCTCCGTCATGCTGGAAAAGGCATTGGGATGGTTAGGAGAAGTTGCTGGCAGTGCTGAAATGAATTTGTTTCATTCTCAAAACGTTTGGCCATGGCTGTATATATCCTATGCAAGCAAAATGAGAAAGCCAGCTGGTTTATCAGGCAATCCAGTACAATGTTAATTTGAGTGTTGTAATACCTTTGGAGGAACTCCAGAGTGCATGAACAATCCTCAGGATACTGTACAATGAAAACGTAGACCATGGATGACATTATCGTGCCCTAGACTTCATCATGTCACCTGAAAAAATAGATACTCATCACAAAGAAGTGGAATGCCGAAGCAGAATGTTTCATTTGAATGTTTAGATATGTTGAATGCTTTCACAAACTGACCCACACACTGACCATTGTTACTGATCTGATTGATAGTCTCAGGTACAACTCAGGCCAGAGAACTTTAAGCCCTGGCGCAATTTTTAAGCTTCTCAGATATGTTTTTCACACCGTACCAAATACCGGATACAATTGACCGTAGATTTTTCGACATCACACAACATGCAGACTGATACATGATACATTGCTCAACGAGATGGAGGCGGCTAGCCAACCGACATGACACTAGCCCACTAACTTGTGCCTCACAGAAAGTGAAGGTCAGCTTTACAATTGGTTTATTCATTAATTTACTCATTGTAAGAAACAACCAAAAGTATAAGAATATTTATATTACGTTTAAAACGTGTCAAACGGCGTCGCTTTTTTAGGACGCGATCCTGCGGGACCAATAAATATAGCCGATATCTTTTTATATTATACAATGAGTCTACTGGTGAATAATTTAAGTAACCCAGGGCAATATCATTCGTAAACACTAGCCTAAGTGTTGATTGGATCGAGACTTCATACCTAACATCGGCAGCTCTGATCCATACGGATAGTAAACAATTAAATTATAGAATGGATTTGGGTGTTTTCTTGCTGTAACGTTGATAAAAAATAATTATTCATGCAGGCTAGGCTACTATGTTTCTAAAGGTGCTGGCATATATAATGTTTCAAAAGATCTAGGTTAGTAGCCTATGAGACAGGTAGCCTACAGACGCCTCATTTCAAATCTTACTGAAATAATCACGTTATCTTCCCGGACATGCGAAAGTCTAGAAACCAATGAAAACATAAATGCTATACAAAATGTCTTGCATGGTTTTCCGTCACGAGCCAAATCGAATTAGTCACACAGTAGAGAAAGACGCCGCTCTAATGCAGTTCAGTGACAATGAAGTAGGCTATATTCAAAGCAGCATGCCTCACATGAGTGGGCGTATCTCTAAAGTCCAGCTATGGATTTCTTTGTTAATTGGATCACAGCTCAACGAGACCTCCTTCTATGTCCCGTTAAAAGCTTTCATGCGACGGATGGCATTTAGGTTAGTAGCAACACAATTGAAATAGCCTATTTGAAACACGTTAAGTAATTTATGACCGATCGGCCAAAAGGCAAAACTCTTCCTCCTCATCCACCTCCGCTAGCCTCGCCTGCGCCTTGTTGCCTAACTTGCCCTCATCACAAGTTTTCTTAAAAAAAAAAAAAAAGCTACTTATGTCCATTGTTCACTGAATTAGTTAGCTAGCTTTACTAATGCTGTAACCCCAGTATCTTTCTCCGGCTCACACAAAATGCGCGCATGCCATGTAATGTTAAGTAGATCTGCGGCTTGAATGACACACATTGACAGTAGCTTATATAGATGACACATATATTACCCAAAACGTACTTTCGTTTTTGATCAACGATATCATATCATGACATTTATGAGGGCTTTAATGCATGATTGGAATGACAGATATATAGATCCTGGCCTAATTTTTTTGTATTTTTATATATATTTTTTATTATTATTATTTTATAAAAAATAAGATCAGGTGTTATTCATAAAACACCCGGGGCTATAGCAGGCCCAATACTGTACGTTTAGCTGCGCGCCACAAAATCGTGTCAAAATTCGGCTGAAATTGGGTAGTCTGATCCTGGCATGAGGAAACTGCATAGATCCACGACAAGAAAATCATTACATCGCTCAAATATTTCTACCTGCCCCATGACACCTTACTTTATTAAAATGATTCCTGATTTAGCACTGATTCTCTGTAAAGCAGTGAAGGGACTGGGCTATACAATAACATACCAATCCACCAAGTTATGTTTACGCATACATCAATAAACAACACACAAATGAAACATGTATCCTTCAAGTGTTCCTTTTTACTAAGCATACAAAGAAAATTGTATACATTAGGTGATTACACAAAACAAGAAAGATTTTCTGTCAGAAGTACCAAGGAGTAAGACTGCAGTGTTTTGCATTTGGATAAGGACATCTTTGGTTTTAAAAATGCTCTAAAGGTTGTTTTAGAAACACAGACATTTAACTTATAACTTAAAAACAAAATAGGAAGCAGGCTAATAAACATCCCACACAAAGCTTTTGTTAATACAATTATTTCTTCCAATTCAGATACAGATTAAAGTTTAAGTTAACAAAACATAAAACGCATTGAAAACGTAAACTGTGTTGATTAGTGAATCCCATTCCTTCTCAGATCATCCATTTTATATTTTCCCTTGGACAACATGCAATTTCTACATTACGTCGGATCACTACGGCAACTTATTTAGCAGTTAAATATGAAGGGGTGGGGTGGGTTGGGGGCATTGACAGTATATTACTGGACAAAGTGATCGTGACGTCACCCATTGGTTTGTGGACCACCGTTTTGAAGCCTCGAGTTTGGCATTTTGAAAATCCCCATCTTTTTTTAGAACCTGAAGTAACGACATTGACCATACTTGGACAAGAGGGTGGGGTTGGGGAGGAGCGAGGGGTGGAGCCCGTTGCTACGTCTCTATCCCGATTGAGTATCACAAGGTAGCCACACCCTAAAGCATACCCTGCTTTATCGTCTATTTTACTCTAATGGGAACATCATTTACAAAATGAACATCATGCTGTATTGAAAAAGAACTTGAGTAAAAAAAGAATAAATTCAATTATTTCAAGGTGCTTTTCCGTGAATACCAACTTTTCATTCACAACTCCAACTTAAACAATCCTCCAACATGTTAACATAAACACTTAAAAGTAATACACTAAGCAGGACTTTTAAATCCATTTAAAACTTAGTGACAATCATGCTTACCACTAAAATGAGGGTGCATTCCTACCACTAATTAACACTCTGTCCAAAATCACAACTTAAAGCTAAGACAGTTGACAATACCCTGCTGCACCAATAGACAAAAACTGTTTTCTATTCAAAGGCATAGTTCAACATTTTGGGAAATTAGATAAGCTCCAACTTACCCCTAGTCAGACGTGATGATACATATCAAATTTATGTCCGTAGGGCCAGTATTGAGTTAGTTGCGTGGTAGTCGTAAAAGTAGCCTAGTGATAGCAGTAAGCTTGAGGTTACCGCTAGCATGGCTCCCAAAAGTGACTAAATACACATAAAACAAATTTAAAAGCTGAGTTATACACATATATCTTCTGTCATGTGTCAAAATGAAAATATAAAAGCAAGACATTGTTGTTATTACATAAATTGCCAATATATATCTATATCTTTAACTATATATATAGATATAGATATATATGGTCACCACTCTACTTCAGATGTTAGGACACATGATGAGACAAAGGTTCCACATTGTAATAGCTCCAACCATCTATCTGTTTGAATAACAACGTCTTGCTTTACATTTTCAACACGTGCAAAATACAGAAGTTATAACACGTAAATTACACAGCTCTGGAATTTTTTAAGGAGTATTTAGTCACTTTTGGGAGCCATGCTAATGGTTACCTCAAGCTTACTGCTATCGCTAGGCTACTTTTACAACTACCATGGAACTAACTCAATAATGGACGTACACACATAAAATATATATAAATCATCTCGTCTGAGTATGGGTAAGTTGGGGCATATCTTATTTCCCAAAATGTTGAACTATCATTTTAAGGCACTCTCCAGGATCTTGGAAACATATTGCTAAAGAATGGCAGATTTGGCCATTGCAATGAAGATGTGCAGTTGACCATGCCAACAAGATAACAATTACATTTCATCAGCATGGGCGGGTTTGGCTGGGTCATGGCTTGCTCTACCAGTCACTGACATAAGAGCCAAGCCCGGGTCAGTCCGCTCAGCAACAAGTGAAGAGGTATTTCCTGTTTGAATTTCTTCCAGGACCCCAGACTCAATTTCAGTTGGTTCAGGATTTTCATTTGTGTGCTGGTGAACAGTGGATGAATCAGGCAAAGCTGACCGACTGAGGTCTTGAGACAATGGTAAGGAGTGTGTTTGTATGCTAGGGCTGTCTACTTTATCTGCCACTGGTAGGGATGAATCAGGATTTGTGAGGATGTTTCTGGAAATAACTGAAGAAATAGAAAAGAGCAATTAGTATCTAACTAAACACAATGGTTTACCCTACTGAGAACCCCAAATCCTTATTAACAACTTCAGCAAAGTGATTGGCTAGGCTACTATAATTTTGTATTATTACTATTTATGTATTCATACAGGGTAACCAACTGAGACTATGTCTCTTTTCCAGAAGTACCCTGTTAAAGGCAGAATAAATAAATTACAACAACAACTAAACAAACATGAATAAAATAAATACAAATAATAAAACGTGTTACAGTATTTACAATACAATACAATATTTTCAAGTTATGGTCAAAAGTGTACACTTGTAAAGAACATGTAAGTCATGGCAGTTTTGACTTTCCAATAAATTCTACAACATTATTTTTCAGTGATGGAATGATTAGAGAACTTACTTCCTTGTCACAAAAAAACATTCATGCATGAAATTTAGGTCATTCTGAAAATGTGAGACTGGGTCAAAAATATACATGCAGTAATGCTAATATTTGTCCTTTTATGTCCCTTAGCCATTTGCACCTCAATTAGGCGCTTTTCTAAACAACAAGCTTCTGGCAAGCTTCTGAATGAATCTTTGACCATTCCTCTTGTCAGAATCGGTGCAGTTCAACTAAATTCATTGGCTTTCTGACACAGTCTTGTTTCTTCAGCATAGTCCACATGTTCTCCAAGGGGTTTAATTCAGGACTTTGGGAAGGCCATTATAAACCTTAATTCTAGACTTATTTAGCCATTCCTTTACCAATGTTGATGTGTGTTTGGGGTCATTGTCCTGTTGAATACCAAGACCCAACCTTCTGGCTGATGATTTTAGATTTTCCTGAAGAATTTGGAGGTCATCCTCCTCCTTCATTATTCCATTTACTTTCTGTAAAGCACCAGTTCCGCTGGCAGGCAAAACAGGCCCAGAGCATAATACTACCACCACCATGCTTGATGGTAGGTATGGTGTTCGTGGGGTAAAAGGCCTCACCTTCTCTCCTCCAAACACATTTCTGGTCATTGTGGCCAAATAGCTAAGTTGTTGTTACATCTGACCACAGAACCTTCCCTAGCTCCCTAGCTTAACACAACTAATATGACAAGTGGTTTCTCCAAATTCATCACAAAATGCCATTTTTAATGACTACTGCGGTCTCAGAATTATTCAACCCCCTGAATAGAATCCCTCATAAGAGCACACATTTGCAAATCAGGTGTTGTCTCAAGGGCTTCATTTATGGCATCAGGTATGCTTGAGATAAAACGCATCAAATACCTGGACTGGCTAGGGCTTTGTTGACTGTGACGTTTGATTGCATGTTAGAAATATGGTTAAGTCAAGAGAGTGGTCCAAAAAATTAAAAAAATAGATTTGCACAAACAAGGAAAAGGATACAATAAGATAGCAAAGGCACTGAATGTTACTAGAGATACAGTTGGAAGCATAGTTTGCAAGATCAAAGTTAAAGGAACCCTGGCTACACTACCAGGACATGGCAGAAAGAGGAAGCTATAACCGGCTGCCACCAGATTCCTGGTGAGGCAGGTGGTCAAAAACCCTCGTGTGATTGCAAAAGACCTGCAGCAAGATTTGGTGGCAGCAGGCACTGAGGTTTCAGTTTGCACAGTAAGGCGCATACTAAACACTCCATGCCGAACTCCAAGACGCACACCTCTGCTGAACCCAAAAGCTCAAGAAAAGTTGGCTCCAAAAGTTGGCTCTCAAAACCATATGAATAAGCCACAGAAGTTTTGGGATTCTGTTCTGTGGAGCCATGAAACAAAACGGGAACTTTTCGGCCCTATGGATCAGTGGCATGTCGGGAGGAGGAAAAATTAAGCATAAGCTTTGCTTCCTCTGGCACTGGAAACCTGCAGCGTGTGGAGGGCAAGAGGATTCAATAAATTATCAGGAATTCCTAGGAGAAAAGGTCATGCCTTCTGTGAGGAAGCTGAAACTTGAGCGTCATTGGACCTTCCAACAGGACAATGATCCCAAGCATATCTCAAAGGCTTGGTTTTAGAAGAAGTACTGGAAGATTCTGCAGTGGCATTCAGTTGCCTGACTTGAACCCCAAAGATTCCTCAGGAACACTGCCAGAAGCTGGTGTGTGGCTATGCATCACATTTGCAGTAGATCATAACAGCAAAAGGGTGCTCTACTAAGTACTGAGGACGCTTGTCATGAAGTGGGTTGAATAATTCTGAGAGTGCAGGAGTCATTAAAAGTGGCATTTTGTGGTTAATTTGGAGAAACCACTTGTTATATTAGTTGTGTTGAGCTATTAAAATTGTTCTTGTTTGATTGTTTTTTTTGCAAACAGCTGAAAGTTTGTAAATTTAGCTAACTTAATTTGCAATGGGGGTTGAATCATTTTGATTGCAACTATATAAACGTAATATTGATATTGATCATCTCGTCTGACTACGGGTAAGTAGGCACATATACAGTGGGGCCAAAAAGTATTTAGTCAGCCACTGATTGTGCAAGTTCTCCTACTTAGAAAGGTTAGAGAGGTCTGTAATTTTCATCATAGGTACACTTCAACTATGAGAGACGAAAATGAGAAAAAAAATCCAGGAAATCACATTGTAGGATTTTTAAAGAATTTATTTGTAAATGATGGTGGAAAATAAGTATTTGGTCACCCACAAACAAGCAAGATTTCTGGCTCTCACAGACCTGTAACTTCTTCTTTAAGAAGCTCTTCTCTCCTCCACTCGTTACCTGTATTAATGGAACCTGTTTGACCTCGTTCTCTGTATAAAAGACACCTGTCCACAGCCTCAAACAGTCAGACTCCAAACTCAACCATGGCCAAGACCAAAGAGCTGTCAAAGGACACCAGGAAGAAAATTGTAGACCTGCACCAGGCTGGGAAGAGTGAATCTGCAGGTTGGTGTGAATAGATCAAATGTGGGAGCAATTGTAAGAAAATGGAAGACCAAGACCATTGATAATCTCCCTCGATCTGGGGCCCCACGCAAGATCTCATCCCGTGGGGTCAAAATGATCATGAGAACGGTGAGCAAAAATCCCAGAACTACACGGAGGGACCTGATGAATGACCTGCAGAGAGCTGGGACCAAAGTAACAAAGGCTACCATCAGTAACACACTACGCCGAGAGGGACTCAAATCCTGCAGTGCCAGGCGTGTCCCCCTGCTTAAGCCAGTACATGTCCAGGCCCGTCTGAAGTTTGCCAGAGAGCATATGGATGATCCAGAAGAGGATTGGGAGAATATCATGTGGTCAGATGAAACCAAAATAGAACCTTCTGGTAAAAACTCAACTCGTCGTGTTTGGAGGAAGAAGAATGCTGAGTTGCATCCCAAGAACACCATACCTACTGTGAAGCATGGGGGTGGAAACATCATGCTTTGGGGCTGTTTTACTGCAAAGGGGACAGGACGACTGATCCGTGTTAAGGGAAGAATGAACAGGGCCATGTATCGTGAGATTTTAAGCCAAAACCTCCTTCCATCAGTGAGAGCATTGAAGATGGAACGTGGCTGGGTCTTCCAGCATGACAATGATCCCAAACACACCGCTCGGGCAACGAAGGAGTGGCTCCGTAAAAAGCATTTCAAGGTCCTGGAGTGGCCTAGCCAGTCTCCAGACCTCAACCCCATAGCAAATTTGTGGAGGGAGTTGAAAGTCCGTGTTGCCCAGCGACAGCCCCAAAACATGACTGCTCTAGAGGAGATCTGCATGGAGGAATGGGCCAAAATACCAGCTACAGTGTGTGCAAACCTGGTGAAGACTTACAGGAAACGCTTGACCTCTGTCATTGCCAACAAAGGTTATGTTACAAAGTATTGAGTTGAACTTTTGTTATTGACCAAATACTTATTTTCCACCATAATTTACAAATAAATTCTTTAAAAATCCTACAATGTGATTTCCTGGATTTTTTTTCTCATTTTTGTCTCTCATAGTTGAAGTGTACCTATGATGAAAATTACAGACCTCTCTCATCTTTCTAAGTAGGAGAACTTGCACAATCAGTGGCTGACTAAATACTTTTTGGCCCCACTGTATGTATGTGTTAAAACAGATAACAACAAAACATTTCACCAAAAATAAGAAATACATGAATAAACAAATGAACACATACACAAGGCCCAGACCGAAAAGGAATTGGCTGAAGTTTTCACTTATACTACCAACCCCTTTAGGCACTTGACAAAACACTTTTTACCTATAATTATTATTATCTAGTTTTATCATAAGACATTAACATAGATATACTATATGTGTATACATATCTATGTGCAAATAACCCTACACCACACTTGAGTGTGCTCATCCCTACGTATACTCCGGCACTCCGATATGTACACCAATTTACCTATATAATCAATGTAGGTAGTCCAGACCAAGGTGCACTTATTGAAATTAAATTACCTTTGGTCTTGTTCATGTTTTTTCACCTGATTGAATCGGCAATGTTGTAGTCATACAGGATCTTGGTAATTTAAGAGACTTCATTTATTTGTAGCCTAAAAGAAGATATTTAAGCATGTGCTGCAGTAGGCTATAGAAATAAAGTTGTTTTTAATGGATGATTTTGATTTGGTGCAATGCCATAGATGCATAGCTAATTTAAGAATAGACCTTTATATAACCTAATTTGTAAAACAATTTGATTAAATCTATAACTATTATATTTGGCCTACTGCAGATTGCACTTGTGCAATTTCTTATGTGAATAACGGTGACCCGTCGTCCCGGGGACGACAGAAAAAGTGTTCAGGACGGACAGTGATCTTCCCCGGGACTCCCCCGAGACGACAGTTTTTTGGGGCTGAATAACTAGCGAGGCTGCCATAGGATGCTGCGCTTAGCAAATGACAAGCTGAACCAAGTGCTGACTACGTTAAGGCCAACACACATGGGCGCCGAACGGCGCACGTCAAAACATACGTGCCCATTATTTTCTATGTACAACCCCACACCAGCGGCAGTAGGCATGGAGCGGCGCGCCACCCCAACTATAATATACACTGTCCTATTTCCAGCATCGCCGCCCTTGAAAAAAAGGAAAAAAAGAATGTGCTGTGAAAATGCATTTTTAGTACACCCCGGCTCCTATAGAAGCAGGGCCGTACTTGTAGTGCTATTTTATAAAGTGCTGGAGCGCACCCATCTGAGGAGGAGCGTGCAATTTGATAAACAGAAGTTACGTGCTGTAGACATCGTAACAATGAGATTCATGTAGCTGAAGATAGATAGATCACTGGGATAGTTAATAAAAAATGTCCTAACCCCCTATTCTTAAGTTATCCAACTTAACTAAATGTTTCAGCTAATGCCTGCACTTTGTTGACGTTGCACGGCGCTTGCTATGTGTGTTAAGGGCGGTACTTAACGCTAGCCAATCGGCGTGCCGCGTCATTTCATGTCATTGCTTTAGGGCCCTTTCACTCAAGGGACTCGGGTCAGGATCCGAGTACACCTGAACCCAAAGTCCAGTTCATTTGACTAGTGTGAACGCTCCGTACCGTACCCGGGCACGGATAAACGTACCGTGCTCAAATCCACTTGAAAAGGTGGTCTCGAGTACGATTCATGTGTACTCGGGTACAGTCCGCATCAGATGTGAACGCTAATCGTACCAAAACACGGAAGTGGACTGCTACATCTTAACTATTTGACCATCCCGTTCTATTATTAGCTATATTTATACAGTATGTTTCTCAAGAATGATTAGTCTGTATAACGTATAACACAAAGTACGTGTAGAGGAAATTATCAAAAGGCACCAACCTCCCTTTAGGGCATACGACTCATCCAAGGAGGAGCCCCTGTTGAAGGGACTGTAGCTTGGAATAATAATCAGAGCCAGTGAGAAGAGAATGATCTGGTGGAGACAAACGCGCACACACGCATACGCGCGCACACACACACACACGATAAATTAAATATGCACTCAAGGTACAGTATCTTTGTTAAGCACTTATGAGACATTAAACTTTTTTGAAGCCAACCAGAACACAGGTGCTTGTCTGTGCTCCTTTGGTGACCGTCTGTTTGATCAGAGACTGTAGCCTGCGCAGCTGAGCCAGAAGAGACCTGCACACAAAACAAACCCTTGTCAAGGTCCACCTCAAAACCGAATCAATCCTGATGTGTAATGTAAGGGTATGGAGGGGTAATTATATAAGGGAATGGAGGGGTGGAGAATATGTATATCAAATATGTTTAAAGGAACAACTCAGCAGTTGAGTTGGTAGAAAGCTTGCCTTACTGTACAAAGGAAAAGATTAGAATGGGACATAGAGCTAAAGCATGAGTGGCGGTATGTAACACTTACATATTGTTCTTTTCAAGCTGTTCAACTGTTCTCTTCAGCTCTTTGTTCTGAGCTGAACAAGCTGCTGCCCTGTAAACCCCATAGACACAAGAGTACATGGACACAAATCCCAACAACATTCATACAGCCCCATAAGCTGGAGACCCAGTGCAGAATGGAAAGAGACCCATGTTATATTCTCTTAACAACTATTGAAATCTGGAGTAAGACTTTATGAAAGAAAATATTTTAACACTTGTTTCACAATATCAGCATGTCATAAATCTCAAAGACAGACTTAAAATAAGAGCATACCTGCTTTCCAACCCATCTATGTAGTCTTTCTTCCTACGACGGCTATCCTGGGCTGATTGTTTGTTACGAATCTTTCGTCTGACTTTTTTTAGAATCCGTTCTTCAGTCTGCAAATACAAAGTCACTTAAACATCAAACCACAAGTGAACTGTAACCTATTGGTAGACATACAACATATCACCACAGGACAAACCAGACTCCTTGTCTCCTCCTTGTCTAGAGAGAAAACTCCTATGTTATTAATTACATTTCCATGGTTTGTTTCAGACCTTGGTGAGGGGGAGGTTGTTGGGTAGAGCGACTCCCTCTTGGTTTAACAACTTCTGTTCCTCCTCAGTCAGCTGAAGATCTGGGTAAAGCTGATCACAGGAAAAGGGAGGGCTTAAGGGGCAACTCCCTAAGACTAGCATAGACTAAACTAGTCAGTCAATCACAGTAAGTTAATTGGACACAGGGAAGACAAACACTCAGGGGTTGGTCTACTGAGCAATCTTCCCTAATAGCCACCTTATTTTTTATAACACAGTAATTCAATTCTGTCATTTATGATGGTAGATTAAACGTCTACGCAATTCTGACTATTGATCTAACTGGTTGCTGTAAAGGTGCTTTGACAGGGTACTGAATGAAGGGTTTGAATACATGTGTGAGAGGTTTCAGTTTTTGGAATAATATAATACATTTACAAAAATTATTCAAATATGATTTTGTTTTGTTCTTACTGAAGTTATTGTGTGTAAAATATGAATTTAAGTAATTTCATATCAAATCTTTGACCGACAGATTGTGCAAAACGTAAAGGTGTCTGAATATTTTCTAAAGCAACTGGAATTTAAGGTGCTGCATTAACACGTGAATACTTGGGCAACAAACACATATTTTTAAGTAAAAAAAACAAGTGTATTATACACAAAGATAAAAAAAAAACTATACGGTAGTGTGCACTTTTTTTGTGAGTTATGCCATCAAATCTGACCAGTAAGCTGTCGGGATGTGAGAGTTCTCCGTTGGAGGCAGAAGCTGTCAGGTTGAGGTTATGATTCAATGTCTCCACTGACACTGCTGGCAGCTCGTTGACAATACAGGACTCTGGGATCAGCATGTGAGAACTCCACTCATCTGATCAGGACACAGAAAGAGAGCGATATGTGAAAGGGGCTACGCTTACATTTTTAAGCCATAGCCAACATCAGCGTTTCCCAACCGGTGTGCCATGAGACATTATCAGGTGTGCCGCGGAATTTTGGGGAACATGTGGGGAAAAATGCACAAATTAAATATAGTTGATTTAATGTGGTTGTGGACGTAAACATTTTTACATTGGTAGTTTTGTTTTTTCACATTACTTCTCCTAGCTCCGTGCCTACATGCAATTTCATCCTAATACACAAACATGAGACAGATGGTGCTCTATTGTGTCTTCAGCATTTTTGCTGGAAATGGCGGGTATCGTCTTTAAACGTTTGCTGCAATTTTAAATCTTGTCATAACCTAGAAATGGATTAATATCTAAAACGAAAAGATTCTGATGCTTCCACACCCACTCTGTAAACAAGGATAAAGAGTATTTTGTGCGTTTAAAAAATCTAAATGAAAAGCAAGTGCAAATCATGAATGATAGGGTAACGGTTCCTGATGAAGCACTGGAGGCTATATGGTCGCTGAACTTGAACACCAATGCAAAAAAGTCTCATATGATTGCGGAGTCTTTAATTTCACCCGCATGTAAACGGATTGTGAGAGTCATGTTAGGTAATGATTCAGAAAAAGAAATAGCAAAAGTACCACTTTCAAACAATACAATAAGTTGCCGTATCGATAAAGCGACTGTGTACTGCGAGGGGAGCTCAAATTTCAGATTGAAATGAAGTTATGTTTATAATTTTATAACACTGAACATGCAGTGTGTGTACAATTACTACTAAAACGTTTATGTATTACATAATTTACACAATTATTGCAATTGTTATCCTAATACAAAATTAAAGTACGAAGTCAAAGTCTGACAAACTTGCAGTAACTAATGGGAGACACCGCTCTATTTTGATTAGGTGGAACCTAATTTTTCTCACTATTTACTGTAATATAACTTGCCTCAGAGTCTTAGCCTCCGGGTTTTTTAATAGTTTTATTAAGTTTTACATATGGGGTGTGCCGAAAAAGAAATATGTTTATGCAAGTGTGCCGTGGGTTGGAAAAGGTTGGGAAACGCTGGCCTACATCATGGTAGGCTGTTGCATGTTGTTGAGGCAGCAAGAGCTGTTTTTAGCCTGACAGCAGTGGTTTGACCAACTAAATAGAATTGAATACACTTGAATTGCAACAATTACTGAACAGAAAGACTGCCTCACCCAGCTCTATGGATATAACATCCACATGATGCTGCTCCGGCTCTGTCTTTATGTTGCCCAGGGAGCTGATATCGTAGACCACCTGATAGATGGTGGTGGGACTCTGCGTGGGTCTGGCTATGGTGGCAACAGCAGCAGAGCACTCAGGGAAAGGGTCCTCCGAGATGCCACTGTCACTCTCAGACATGGACTCCCCAGGAGGAGTCCTGCTGGGGAAAACGTCATTGGGATTGATGGCTTCAAGCACATCTTCTGATTCGCTATCATTTAGACCCTGCAGCAGAGTTAAGGAACAGGTTGTGTTTATCCTTTTCATAAAGCATATACATATATTTAGTTGATTAGCTTCAAAATGACAAGAGTATAACTTTGTTTATATTTTCACAATATCTATACCTGTATTGCTCTTTTTGTAGAAAACCTACAGAAACATTTATACCTAAACTAGACACTGAGAATACATACACATTATACATACACACTGGGAGTCAAGTGTCCATTCTGTCAAGCTTTTTTCTCCACTGGTATAGATGATATCAGAACAAGACAGTTGTGAATTGAAACAAAAGTTGTCCCCTGAAGTGTTATGCTCTTCGCTTTGTCCCAAAAAAAGTTCTCCATTTTCAGCATCCATATCCTACAAGAAAATTAAGACATTTAAAAAAAAAAAAAGATGTAGGGCCTTTGTGACCTGCAACGTAACCCTCTAGTTTCATAGAGATACAAATATGTCCCATACAGTACTTAATGGCTGTTACCATTTAAACAATGTTTCAGTTCACAATAGCTAAGCTTACTTAGTTAAGTTCAGCTCCAAACAAGCACACGCTTTACAGGCTTCACTTGTTACGCTTATGAAATTCACAGTTTTCCGTCATTTAAAGTATAAGAACTTAAAACATAATTTCCGTTGGGCTCATTCTAAATGGTTGACAAATAGTTAGCCAACCATGTCCAGACGTCCACAATATTAGACAATGGAACGCATTTGACAGCCTTTGGGAGGGACCAGTAATTGTAAAGTTTCGCAAGAGGATATAAGCATCCTGGTTAGAAACGTGCACGGGTGCGCGCAGTCAATATTGCATATCTGGCTAGTGGTAACTAGCACAAGTCAGACTGACGAAACAGACAGATCGTTTTCTACACTTAAGATAAAGCTAGGGCAGGCCAATGTTCATCACGATTCCTGTCATGCCGGAAAAACAAGAGTTGCAATGTTGTTTTTTACAATGTTTTGGAGGCCATGATCCACTTACTTGTTAGTTTGTCCTTTGGCTTTCAGAGACAGCAATTCGTCCGAGTTTAGAGAACAAATATATTCATAACCAAAAACCCTGTTAGCAAAACCTGGCTATTCGTTTTTTTTGTTGTTGTTTGATCAATAGTACAAGACACGTGCGATGTGTTAAAAAGAATACAGTAAGCAAATAGGTCTCAATAGCTGTGTATAGCTAGCATCGCTCGGGTATCCTACGATAAAACTGATTTGACAGGACTGTGGATTTCTCACTAGTGTCAAATTCGACGTGTGTTGAATCTGCACAGTTTGTTGTATCTGTGCTGTTGTGACTGATACACCCGCCTAGCGTTAAGCTTGTGATTGGTCGAAGGAAAATAATAACCAATAGAAAACAGAGGGGGTGTTTCGATTAGGCGGTCTCAGTCTCCGCCTGTTTTTGGGACAAAACATTTACTCCAAATGCTGTAAATGCAATTTGATCATTTTAAACAGACAATATTTAAAGATTCGTCCATCCACTGTTAATAACAAAACATGCAAGCCTACTTTTTGACACTGCCTCGCCTCCGAGTGAAGCCTTTAGCGGAAGTGCCTTAAACCTGCATTCTTTCTAATAACAAGCAGGGGGCGACTCCACTGGTTTCAGAAGCAAGTATGTATGGTAGTCTATGTGGAAATGAACCTACTTCTCACTTACTTTATTACATCAGTAAATATTTTCCTTACGAGTTTATGATCTCAATCGCTAGTTTCAAGTCTTTTTCAATACAGCATGGTGTTCATTTAGTAAGTGATGGTCCCATTAAGAGTAAAATAGATGATAAAGCAGGGTATGCTCTACGGCGTGGCCACCTTGTGATTTACTGTATATTGTCCGAAAGTCCGAACCGGTAAACCTAATGGTTTCACACTAGAAACAAACCAAACCATGGATCAGTTTGATCAGGACCGAGACCACCTCTTTTCGTCGGACCAAATTTCAGCTGTTACATGCATGCTTTATTTGTGTTGTGTTGTTACTTTTATATGCACATTTGATGTTTTTCATATGTTTCATTTATACGTTAACAAAAAGTGCATAGTCCTGCTATATAAAACTTGGTGAAATTATTTGATTGTGTGTATCTGTACTTTTTCAACACATTTTAACATTACCGCGAGGGTATTGATAACCGTGAAAATGTGGTCACTATAATCGTGACATGAAATTGTCGTACCGTAACATCTCGTTACGTTTAAAAAATGCAAACGTAAAATGCAAAATCGATTGCCTAATTATTTTCCTTAAATTAGGTTATCCAAACTTTGTTCGAGAAGTTTGGTGTCAAGCACCGGATCACGTCGGCATTCCATCCACAGACTAATGGATTGGACGAGCAGACTAACCAAACGTTGAAGAGGGCTACTGGGAAGACCCTGGATGAGCAACAAGAATTGATTCTGTCATTCATAGAGCATTCCAAACATCAAACACTTTATTATAAGAGATACAGAATGTATAAATAGTTTGTCTGTACTGTATGTGTGAATTTAAAGGGGTGAGGGGATATTCATCATATATTTTGACCAAAAACATATATTTTCAGTACCTTTTTTATTATTTGTAGGCCTACCATCAACGATTTTGTGCAAACAATGCTAGATATAGGTGGAATAAAAGGAAACAAAATATATTAGAATACTAAAGTAGTTACTGACTAACAACAAAATCCATTTAAACAAGAATCCAAGAGGGGTGTACAAGAGTTGGTAATCTGCAACCATTTGAATGTGTAGCATGGACAGTGGGTGAGATGGATTTCCTGTTGAAACATCTGGAACTTTAGTGCAGCTGCTTTTGACTGGTCTCTTAGTAGTACAGCTCCTTGTCCCACCAACCTCAGAATGACAATTGAATGAGTGATTAATTGACTAGTGAATGATTGTATAAACAGACAAATGGGTCTTTAGATACAAAGGTGCTGATAATATGTTTTTTTTTATCTGTCTCAGTGGAAATTGGTGTGCGGAGAAAAATGAAAGTTTTATTTATTTCTGTTGATTGGATGGCTTCATGCAGTCATTATTAGACTGTGTACCAGATTATTTTCCAATACTTTGTTCACTTCTTAAGGAGAGAACTTCATGCAACCGTACAAGCTTTGATCAGAAAGTCATACTCAAAAGGTACTGTATTGTCTGACAAAACTGATACTTACTTCCAGGATGTCTCCTGACACCCAGCTTCCTGATCTCATCATAGACGAAGATAAGAATCCCATAGGGAACAGGTATGAACCACCACTGGACCCTGCCAGCAGGCAATTAGAACAATTAAACTAGGGTTCAAGATATAATCTAAGTTTTATGGGAGTCTCTAAAATAACTAACATTACTGGCGGAGATAAACAAATAATAGCCTAACGGGTGCGCATTCTGTGTGTGAGAGAGTTCCAATACCACTACGTGGTCCAATAACACTCATACACAAACATCAGCCCACTTTTTATATCATGTTGTGTGCAAACACCCCCTACACACAACAACAAAATGTTATTCTGGCTTGCAGACCCAGTCGGCAGCAGCCTTTTTTGGTGGCATTGTAGTTAGTCTACTACTATGTAATTTCTATGCAATATGTATTAAGCTATCAGTGGCTTATTCAGTTTTCTGCACAGATTACATGTTTGTGCACTCTCAATACAGGCATAGATTGCGCACCGTACTACACTCCATGGTGACTTGAAGTGTAGCCATACTGTCATTCACGAGAGAAGTAGTTGCATAGTGGTTTTGGAAAATATGTTTCCTTTAGCCTATTTATCTTGCTGACATAAATAATACTCATTGAATGATTGAAAAATGCGTCATTTACGATAAAAATAATGATTGTTGGTAATGTATTAGCGACCCCCACAGATGCATGACTTTACTATTTTCATGGGCGCTCAGACCCGTCCTTAAGGGAGCTGAGCTCCAACTGGCTCCCCATTACTCGAACCCTGAATTCAACACAAATTAGTGTTGTGTGTACCTTATTATGCCCTTACACAACCAAATGTAATTATCAAACCACTTTTGTCTCAGTTAGATAGTAGTTAGTCTTTGTGTTTTTGTCTGTGTGATCCTGAAAACAGTCATTTAGTTTGTTGTTTAAATCTGTGTTATGTTGCTCTGTACTGGAATGCAATATTATTGTAGAGCTGTAGTAGTGAAGTGGAGGTAGAATAATACCTAATGGGCATGAAGTTGAAGATGTTGGGCATGCCAGGGCAGTAGCACAGCAGGTTACCAAGCAGCAACTGGAACACAATGGCGCTAATAAGAACCTTGTTCCTAAAAACATAGAAGAGAGAGATTACACCCGGGAGTTTTTGCTGCTGGAACTGGTATTCATGTATTACTGATAGACTGTGTGTTTAAGGATATATGACAGACATTCAGGGACTGTAGCTGGGGATGGACAATACCCTATACCTGAATGGGACTGATAGTGATATGACCCAATCACTGGCCGCTGTGATTTAATTTAACCAGGTGGGTGATACTGGTGTTCCCGTGGTTCGGAAGGCTGTACAGACCCAGGGATTGTCAACCAACCTGAAAACTCCCTGTTGGAACATGGACAGACGGCGAGTCTTCCTGATAAGAACGTCTGAAATCTGGCAGATCTCTATGCTGACAAAGAACACGGTGTAGCAGGTGTATTGCTGGTACAGCCGCTGGCTGAAGGTCTGGAGGAGTGGAGAAAAGGTGAGAGAAGGGAAAGAGGAACAGCTGTCGTGTGTGTGTGTGTGTGTGTGTGTGTGTGCGTGCATGCATGCGTGCCAGACATACCCACTCCTGTCCGTAGCTGTCCTGCATGTCCTGGAGGTGTGTGTCCTCCCAGTGAGACCTGAGGCCCACACACAGCAAGGGGAACCAGCCCTCTTGGGCCATTGCGGAAAAGTAGTCTGTGAAGCCTGCAAATGACTGGATGGCACCTGGAACAGGAGATTGGGGGTAAGGAGAGAGATAGCGGGAGAGAAGTGGAGGGATGAGGGGCTGAAGGGCTATGGGTTGGCGGGGGAGATATGTAAATATAATTGGAAATCATTGAATGAATATAGGCTACATTCAGGAGACACTGAAAGCCAAGCCCATGCTGACCTATCTGGAAGTAGGAGTAGACAGCAAGAGACTCGTTGACCAGCCTGTCACGCCGCGGGTTCCTGGGCTTCAGGTGCATGATGTCACTCTCTGCTTTCTCATAGGCCAGTGACACCGAAGGGTACTATGGGAAATCAGATAAATAAATCGGCAGACGGAGAAACAGAAAGGCAGGTAGACACAGAAAGAGAGAGGCAGACCACATAGAAGATAGAAAGGCAGGCAGACACAGAGGGAGACAGGAAGGGAGGCCACATAGAGGATAGAAAGGCAGGCAGAAACACAGAGGGAGACATGGAGGTAGGCAGACACAGAAAAAGAGACAGGAAGGCGGGCAGACAAAGAGACAGGGACCAGGGAGGCAGGTAGAACGATAAAAAGACAAGTGAGTGGTAAGGCAGAAAGATGGAAAAGACTCACAATGTCAGTGGCCAACTCGATGAAGAGGATGGTGATGCATCCCAGAGGAAGAGGCACACTGACGGTGATATAGATGAGGTAAGGGGTGAGCTCTGGAATATTCTTGGTCAGTGTATAGGCAATGGACTTCTTAAGGTTGTCAAAGATCAGACGGCCTGCACACACATTCATTGAAATAGGTTTATGTGGACTTGTAAGGAATCAGACCTACTTTTTTAAGTATGCACCTAACATTTTTATTTCTATCATTGCAATTTTCTGAAATAACATTTATTTCACCAGATACTGCTGTTTACTGTGTATTCATCCAATGTCCATGCTTGGCATGACATACAGAGCACACACCCACATACCCTGCTCCACTCCAGTGACTATAGAAGCAAAGTTATCATCCAGTAAGATCATGTCAGCAGCATTCTTGGCAGCATCCGAGCCGGCGATCCCCATGGCGATGCCAATGTCTGCCTTCTTCAGAGCAGGAGAGTCGTTTACACCGTCACCTGTTACCGCTACAATAGAACCCTGGGAGGGGATCAAAGAAAGGGATTGGGGAGAGAATGAGATTGGGAGAACCAAGTAGAGGCTGTTAGAAGGGTGGGTGTGAATAATTGGTGGGGGATAAGAATAGTTCTTAATTTGTTATGCATTTGGAATAGACATCATAATTAGAGATGCGCCGATCCGATACTCAGTATCGGTATCTGTCTGATACAGGCCAAAATCCCTGGATCGGATATCTGAAATAAAAAAAGAAGAATCCGCTACAATCCATTAGCCTAAACGATCACGTAAATGCTTAACTAAACTTTGAGCGACATGCCATAAAGAGAGATGTGTCAAGACCAGTAACAGGTGAGCAGCATGTGTCACGTGAACAATAGCCAGAACGTGAGTGAGACCTGCAGTCATGTCAGCTGTGAGGAGTTATTCTAAGCTCAAGGAAGAAAAAAACAAAACAGCCAAGTGAAATTTATTTTTTGACATGTGAGTGTTTCAAGGGGTGGCAGTAGCGTTGGAAACTTCAACACCACGAACTTGATTAAACACTTGCCGAAGCTTCATGGAAAGGATTATGCCGAATTCATACAGGCAACGAAGGCCAAGAAGAAAAGTGTGCCGCAACAGCAAACATAGCTGGAAACAATTCAGAAATGTCAGAAAGGCCCTTTGTTATTCTAAATACTTTTACACCAAGTTGCACTTTACATTTATGAATGGTGTTTAAGAGTTTAGAGTGTAAGTTAAAAGAAGCAGCAGTATTGCGTAACTGAGTCATGTTGTGAGTTATCTATTTCTTCCTTTAGGGCAGTAGAATATTTGTTTCACAGTTTGAGCATGATGTTTTATAGATGCGACGTTAAGCAAAGTGCATCCATACAAATGTATTACTAACAGCTTAGCTGTTTAAGAGAGGGAAAAAGACTATCGGATTGGTATCGGTATCGGTAGATACTCAAGGCTGCGTTATAGGTATCGGTATCGGACATAAAAAGTTTCAACATATCGTATGCATTAAAGAATAAACAAAACAAATAAGTACAGAAAAAGTGTAATACCATCTATTAAATGTGTGTGTGTGCGTGTGTGTGTGAGTGAGTGTACCAGGCGCTGGCAGCTCTCCACTATGATAAGTTTCTGTTGAGGTGAGGTGCGGGCGAACACCATCTCTGGGTGGCTCCTCAAAGCCTCATCCAGCTCCTCACTGCTCATTTCCTTTAGCTGGCCTCCGTTGATCACACATGCACGGGCGTCTCTACAGATAAATAGACAAAGAAAGAGGGTGGACCAATAAATGGGTAGGACAAGTAGGTAGATTGTTAGATGGGTGAATGATATGTCGACAAAGAAACAGGAGTACAGCAGACACAGATTAAAAAGTTTACCTCCGGTCGACACGCTCCACAGGGATGTTTTTCCTGGTAGCTATGTCCTCCACCGTCTCGCTGCCTTCTGAGATGATGCCTACATTGGCTGCAATAGCCTTGGCTGTGATTGGGTGGTCTCCTGTCACCATAATGACCTGTTATGAAGACCCATAGCAAAGAATGAGAAGAGTAGTAATAGGATCTATACAACACTTTTGATGGATGTTTTCACAAAATAGCTTGCTTTGAGCATTGTAACAATGTTGTAGACTGACTATATCCAATTTGTCTACATTACATGCATGCATTTTGGTTTTGTTTAATCTTCCTGTCTATACAAAACTATCCCTCCATCTATCCACCTAGCATCCACATCCCTCCATCCTTCTGTTACCCGAATCCCTGCTGTACGACATTTCATGACGGCATCTGGGACGGTGGCGCGAGGCGGGTCGATCATGGAGATGAGGCCAGCAAAGCACAGACCGGACGTGGTGAAGTTCATTTCGTCTGGGTCAAATCGATAGCCGCGGGGGAACTCCTTCTCATTCAGGTAAATGTGGCAGAAACCTGGGGACGGGATGATTGTTCAACAGCCTGTTATCTTCTTCTAAGCGGTAATCCCATACAATGTTGGACTTTAATTTCTGTGGCTGCGCTGCAGAACAACATTAACTAGGCCACTAGGCACAACCAGGCCAGCACAGTCCAGGTCTTTCTTGGTCCTGTCCCCCACAACTTCCTTAAGTAGTTTCTAACCAGCCTTCTACCCCCTAAAGCTCTCTCTCTCTCTCTCTCTCTCTCTCTCTCTCTCTCTCTCTCTCTCTCTCTCTCTCTCTCTCTCTCTCTCTCTCTCTCTCTCTCTCTCTCTCTCTCTCTCTCTCTCTCTCTCTCTCTCTCTCTCTCTCTCTCTCTCTCTCTCTCTCTCTCTCTCTCTCTCTCTCTCTCTCTCTCTCTCTCTCTCTCTCTCTCTCTCTCTCTCTCTCTCTCTCTCTCTCTCTCTCTCTCTCTCTCTCTCTCTCTCTCTCTCTCTCTCTCTCTCTCTCTCTCTCTCTCTCTCTCTCTCCCTCCCTCCCTCCCCCTCCTGGACACAACCTACCTAGTACTCTCTCCCCCAGGCTTCCCAGGTCCATGTATGCTGTCTGGAAGGCCTCACTCCACTGCTCATCCAGTGGAAGTTCCTGCCCTTTGATCAGGATGGTAGAACAGCGCTCTAGGATGCGTTCTGGCGCACCCTTCATCACTAACAGATAGCGCAGGTCCAGGGGGTCTTCCAGCTCATGAATTGATAACTAGAAAGATTACAGTTAAAGCAAAGAGTCAACAACTTACCACCATAACAGGTAAAAAAAAAAAATGCTTCAAGTTGTGTAATTTATTTGTGGTTTTCTTAGTCTACTAATCATGTTGAGCTATCAGTAATTTGGTATGGATAAAAACATCTGTTAAATGACTGTATTGCAATTTAACATGGACGCTTTTCTTCCACGTGTCACGGTCTGGGCCGTGCCTCTAGTAGATCCCTTGTGTTTCCTGTGTTTCCCTTTCCCCTGTGTCTCTGTTGCTTCCCGGTCTGTTACTCTATGTGTATGTGTATGTGTGTGTGTTGTGGGTGCGGCACTCCTCTCACTATCCTGGCTCCCTGATTACTCACCTGCACAGCTACACACCTGCCTTCTATCAAGCTCATCAGCCCAACAGTATATGAACCCCGGATTCTCAACCATTCTTCGCCAGATTATTGTTTCAACCCCTGTGGTAGATACCTGTCCTTGGCTCCTCATGAGTTTGCTTCCTGGAAAGAACAATTACTTATGCTTGTGATTTAACCTTGTTTCCTTGTGTCATAGGATCACTCACTGCCTTTCAATCAGCTTGCCTCACTGCCTGCCTGCCTGCTTCTCGACCTGCTGCTCTGCCTACATCTCCCGGACTATCCCTGCCACCGACGCTCAGGTTCTCTCCTGTCTCTTCGCCCCCGGATCCACTTCCTCAATTGTTTCATTGACCTCTGCTCTTCCTGACCCACAACCTTCCCGCAATAAACCCTAATCTCTGATCACTATACTCCATCTCAGTGTCTGTGTCCAGCGATTGGGTCCCCCTTGCAACAGCGTAACACCACGCAAATAAGCCAAACAGACACAACTATAAAATAGTGTCATTATGAAGTTAATCTAACCCACAAAACTGTCAAAGTTCCTTGGCAAAATTAGACATGTGGAACTTTTATAGCTTAACGCGCTGATGGAGGCGTCACGAAAGAGCAAAGTCACCTGAAACTTGTTGGTTGAGTTAAAGGGCACCTCAGAGACTTTTTTGAAACGATTTCTGTAGTCTGTGGTGTTGCCAATGGTGAGCTCGGTGAACTTCAGCAGGGCTGTTTCAGAGGCATCTCCCATCACAGTTCTCTGTGACGCATCAAATCAGATAAAGGATGTGAGGTTGATCCCTGATATATTCCCAACATGGGAATCATAGTTTTGATATAGTTCAATAATATTTTTTATATAATACATAATTCAATTCCAGTACAGGAAGGCTTTATTATTTATCTGTTTATTAGTAAAAATCCCACAAAGTAAGATAAGGGCAGCAGCCTAACCCTGGGAATTGGAATCCCTTCCTGGTCAGGTCTGAAGACTGCTCTGTTGCAGAGTCCTGCCACCCTCCCAAGAGAGCGCCATGTCTCAGACGACTGGTCAAAACTCTGTCCTGAGAGTCACAGCATTCTTTACAGACTTTTCATAAACTCAAAAATAAAAAGGACATTTTTGTATGATTCTGAAAATGAATAGGATATGAAAATGCATTCCTGATAACAGAATATAAATATTAGTTCAATTAACTTTAATGTCTGATGTATTATTAATCAACTTCCATATCTTTAGCATCATCAACACTATCACCATGACATCCCACTCTGGTCCTACCTGATTGGTCCTCTGTGGTATCAGCGGCATGGATCATGTTGTCGAACCAGAGGTGAGAGACAGTCATCCTGTTCTGGGTCAGCGTGCCCGTCTTGTCAGAGCAGATTACAGAGGTGGAGCCCAGGGTCTCCACGGCTTCCAGGTTCTTCACCACACAGTTCTTCCTGGCAAGACGTTTGGCCGTCAGGGACAGACATACCTAGGGAAGAAGAGTTACCAGACCGATACATCCGGAATACTGTGATACACACCTAAAGATATTAAGACCAAGAGGACTTTAATCAAATAGATGTTGTTTCTGAGCACTCATGTATTGGTGTGCAACCAGACACAATGATCTATTGGGGGATTTTATGACCAAAACTGCTCTATAGTCCACTTTTAGGAATTAACCAGTCTTTTGATACTCATACCTTGACGGGTTGTCAGTTTGTCACAAAGCACTATGTGATTGAAACAGAATCCCTTATCTGATTCCTTGTATTGTGAAAGTAAATATGAATTGTGTGACCAAATATGAATTGCGTTCACATCGATTGTATTATACGGACTGCAGGTACAAACCTACTTAATATACTTATTATATTTACGTCATTTTAATTTTAATCGTACCACTATTGGCCAATTCAGAGGTTAGTCCTGAAGCTGAGTGATATTCTTCTATTATTCCTATTATTTCTCCAGCCAGCTCTCATATATGCCACTTATTGTGAAATACTGGACATAACTTCACCTTACCCCAATCTATAAACTTAAATGCTAGCTGTACTGTACAAATAAGTAATAATGAGTGATGAAACAATATTATGTGATATGCAATGTAATATCCAGATGTGTAAACTGGCATTGTGGGCTCACAGTGACAGTAGCCAGCAGACCCTCAGGTACGTAGGCCACCACAATAGCCATGAAGAAGATCATGGCCTCCAGGAACTGGTAGCCGATAAACATGGCCACCACAAAGAATGTGAAGCCAAAGAAGATGGCCAGCCCCGCAATGATGTCCACAAAGTGTTCGATCTCGATAGCGATGGGAGTCTTCTCGTTGCCCACTCCGGACGCCAAGCTGGCGATACGGCCGATGATGGTTCGGTCACCGGTGTTGATGACCATACCTGTTGCAATACCTGGAGGAGTGATGGAGGGAGGGGGACATGGTTAAGAACGGAGGGGGCGAAGGATATGGTGTCTGTATCTGATCATCAATTCAGGTGTGTGTGGCCGGGTGGGTGTATATCCAACCTTCCAGGCAGGTAGTGGAGAAGAAAGCGATGTTACGTGTCTCCAAAGGGTTTTCATGCGTGCACTCTGGTGTTTTGGACTGGGGCTCTGACTCTCCTGTCAGTGACGAGTTATCCACCTTGAAATGCGCACACAGACCCCGGTACACACAAACACACAAATGCATATACACTCAAGGTCACAATTGCATGATTACTGTGCTGGTTCTTAAAGACCGTAGAAAGAATGTGATGGAGTCAGGAGATATGACAAAGGCAGGCACCTTGCAACCCTGAGCATGTATTATGCGTATGTCAGCAGGGACTCTGTCTCCTCCCTTGATCTCCACCAGGTCCCCCACCACCAAGGAGGAGGCGTTGATCTGGTTCTTCTGGCCATCACGAATTACCACTGCTTGCTGCCATGGAAGGAAGGATCGGGAGGGGGTAGAGAGAAACATAGGAAAATAAATTAATAATTTCAGAGAAATGGGGACAAGTAGCTGCTGCTTCAATCCAAAGGATTGACCAGGCCCACCCTACCTACCTACGACATGCCAACACTTATGTGGGGGTAATTTGTTGGTTGCCTATACAATCAACACACAATCTGTAATTACCTGTGGCACCAGGTTTTTGAAACTGGCAATGATGTTGGTACTTTTGAACTCCTGGTAGTAGCCAAAGCAACCCGTCACCACAACAACAGCAATCAGAGTGATAGCCAGGTACAGCTTGAGGGGACATAAATAGCACAAGGTTATAGATACGGTCACAGTGGATAACCAGCCTTCGACTTCACATCCTCTCTTTCTCCCCCTTATCTTTTCTTCGTCACATTGTTAACATTGGTGTTGTTAACTCTGGCCAGTTCCCTCCTTCTCTCCTTCCTTTTCTCTCCCCTTTCCTCCTCTCTTAATCCCTCTAATTCTTGCTTCCTCACATTGTCAAAGCTGGTAAGATTGCCGCGGGCTAGTTCGATTCCAAAGGCGATGAAGCAGATGACGGCCGCCACCCACATCAGACATTGTAGGCCTCCGGCCAGCTGCCTGGCAAACTTGACATACTCCGGAGTGCCCTTGGGGGGCTTCAACTCATTGGGGCCATCCCTCTCTAGAACCTGGAGGGCGAATGTGGAAGTCAACCCCTGCAAAGGAGAGGTGATTAATATTTGTATTGTACATTATATATTGTACTAGTAGTCATTGTTGCAGTAGTTGTAGTATTGTTGTTGCTATTATCATTATTGGTGTTAATATTATTTATGCTATATGGAAATATTGCCACACGACTGAGAATTACAGTTTAAGGAAAAGAGTTAGGACCTCTTGCCTGCAACCAACCTTGGTGGTACTGGTGGTGTATCTCAACTCCAGCTCCTCGATGGTAATCTCATGATCGTCCTATAGAGGGAGACAGTGTTAAGGCACAGATGTCTTAGGAGGCTCATTGTTCAATAAGAAAGAACCATTTTGGTTTCAAAGAATTAAGTAGAAAATGAAGATATACCTTGAGTGAGGTGTTTCATTTACAATATTCCCACTTTTTGACAGCCTTTTCCTTCATAGCTGAGGTTATTCAAGTTCAAGTGGACTTCAGTAACTAAACACATTAATACGCACCACGTCTATATTGTAAAACCTGTACAATGCCACATGATTTAAAAAAATCCGTCGCAATGGACTGGTTTTAATATGATTTTGCATGGTCATTTTAGCATTGTCAGATAGATTAATGTTACCGTTTTGTTGGTCACATTTTCTAAAACTACAAATTAAACCGATACCATTACTTAATGTTAGGCATGTATGGGTAAAACATATATAAAAATCCAATGTATTACCATAGGAGATAACAGAACATTATTATTTTTATCTTTGATATGACCTCCCACACCGTTTCTATACCCTGTTTCATTAAAGCCCCACTTACTATATCCATCTCTTTCTTCATGCCCTCCAGTCTCTCTTTCTTTTTCATTTTCTTATTTTTCTTGATTTTCACATCCACCTCTCCATCCATCTCAAACATGTTGTAGTTGTCCTGAAGTCAAACATTAAATAATTGTCATCTTCTCATTACTCTCATAAAAATGGCATCAAACTATGTATTCTATTCCCGTAGAAAAGTTTGTTCATCAAGTGAAATTGACTGAGTTCTCAAAGGATGAAACTCCAAGCATTTAATTGATATATATAATGGCCAATCTATATGTGCTAGTTCTGTTTCATTTCATTATGTGAGAAAAATAAGCGATCAGAGCGTTAATGACAATTGTGGGCACAGCTGTTAACTAAAACAGCACTTGATAGATGTATCATTGACCCCACAGTTTTGGTCAGTCGATTCCTACCTTGCTCATTGTGGCTTGTCTTACGGGTGACTCCTCTCCCAGATCAATAGATGTCCAAACCACACGGCTCTTTTTGGCCCCTGAAATCTTGACTGTCACTTCTTTCCGCTTACACACAGTACACTCAGACACACGTCCAAGACCAAGAAATGGAGACTACAGAGACACAGAGGCTTTTATACCCTTCGCCCCCACCTCACTGGTGTACCTGGCCTTACATAGCACAGACACACACAAAGTGGCACCAATGTCACCCTTACACAGGTCACACATACACACATACACACACAATCACAAATACAAATATACACAGAACAAAACATTCCCAATGCAGGTAGGCAAGCAAGTGCAACACACACACAGACACACTTTCCCTGTCTTATCAGAGAATGGTGCGTAGGGCCTGCTGAGAGTGTATCTTATCAACTACCTGCACGTTTTGGCTCCTGATAATATCCTGATAACACAGACAAGAATTAGAAACTTACTGTGAAGGTTACTGCCAGCCCAATGTCACTAAGCCATGTTTGTCTTCTACAGGCAAGTCCTTCGAAAATAAGTCCCTTCATTCGGACAATTGAAGAGGAACAGAAACAGACAACTCAAGTATTTAAGTTAGTCATCATGATGGTTTAAAACGAACAGCTCAAGAATTTAAGTTAGTCATAATCATGGTTTAAAGCAAACAGCTCAGGTATTGAAGTTAGTCATGATGATGGTTTAACAAGTTGTTCCAGTGGTATCTGTCTGTTTACCAAAAGCAACCATCTGGATTTAAAGCTCACACTTTGATTTCTTGAAGGTGAAGAATATAATACAAGAGAGGTGAAATAAATTAACATCTATTCATGACGGAAATGCTAAAGTCATATAATTCATATTAACATATACAGGAAAAAAACGTTGTCATATCCTGAAAAAAAAGGATATTATTGTTGCCGCCATGGCTCAGTTATACAAGAAGTAGGTAAACTGCAGCAATCCTGTCTTAACTCAATAATTCAAATCTCCCAAAATACAGTTGCAATCCAAATTATTCAACCCCCGTTGTGAATCGGGTTTATTAGCAAAATTTACAAACTTTCAGCTGTTTGCAAAAAACAATCAAACAAGAACAATTGAATAGCTTTAATGACTACTGCAGTCCCAGAATTATTCAACCCCTTAATGACAAGTGTACTTAACACAGAACCCTTTTGCTGTTGTGACCTGCTGCAAACGTGATGCATAGCCAGACACCAACTTCTAGCAGCGTCCCTAAAGGAATCTTAGCCCATTCCTCATGGGCGATGGCCTCCAGTTCACTACTATTCTTGGGTTTGCATGCTGCAACTGCCTTCTTTAAATCCCACCAAAGATTTTCTATGGGGTTCAAGTCAGGCGACTGTGACGGCCACTGCAGAATCTTCCAGGACTTCTCCTGAAACCAAGCCTTGGTGGCCTTTGAGGTATGCTTGGGATCATTGTCCTGTTGGAAGGTCCAATGACGCCCAAGCTTCAGCTTCCTCATAGAAGGCATGTGTCACGGTCTGGGCAGTGCCTCTAGTAGATCCCTTGTGTTTCTTGTGTTTCCTGTGTTTCCCTTTCCCCTGTGTCTCTGTTGCTTCCCGGTCTGCTACTCTATGTGTATGTGTATGTGTATGTGTGTCTGTGTTGTGGGTGCGGCACTCCTCTCACTATCCTGGCTCCCTGATTACTCACCTGCACAGCCTACACACCTGCCTTCTATCAAGCTCATCAGCCCAACAGTATATGAACCCCGGATTCTCAACCATTCTTCGCCAGATTATTGTTTCAACCCCCATGGTAGATACCTGTCCTTGGCTCCTCATGAGTTTGCATCCTGGAAAGAACAATTACTTGTGTTTGTGATTTAACCTTGTTTCCTTGTGTCATAGGATCACTCACTGCCTTTCAATCAGCTTGCCTCACTGCCTGCCTGCTTCTCGACCTGCTGCTCTGCCTACATCTCCCGGACTATCCCTGCCACCGACGCTCAGGTTCTCTCCTGTCTCTTCGCCCCCGGATCCACGTCCTCAATTGTTTCATTGACTTCTGCTCTTCCTGACCCACAATCTTCCCGCAATAAACCCTAATCTCTGATCTCTATACTCCATCTCAGTGTCTGTGTCCAGCGATTGGGTCCCCCTTGCAACAGCGTAACAGCATGACCTTTTCTCGTAGGATTTCCTGATACTTGATTGGATCCATCTTGCCCTCCACACGCTGCAGGTTTCCAGTGCCAGAGGAAGCAAAACAGCCCCAGAGCATCACCAAGCCACCACCATGCTTCATTGTAGCAGGGTGTTCTTTTCAACGTATGCTTAATTTTTCCTCCTCCAGACATACCACTGATCCATAGGGCCAAAAGTTCCGGTTTTGTTTCACCGCTCCACAGAACAGAACCCGAAAACTTCTGTGGCTTATTCATATGGTTTTGAGCATATTGGAGCCGACTTTTCTTGTGCTTTTGGGTCAGCAGACGTGTGCGTCTTGGTGTCCGGGCATGGAGACCTTTAGCGTTTAGTATGCGCCTTACTGTGCTAACTCAAACCTCAGTGCCTGCTGTCACCAAATCTTCCTGCAGGTCTTTTGCAATCACACAAGGGTTTTTGACCACCTGCCTCCTCAGGAATCTGGTGGCAGCCGGTGATGGCTTCCTCGTTCTGCCACGTCCAGGTAGTGTTGCCAGGGTTCCTTTAACTTTGAACTTGCAAACTATGCTTCCAACTGTATCTCTAGGAACATTCAGTGCCTTTGCTATCCTTTTGTATCCTTTTCCTTGTTTGTGCAAGGCAATAATCTCTTTTCTTGACCACTCTCGCCATATTTCTCAACAAAGCCCTAGCCATTCCAGGTATTTGTTTTATATCAAGCACACCTGATGCAACTAATGAACACTTGATCTGCTAATGTGTGCTCTTATGAGGGATTCTATTCATGGGGTTGAATAATTCTGATACTGCAGTAGTCATTAAAAGTGGCATTTTGTGTTAAATTTGGAGAAACCACTTGTTATATTAGTTGTGTTGAACTATTTAAATTGTTCTTGTTAGAATTTTTTTGCAATTGGGGTTCAACAATTTTGATTGCAACTGTATAGTTTGGATAATAGTAACACGTACACTGTATCTAGCAGTATCATTGTGTTGATTGGTTAAAGGTTTTGGTTTATGATGGACAAAACACTTATTAAATTTGCTGGAATTCTACAACTACATCTGGCCCATCTTTTTTATACTATGATATTCAATTGTTTTTGGACAAGGGAATTCCTTAAATATACTGTCTTTGAGAAACATAAAAATATGTAATTGCAAAATATTCAAAGAGCCACCAGTGCTTACTGCAGTGTAGACCTGGTTCGATTGTTGTAATCCAAAACACATTGTTTAGCTGCAGCAAGTCTTTATGGTTTTATTGGCATGCGTTGGTCAACAGAGTGCTCCATTTCCCCTTATGTCCCTCTTTTTTATTCTGTCCCTATATTCCAACTCTCTTTCTCCATGTTTCCATCTCCTATCGCCTCTTCCCTGTGTTCTCCCATCCCGTCAACACCTGTTGTTCACATTTGAATCAGCTTATTGAGTAGCAGCTAGTCGGCTTTATTCTCAGCGCTTTATGCACAGGGCTCCAGGCAGACTCATTGTTCTGCACCACAAAGGCTGCTGTGGGTGCTGTGGGTGCTGTGTGTTCAGTCAGTGGGAGATAATATTGCCATTACTGCTTTAATTGCTCCCCAAGGCTAGTTCTGAGATGTTCCTATGGGTGTGTAAGTGAGTTGAGTGTTCAATACTACTGTATCCCTGTGACTGATGGCCAGCTAGAGAGCTGTAAGATAGATTTGCTCAGAGCCAAGCATGATGGTTAAAACAGAAGTGCTAATAATGCAGTGTGAAACATTTTGCAGATACCTGTATGATCTGACATTATTCCATGTAAGAAGACTTAACTTTACAAATCACTTAGATCAGAGTCTGGTTTGGATGCAGTTGACAGGATAGGTGAACAAATATGTTTGAGCTCATTTGCTCTTTTTTATGTCATACGTAAATTCTAAAATGGGACTTATATTAATTCAATGACAAATCTTGGTTATACTTTCAAATATCACTTGTAACATTGGTATTTAACAAAGGTTTGTCATCAACCTCATCATTGAAAGACTGCGTGTGTGAGTGTTAGAAAAATGAAGCTGCAAAAAATAAAGTGGTAGCTGCAGATAGTAATAAAAGGCCAACATTATGAGTCACATGAGATGTTACACAAGAGGTTGATTTGCGAAAAAGATAAGAACTGAGCCGCTAAATGAGCCCACTAAATGCACTAGACCACATGGCACTTAGCATTGAATCTAGAAGGCCATGGGTGTAGTGTTTGTTAGTGTGTTTGCATACAGTATGGAGCAGGCTGTGTGTGAATGCAGGATTAATTTATTTCTACAATACCCGGTAGCAGTGTGTTTCAAGCGAGAACACGCAAATACACTATTATAAGAAACCCAAACAGAAATGCTTTTTGTCTCGCATCATTTTTCTTCAAAAATCATCTGTATAAGTACATGTATATTGCTTCATATCAGTTTTACATACAAATTTACATCAAATAAATAATAAACATAGCTATTTGGGGGGGGCAGTGATTGGTATTTTCATGGTATTTGAGACGATTACTATTTCTATACAGTGGCCTAGGTTCTTGGCGATGTAAAATTGAGCAGCATAGAAGGTAAAATGTTGAAGAGTAGATCTGGAACACCACTGACACTCCTAACTGATCTACACAAAACATCCCTATCTCTATAGCTTGTAATATTACACTCCTCTGACCAGCAAACCGCTAAACAGGATGCTTGGGATGACTCATCTCCCTTACACAAACGCTTGCAGGACTCCTAACTTTTAACTAACCCCAAACCATACCCTTTTAACCTTCCCTTTTTATGAAGCTATCACTGACAATGGGGCCGTTCCAAACATCCTGTTTAGGCAGCGCTAGAATCAGTCTTTAGTTCATCGTGTTAAGCAGTTGCCTAGGCAGAGTCAGACATTGAAAGAGTTCCATCATTGAAGGGATCAGTTTCCTATTCCTATTTCTATGCCTTGTCCACAGGCACCATCAGTTAGAACAAACTAACAGTCACCCTTAGAACTAAATGGTGTAACTCTTTCATGCTGTGGCAGGGCCTGGGGCTTGGGGTTCAGGGGTGGAGGTCTTAGGAGGAGTACTCCTCGTACTCTTCAGCGCTGCGACGGCCAAAGTCCATCCAGCCCAGGTAGTCGCGGTCCTTTATCCTGTGTGAGGGGCCTGGCCCGCTGGCTCTGCTGCTCAGGGAGGAGGTCCTCTGGTAACCTGCTGCAGGACAACACCCAGGGAGACAGAGGAAAATAGTCGGTCTGTGGGACCCCCTGGATAGCACCAGACCGAGGGAGTTGGTTTGGTTTGATACCGTGAATTGAAATGGAAAAATATAATAGATTATGCCTGCAAGAAGTTTACAAACACTTGCTTAGAAGATAGATTACAGTAAATTGTGATAACGTAGTTGGGAATATTTTTTTCTCGATATATTATAGGAAAATTATATCTCACCTTGAGACTAAAACATTTATCCAGATACAGTATCACAAAATAATGTATGACACATGAAAGGACAGTACAGAACCAAGAAATACATTTTGGTCTGAACTGATAGTTTAGGGGGAAAGGAATTGACAAGACTGATGCACATAATAATTGGATTAGCTCTTCTCTGTGAGTGTTTATGTGAGAGAGAAGGCTCCAAGGGTTGTATTGAACATCACACACTCGTTTCCCAGTCCCTCAGGGACTGACTCTCTTTATCGCTCTTTCCTTCTCTCCCTCTGCTAATCCAATCTTTGTTTTTTTAACCTTTGCACTACAAAACACATCTTACTCATCTCACAGCCTTTCAGCTACTTCATCAGTATAATTAGGGGAATCAAACAATATTGGGCTGATGAGCACAAGACAATTAGAATTGGTTTTTATTAGAGGTATTAGCGTGACAATTCTTTGTGCTTCCCAGACTGTCCGGCATATCTGTTGGCGTCCAGGTTGTAGTTGAGGTAAAGATATGAAAAGAAATGTGACGTGGTCAGGAATGAAAAAAAGATTGAGCTCACCCTGATAAAATGTAACACCACAATATCCTTTGACACAGCATTTTGACTTCGCTACTCATCTTTGAAGTACTTTACTTGTGACTGTTTTTGACCAGGCTGAAAAATATTCAGCAGAATTCTCCAAACTGTTTCGATATGATTCCTTTTGACTTGCACCTTCAGACAGTACACAATGCTGCTACATCAGCAGGACACTCAGCTCGGTCATACAGAAATGACGACCAGAGACAGCCAAAATGATGTCTGGTTGATAGAGGGAGGGATATGGGAAGAGTTGGACGAAAGGTGTGTTTTTAGAGATGATCAGATGCGACAGAGGGGCTATCAGAGACAGACGACTGATATAAATGTATGCAGAGATGTTTATTTACATATTAATGTATCTCTGTATATCTGAATAAAATAAAAAGACAGGTGACAAGTAAAAAATATGGCTAGAAGGGAGCAAAGTGAAAGGATAAGAGCAGGATAGAGCAGCAAAGAGGCATGTGATGGAGAGGTAAGGAAGAATAATCTCTTGAACATGTCATGGATGGTTAACTGTCATGCGAGGAACTGACTGCAGGGCAGGAGTCTTTCAGGTTCAATCATCTCCTCTGTCACATCTCTCAACTGCATTTCTTGCTTCCCTGCTTTTCTATTTCTCCTGTGCCCTTTCTTCCCTGTGCCTTTGCTCTTCTCTTATCCTCCTCTCTGAAGAGCAGATGGTATACCGAAAACAGGTTAGACCAAACAGCTTGTTTTAATTAGGACTTTTACCGCAGTGCTAGGACTATAAGTAAAGAATAACAGATTGTGAACGCCAAGAGAACATGGTTTGTGGTCATTTCTGCTAATTTTCCATTCTCCTTGTTTAATATTTGGTGAACCCCTGGTTGGCCACTCACCTTTTTGGGCTATCAATCGAGCCAACAACTCCTTGAGGTTGGTGTGTGGGTCAGCCTCCTCCTCAGTCTTGCTGAAGGAGCTGAGAGGCCTTGCAGGAGGTGCTGCACGGACTTGGCGTGTGTGCTGGGAGGAGGAGGACTGCGGGTTGACCGCCTGGGAGGCCTGGATATGAACCTGGGCCAGGGGCTGCTGGGGTTGGAAGGCCTGGGCAGGGAGGCCCAGGGTGCTGCTGGAGAGCATCGCCAGGAGAACGCATGCACATATCCCCGTGTTCATTGCTGGGGAGGATAGACAGAGAGAAGATAGAGGGGTTAGGACAAGAAATAAAATAATGAAAAGAAAGAATACTGCGAAATGCATTTTTTTCATATATTTAACATATTTAATAATATTATTTTATAATAATTATTATATTATTTAATATTAATACAATTAATATTTTCTATTTTCTAAAATTATCCCACCCCTGCTCCTTGTGATCCAGTCGGATAATAGAGCTGAATATAACCCATAAACAACCCGTAAAAACAATTAGCCAGCATCAGCTTTACAGTAGTATTGGCTATAAATGTATTAACTTTATCAGTACGTTCAAAATACCTTATCGATAACAAACCAATATCAGGGCCTACAGCAAAAACTTTGATAAATATTACCAGCCCTAAGTTACCAGGAACTCTTTTCATCCAGAATGAAAGAGAGACTTTCATTTTTTCAAGCTGTGAGTGCTTGTGTTGGGCTTGAACCAGGGGTTCTTGGAAACATACTAAGGCTACTTTTAACAGTGCAAATGCTGTTATCATGGGAACAGCATAAATATGAGGATTGTGAATAAATAACAGCAACAGTGTATAGCTAATCCCCAGAGTGAAGAGCTCTGGTTTCTTTCAACACCCTCTCCCCACCACAGCACTAATAGCCACAATGAATAATGAATGGAAATGACATAAACAATGAGCAGCAGCTAAATGAATGGAATTAATATGAGCCACTGGGAAGAGGTGGCTCGTGAAATGCAGCTGTAATTCTGAAAATAAAAAAATTGTCCTAACATACTTAAAGAGAATTCCTTAAAATAAATGAAATGGTTGACTTACTTTCAGTTCTGAATTACAGTATGGATGTACAATGTTAGGTTGTAGCATTGTAAAATGTATTTCAAAATATTAAACATTTCCAGATAGCCCTCTCCTGAATAATAATTTAATATTACCACAAGTTAGAAGCTGTAAATTCATTCAAACCAACCCTTTACAATTATTAAAAAGCAGTTCCCACAACTTAAGAAGCACAAAAAAAGTCTAAAATGTAGAGTTCCCATACCTTCCGTTCTCTGTGTTAGCCCAACGGAGAGAGACAAGTAGAGAGGTGGAGGCAGAGGAGTGTGGAAATGGTTCCAGCTGTGGCTTTGAGACAACCTAGTGTGTGAGTCTGTGTGGGTGTGTGTGAGATGTGGGAGAAGTCTTTATATGCCCTGAGACAGGGGGCCGGCCCTGGGTATGGAGTAGATGCTTGCGCATCTCACTGTCTGTTTGCGCATTGTTGCTGACGCAGGTTTAACACAAACACCCACCCACCCACACACACACACACACACACACACACACACACACACAGAGATAGACACGCACGCACTGCTTTGGCACATTTTGACCCCACCCTGGACACACACATAGACACATATGTAGAGGGGGGGAGGGGGTAAAGGTCACTTCACTAAACGTCTCATGCTTCCCTCACTATCTGCATTAACACTTAAGCACATCCCCAACTAACTATATATTCAATAGTCAAACATTAACAACCCTGACATGCACAACATAAACGCACACAAAGAGAGAGAAAGGGAGAGAGAAAGAGAGAGAGAGAGAGAGCGATGGGAGAGATGACCCAATCTTCTTAAAAATCAAGGTTGCTGTGCTCTTTAACATGCAACTCTATGCATTGCTCTGACTACATAAGGAAACCCTCCTCCTCTTTGTAAAAGCAGAACAGGGCTATATCTTAGCACACTCTTAGCATACTCTATTAACCGTGTCTGTTGAGAAGAGCAGTATTACTCAAGCTGTTCCAAGAGTTTCTACTGTTGCCGGACCTAACTCAATTCAATAATTTGTTAAATTATTTCAGTATTATTTCCCTAACACTTCTTAAGCTGCTTTTAAGTCAATGGACCTCGTATAAAACCATTATTTTATTATGTGAAAAGTAACCATATATGTTCAGTACATAAAATAGATAACATTCAACACATTATGCCACAGTTTTTAATGTTGAGTGTGCTGATGTTTTAAAGTAAATTAGCAAGCCATTGTGAAAATTTGAAATGTCTTCTTGGATATTAGATCAGCAAGTGCTACACCAGAAGTTCTGTACTAACTGATAAGGGACCAGTTTAGAAAATGAATAGCTGTAATATCTAAAATATTATCTATCTCAATTTTCTTTCTCTTGAACTACCATTGTGAGGCTTGAATTGCTATGCTACTTTGGATCAAATTAGATTTTATTACATTTATATCAGATTCACAAGTGTCACTTTTTCAAATCCATTTAGTTTTTCCTACTGCACATACATTTTGTAGCAGCACTTACTGTGTAATCATTATTGTTCTCCTCTAGTTTTGTTTTTCACATTTTAAAATACAAAGCAAGGGGGGTTTGTGCTTTTACATCTATCGAGCCACCTTGATAGATATCACAATGTTTCCCTGCGGGACATGGTATGCTCCAAAACTAAGCTCAACAATGACAGCGGTGAGCGACGCAGTCGGCGTCATTTTGAAACACTCCCAACACCCTGCTCTTTGCTGGGGAATAAATAACCTTGTTCATTAGAACCGTCATGGAGGGGCCATCTTCTCAAGTGGCTTCCAAGCGATGGAGCGGGAACGCTGCAATTACATGGAGTGGCTGAGTCAGAAGTACCATGGAGCACAGGCAGCCGTTACTATCTGTGCAGGCGCGTGTGTGCGTGTGTGTGTGTGTGTGTGTGTGTGTGTGTGTGTGTGTGTGTGTGTGTGTGTGTGTGTGTGTGTGTGTGTGTGTGTGTGTGTGTGTGTGTGTATGTCAGTGTGTGGGACCCTTCACCAGTCTCAGAAGCAACCAAAGTGATCTGGGAGGAAGACAGCTGGGAATGAGCAATCACCGCCTTAAGACTTCAGAGAAAATGAGACAGACAGAGAGGAAGAACATGGAGAGGGATAGAAATCGAGGAGGGACAAGAGAGTGGATGGACTTAGAGAAGAATTATAGATAGAAGTGGAGAAGGGAGAGGAGAGTGAAAGTCAGAAGACGTGGAGAGCTTTCTTCTCATCTGACTACAAGGCCTCTTCCCACACTCTTGCATTTTCCATTGTCTCCTCTGTCCTTCTCTCGACCTCCACATCTAATTTATCCACAAATTCTCTCAACTTCTCTCTTTAGAATAACTGAAGACCTCTTCAAGTTCCCTCTGCTTCCACTCAGGACCACAACCCCGCTGATCTCTAACCCATTTATTTGGGGTCAGCCCTATGTTCCCTCAACACTTTTTATTTTCTTCCCATCCAGATTACGCCCTATGTTCCCTTGTGAACTTTTTCAGAAGGAGTAGATGTGATAGGGTTTGTGTTGCTACATTAATCTGAGGTCAGCTAGAACTTATACTTAATATGCTGTATTTATATTTTGTTCAAACAAAATGATTTAAGTAAGGCCATGTAAAGGAAAATAATTGTGATGACCAAAAACATTGATTTATTATTATTATTTACTTTTGAATATGTATATAATTTTGGAGGGTATTATTCTTATTATTACTGAGTGTCATACAATTGGTAAAAGTGAAATATTGAAGCCAGATAGCTCATTGTTTAGTGTTTTGAAAACATTTTTGTCAAACACTATCATCACTGATGTTCCTCGTTCTTGAATAAAGACATTTCTCTGAAACCAGCATGATGAGTATTTACTTTCTGAAGCAATAAATACAAGGGCTTACATCCAAAACGTAAAATACCACAATATCTGTTATATTGTATGCATGAGAGCAGTTGCTTATGGCATCAGTTCACATTTACAAGGGGAATATAGGGCTGAGGGAACATAGGGCTGAGGGAATATAGAGTTGAGGGAACATAGGGCTGAGAGAACATAGGGCTGAGGGAACATAGGGCTGAGGCATAGGCACGATCCCATTTATTCCATATTATGCCTGATTCTTAAACCACAGTCCATCCTTGCCTTAACAACACATGGCATCCCTTCTACTTCTCAGGGCTTTTCTTTGTTTGAAAGACACAGTGATGTGTCTCTGTAGTGAAGCTTTCCTTCCCAGTGTAGTGGTATTAAAAAGAAAGGCTCAACCTCCCCATACTGTCTTGATGATGGTGACTTTAAATGGTATTTTGTGTCATTACAGAAGCTGGCTTTAAGGAAGGGGGTTGTCTGGGGAAATTAGTTGACTGTAACCATAGAAGCCTGATGGATTATTATCAATATTGGCTTCTCTAATGCAGCTCCCACTGGCAGAAATATACAACACTAATATCAGGCAATTATCTGTCGAAGCCTTTAGAAAAAACAAAAACAAGGAGAAGTTTGTGTTTGGAGAGGTACTCCGTGTATGTTTATTAGAAGGCGTGGGGGTGATGCTGAAAGCTGAAAAAATGTGTTTTCTGCCATCAAAGTAGATTCACCAAACAATTGAATGGTTCTTACTCAAAAATGTGTTTTCCATCTATTTCCATTGAGGTGACTTTCAGAGAATAATAAGGGCCATTATTAAAGAGCGGCATAGCATGTTGGAGAGTTTTAATATAAGACCAACATTTGTTTTATGTGCTGCAATCAAAAGAGAACATGGACCAATAATTGTCCATTATGTGGTATTCTGTTAGGATTAGAACAACATTAAAAAAGGAAGATGAATAGATCACGTGTTGAATAATGTACAGCTAACACTTTGGAAGCACTAGTTCAGGTAGGCAACTCAGACAACAGCTATTCTCCACTTTACACTAATCAACCACTCACATACGCTCATTAGATTAACATGGTCTTTTTAAACCACAGTTCACTCACCACATTGGCTCCTATAACTACTCCACTGCACACTGCGGCCTACACTACTATGCTCCTGATGCTGCGCACAGACCTCCACCCTAGCCTCCACCTACTTCGGGTCTGTCGCTCGTTATCTGTCAGGGGGGAATATATATATCTGCACAAAAAATAAACGTTCAAATGGTCAGATGATTACGAGCATAGGGAACGAGAGGGGGTGTACTCCGGATGGAGCGGCGAGGTTGAGGAGAGCTTTGATGGTGAGCAGGAGTTTTGAAATAAATGTGGTATTGTACAAGGAGTGTAATTTGATGAGAGTGAGGGCAAAATGGTCGGTTGACTTGGTGTGAGTGAGGATACCTGCAGCCCAATTCTGGATTCTTTGTTAAGTAGTTTGGTGGGGATGCATGAAAGAACTGCATTGCAGTAATCACGACGTGACAATATATAGATATATAGACCAGGGGTCCAACACTTTAAGGGGGTGGCCCTGTCACGGCCTGGGCTTTTGGGCCTAATTAGTTTATTGTTTTCACGTGCCCCCTGTTATCTTGTTTAGGTTTCCCTGGTTTTCACTGTTTTTTGGTTTGCCCTGCCTTAGTTCAGTTCTTTGTGTCTTCATTGTTTTTGTGACGTGTAGTTTGTCTCCCTGTGCTCCTGGCATTTGAAAATAAAGAAGTTCTGCTCCTGCAACCTGCGTTTGGGTCTGTCTTCCCGCTAGCTCGTGGCAGAAAGAATGCGAATCTGAGTAATGGAATCGATGTGAGGTGCAAAGAAGAGAGTGTTGTCCAGGATGACACGGAGGCTCTTGACTTGAGAGGAGAGGGAAGCCATCAATAGTGGTGATGGGGATAGTCCCGTTGGAGCCAACTAGCTGGGGAGAGCATTGCTGGCTTGGGTAGATGATGAAGAGGAGTGGAACCAATACTAATCCCTGGGGGAAAGCCTGTACACACAAAGAGCTTTTGGACCTCTGGTTTGCCAGCTGCTGTTTGTCAGTGAGATCGGGGGTCGGAGATCGGAGATCGGTAATCAGGAGAGTTCCACACCAGTGATCTTATTGCCAATCAGATACTCCAGGAGTACTGAGTGGGAGATGGTGTAAAAGCAGGAGTAAGGTCAAGGAGGAGAAGGATGGTCGTGGACCTGAGTCAGCCACAGAGGAGGTTGTTTCAGTGGTGTGTTTTGGATGGAAACGGAATGGTGGGACTGGTGTTGAGTGGCAACCACCCTCTCAAGTACTTTGGAAACAGGAGGGAGATTTTGAATGTGCTCAGGATCAGCACCAGGATTTTTAAGGATGGGTGAAATTGTAGCCAGTTAGAGAGTGGGGGGTACGGTTCCAGAGGTGAGGCAGTAGTTGATCATTGTTGTGTTGAGGGGGGAGAACCATGGCAAGCCAACTTTGATGAGGCTTGTGGGGAGAGGATCAAGCTGGCATGTAGTAGACTTGGATATGAGGATGTGCTCAGAGATTGGGTTTCACAGATGCTGGGGTGAAGTCAGAGAGGGAGCTGGTGAATGACAGAGCTGGTGAGACCATCCAGGATATGTCCTCTAATGAGGTGACTTATGAGGCTAACTGTAAGTGGATGGTGTTGATTTTGGTTTTAAAACAGTTCCTTAAGGCATTGCAGTTTTTAATGGAGATTAGAAGGGACGGTGCTAGGAGGCTGTGGTAGGTGGCTGACTGTTTAGAAAAGGGCTCTAGTGTTACCCTTTCCTACAGAGATGATGTTAGTGTAATAGGAGGATTTGGCAGCACAGAGGTTTTTTTTAAGTTGTGTAGGTCACGGAGGGCGGGGTGTAAAGCTTAACTGCTTTAGTCTATTGTTGCTCGCTTTTAGTTCAGAAGATCCGTACATATTGTACAGAAGTGAACCATTTCCCCTATTTTATACCTTCTGGCGCTCTTCACATGACCCACTCAGCAGGAAACTTGTCTCTAACATTTTTTCAAACTAAACTTTCTCTTTTCTATTCCAGCTGGCACCCTTAAGATGGCCGTAAAGGAAACTTACCTTGTGTTTTTTTTCCTCCATTCCTGCTCGTAACATCTGTCTCATTAGGAAACTTTCCTTTGAAGTCTCTCTATGATGTTATTTATAGGCACCCAGATTGGATCCTTCCTTTTTAGCCATAGCCACCTCTTTCTGTAGTTTCTGACAGAGCTTTTATGGTCTAGCGTGGTTTCTTGTCACAGTGCCTATATCTATAAGCAGTTGGGCTGTTGATGTTGCCACTCCCGTATGCTTCGTCTACAGCTTATTTCCATGGATTTGTTAGCTCTACAAAATAAGCAGTTTGGCTTCTGTTTGAACTGAGTATTCAGTCTGTCCTTATGATTGCTGTTACTTTGATCGGACCCTGTGGTTTGTGTTGACTTGCAATCATTCCTTCTCTGCACTTCCTCCTTGACAAAGCTGATGTGGTGCATTTCCCACGCTGAGCCAATAGGCAGGGCATTAACTATTGTCCGCTTTAGTAAATTGCTGCTGCCAAGCACTTAAGTACCTGATAGTGGAGCAAGGTATATTTTACTTGAGTAAGGCTAATTTTGCACCGAGACAGAATGTGTCTGGAATTAGATGTGGGTCCTGACCTAACCCCTAAATAAGATATGAAGGTATAACAGCACATTGTAGATTGCCTTAATAATGCATCTAATTCTTGTGGATTTCACAAGTCCTTCAAAGAAATCCTTCTCTACTCTATACTTTCCCAATTCATCCATCGCCCTTGATGGGCTTGTGACACTACTTTTGTGGTCTTTGCTGCTTCCTCCAGCTAACGTGTAACAACAGACAAAACGTTTTCAGGCAGGATTGAAAGATTGGTAGTGAATTAGAATTGCAAATTAGTGTTGGGAGAGAGTTCCATAATTTGGGTGCTACCCTAGTTGATTGATCCCCAAAGCTCTGGATTTAGACATGACCAGTTGACAAGCTGTGGGGAATGGGAGGGTCCCAGTAGGGTTGCAGGAGGTTAGAAATGTGATCAATCACTAATTTACGCTGTTCCGAAGGAGTTGACTTTGACCTGTTTACTTGTGCTAAGTTCCAACCATCCTCGTCCATACTGTACTGGTTCTACTTCAATTCTTTCCTCAACTCCTTTACCTGCTCTAAATCTTCAAGGGTAGCATTATACCATCTACCAAGGCTTTTAAAAGTATTTTTAAAATCACAGTAGTTATTGGATATTCATCGATGCAGAATACTTTGTTGCACAATATGTTGTTCATATATGCTCAGATGGGTGGAAAGCGTGATCCTATCCTAAAGTGAACTTGAAAGGATGTTACAGTATTCATACATCCAATATATGAAATCTCATAATGAGGGACAGGAAACAGGAGAAAACATTATCCAATGTTCCATATTTATTTCCTCTATAATTCCCCTGGGTCGAAACAGAAACTTTTGTTTGTGTGTGTGAGTGAGTTCATCTTTGTTTGAGCAGAGATTTTTGCCATTTGAAGTGGTTTATCATAAGATAAAAAAGGATCAAGCCCATCGCTTTCCATTGGGGAGCTCAAAAGAGGTGTCAGTGATACAGCTGTCCTTTGTTTGCTACATTGCATAGCTGAACACTCTGCATAAGAGATTTCACATTCGAAAACCACAGTTTTTCTCTTCAGGGACAGTCCTTCTTATTTGTAAAACAGACAACAGACACAAATGTTTAGAAAAGCAGAGAGAAAAGAAGAAAGTAACATAGTGACGGAATGAAAAGCAAGAAAGACAGGAAATAAAGACACAACCAAGAAAACAAAACACAATACAACTAAGAGTGAAGGAAAAATAATGATGAAGCCAATATCAAAGTGGAGCTACAGCAAGGCAGTGGTTGACACTTAGATGAGTGTGCCACAGGGCTTCTGTCACTTTCCACAACAGCATGAAGAGATGGCTCTGCTGCTTCAGTTCACACCGCCTCAGCTTCCCCACCATTCACGTCAGTGAACAGCAGCAAACCACACACACATATATATACAAGACATTGGGATCATGATCATTCTGGGTCCGACCCCCAAATCTTTCAGTCAATCAATCATCCCCACTTTCAACATAGACCACTGGAAATTGTATACCAATCCCATTACATTACCATTGTCCAGGCAAGGGGAAATCATTAAGAACAATAGTTAGATGTTAAAGTAAATGTTAAACCTGTTTGAATCACATCCATGTGGGTCCATTCAATGATAATTCAAAAGGAATTCACCAGGTTTAGTGATGCCAACAGCACAGTGCAGAAGCAGCAACATGGAGTGGTAAATACTTTCCTGCCTGCCAAGCACGCATCCGTGGGAAGGACACATTTTAAATCTGCCGTAATGCTCTTTGCCTGGACTGTCTGTTTCCCCATGAAAACTATGAGATCAATGTTGATAAAGCAATTCCAAAATCACTTAAAATCACTACTTTATCCATATTTATTGTTGTTTTTTTGTATTTGGAAAAATGTACTTAAAAACACATACTAGAGAAGAAGGGAGAATTTGATGATACTCATAGCATCCACCATGGCTCCTGGCTACAGTGGAGTCCTGGCCAGCTATTTGGTCATCCATCAGCACACAGGTAATGAGAAAACAGTGTTGAGAAGGTTTTACATCAGGTGCAGCTTAACACTCTCTGAGGGCTCCAGTAAGACACTTACACTGCTTGGCAATCTGAAGGCTCAATGCTACAAGGTCAAATCTTTCTCTTTCACGCACACACACACACAAACACACACACACACGCATGCACACACACACACACACACACACACACACACACACACACACACACACACACACACACACACACACACACACACACACACACACACACACACACACACACACACACACCTGTCCTGTGTTTAATATTTGTCAACCAGTTCAATACTCATGGCCTAATACATCCTCCACAGCTGAACTTTAAGGATCTATCATTCATCTTCTCTTCTCAGGTCTCCAGGCTAAATGTGTGTGCCTGAGTGTGTGTGTATGTGTGTACCTACAGACACCAATAAAGAAGTGAAAGATGGAGTCAATCAGAGGTGGAGTTGTATGATTGGTGGGTAGGGAATGAACAAACCTGAGAGACAGTCAGGAGGGGAAAGAAGTGGAGGTGGGTAAGAGATGGGGAAAAAGAGAAACAGCAAAAAGTCACGTGCTTAATTTTCCCTTTCTTTAATCAAAGCCTTTCGAATCATGTTTAGATGAACATTATAAAAAGCAATTTATTATCTAGCAAGTTCCCCAAAGGAATTTACTTGAAATCCACTGGACCGTCTTGCATTTAGGTAGGAATTGTCAATACGGCGATGGAGTATAATATTGTTTCCCCTTTTTCTGTGTTCTGTTTAATTGGCCCTGGGTAAGCTTGCTACGGAAATGAGGCTATTGAGAAGCAGAGAAAGAGCCCCAAAAGGCAAACATTGTGCAGGTTTTTACAGAAGAAGGCAGCTCAGTACGTTTAACCTATTAGGAGCTGTAACGGAACCCAGAGTCACTTAGCTAGATGAGAGTTTATGTTAAGCTAAGTATGATACTTCATGATTTTGTTGATCACTGCTCCAGAGAAATCCATTTAAATAAACTGTCATGCCATTAAATTGTTTGGCCTTTATATGAGCCAGCTTCCTGTTCCATTGCCTTATCTCTCTCTCTATCTCCAAGACTAGATTTGTTATGCTGGAATATTTGGAATAGAATAGCTGTACTAAAGTAGAGTCGTGACTGTTACAAGCTGCATTGAGCCCAGGCATGTTTGCTTTGGAAAGAGGGGCTGATGACAACCTAGGTAGGCTAACAAGATCAGCAAAATCTCTCCTCACTCTTTGGAAGCAGTATGACCAGTAGACATCTCCAGCCTGATGTTTTTACTGATGGGTCAAGGTTTCTTTAACGCTATCCATCTATTCTGTATAGGTTCATGTGATCTGACAGAAGAGACAGAGAGGTGATGGATTCTACTATGAATACCAGCTAGGACCATAGAAAACAATGCGCTCCCTTCCACACAAATATAGTAAATTGTATAGTACACAGAGAAACACACACATACAATACACAAACCCAGTATATACCGTATGCAAAAACTGGTGTTAGTTTTGGTGTGGTGATCAGTCATCATGTTGGAGCCAAGCACAACAGGTGAGTCAGTAGGTAAACAGTCTCCTGTCCATGGGGTAACCCAACACCAGACACCTGGCTCCACTATCAATGGGCCATCCGCCCTCAATTCACCCTGGCAACATAATGCTGGGGTGTTTCATTATCTGGTTGGGTGGGTGGACAGTTGAATGCATTACTGGTTGGATTATTAATTTAGATTTGATTCGGTTTGGTTTGGTTTGGTACAGGTCGGTTAGCAGTTTGGATGTTTTTTTTAAGTCCAATAAATAGATGTAAAGCTCAACTAACAGATAAAAAACTCCTAGCTTTGGACTTGGGCTGATTTCATCATTGATACAAAAAAGCAAAAGAGAAAATGCTGACGATATATTAGAAAAGAAGATTTTTAATTCTGAGCAGGGGTTACCCCATGTTGTCCAGTTATTGTGAAAAACAGACATTTCGGTCTTGGTTGAATGGCGCTGATGCCAAGATCCCACTGAACAAGAAGGCTATATTGTCCTAATCCTAACACCATCAAACACTACATATAAACCAATTTGAATGTCTTATCAGGGAACGGAAGGCAGTTTTAATTGGTACCTATATCTCTGTTATTTCTGTTATATAGTGGACTCACACCAAACTTCCTATTTTAATTATGTAGTGATTTTGGAGAGCGGTAGAGGCAGAGGTTGAATAGATATATCCCCTAACTACCGGGTTATTACCAGGAAATAAGAAGGTAACAAAAATAAAGTACTCGGAAACTACTGATGGAAAGTGGTAGTATGTTTTTAGTAATGACTTAATATTTACCCCACAAGTACATAGAAATGGCGTGTTGCTGCCAAATAATTGAAACAGTAACAAGATAGAAACAGGGGTTGTAAGTACATCAATGCATTTAGTTATTACTAAGTACCAAATATACACTTGGTAAGAAATTACTTATATAGACTTAACTTATAAAGAAACATAGCTTCATTACTTTATTTGAAAGTCCTAATACACCCTAAGCACAAAGAAAGTAAGATTGTAGTCCAATGTAAGAACTTGGCATGTTTATGTGTGTCCATTTAATCCTATCCACCTTCGGACAGCCTTCTAGATGTATAATAACTTGGTATTTAGAGGGAAATAAACATTACTATAGTTTACAGTCCTAATACACCTTAAGTAAAAAAAAAAGTAATAATTTAATCCCAGGTAATAGCACGTTACATATTATTCCCACAATTGACGCATCAAGCAACAAGCAGATACTATTGTTCCAGCAAATTGGCAATAGGAGGAAGGCAAGACCAAATAATGGTGTAGAAATTGCCAACTTCTTTGATGTGTACTTACCTCATAACACCATAACTTCCCTTTCCTTTGACTAAATGTCTATGTAAGTGGTAAGGACTTACTTAGTAAAAACTAAATGCATTGATGTACTTACAACCCCCGTTTCTATCTTGTAAAAAATCCGCGACATTACTCTTTCAATTATTTAGCAGAAACATGGCGTTTCTATGTACTTGTGTGGTCAATATTAAGTAATTACTGAAAACATACTACCACTTTCCATCAGTAGTTTCCGAGTACTTAATATTTGTTACCTTCTTATTTCCTGGTAATAATCTGGTAGTTAGGGGACTGTAAAATAAAGGGTTACCGAAAATGTATATGTATAAATAAGCAGAATGTTTTATATTTGCTTAAGTGATTGTCTTACAATAGTTGCGTAATGCAACTCTGAAAATGTATTATGCTAAATCTTGTTGGACTACTGGCGTAGAGCTATTTCAAAAGTGTCTTGACCTTCTTGTCTGATTGAATGGGTTTTGACTCGGAAGGACACACATTTGTAGGTAATAGTGTAGTGTGCTTGCACTGGGTGACTGGCTGGCTGTTATAAATATGTATTTTGAATTTTTACATCTCCTCTATATCTTTTCATATAGCTCTGCAGTGAGATAACTTCCGTTTTGTGAAGATGAAAAAACAATAAAATCTTTGAGAATGAGTATGGTCAGTATGTCAGAGAAATGAATTCCAGTATGCAGAAACAAATGAGGGGAGAGCAGCAAAGACAGAACATCAAGGTAATGTTAAACTATGTATCTCTAATGCCACTTTGCCATCACTGATCCTCTAATAAGCCAATGGTGGACCAATTAATGGCGAACAGTCTCAGACCCTTAAATTCTGTCTGTGTAGTAGATCAATTTAATCCTATATCTGCATAATTCATCTGCCCATATCTGTCCATTAATATATACAAATATATCATCGCTTTCTGAATTCATCTAGTCTTTCTGGTATTAACAGATAATTTCAAGGAAGCACTTAAGGGACCAATTACATAATATTTTGTGGGGGCTAATGTTGATCCAGACAGCCTAATAGTAAATATTGTCTTTCTCTTTATCAAATAATCAACACAGGTTGGAATAGTGTGTTTGCAAACCACTCTTTCCCCCCTGAAATATTCGATCAAATAGGTTCTAATAGGAACAAATAGCTCACCTCTCTCCTTCTTGCCAAGGTAACAGGCTTATCAATAATGATTGTTATTAATAAACATAACGGATGTTCTGAAGACAGCGTCAAGTCTGGTACGAGTTCAATGTCTGAACTTAATGACCACCCACAAATGTGTCCACACACACACACACACACGCAAACACGGACAAAAAACGCACTCTTATTGAGTTCCGATTAGATTGTTTAAAATCATAATGGGTAAGGAGGGCCAACATGCCCCTTTAGGTAGCTAGGCAGATGTGTTTGTGTTGTTACAATAGTCATTATCACAGCCGGTAGATGGTCATAAATTAGTTTAAGACAGAATGAATGTTCTATTGATGACACCTGGAACACCATAATCCTACCACTGCCTGTATGGAAAGATTTATTGATTACAGGGCTTTACAGTGCAGATGCAGCGCTAGAGAGAACGTGAGGCAATTTGTAGAGAGCCTCAGCAAGCCATCCCAATTGCACTATCTTTCTGTCAAATAACCCCAAAAAACTGCAGGAATAAATCTTCTAAATGTGGATCTGTCTTGTCTCCTTTTGTGCTTCCTTTTATGGTCTTGTAGCGTATTGAGCCTAACTGTTGCTGACATGGTGACATTTGTGGCTCCCTTTTAATAAGCATGCCTTGTTTCATTGTAAAAAGATCTCTCTCTCTCACACACACACAAACAAACGCACACACGTACAAAAAAAATAGGGACATACAGCTTTGAGCTCTCAGAAGGTCGTTCAATAAATTCTCATTAATGCACAGGTCAGAATATCACGTCTATGCATGATAAAGAGGTATGCCAACTCAGTGTCAAGTGGCCATGAAGACATTTAGAGTGTAATAAGTGCAGCAACGTGTATGTGCGTAACAAGATCCGGCTCTCTGTAGAGGCATCAAGGAAATGCTTGTTAGTGCTTGCAAGTATTGATGATGTCACAATTTTCATTACAAAGCTCTTCAGCTCAGAGCGCTAGGGCCTAAGTGCCAAACTGCACATGTCTAGTATGGGTTGGCGTTTGTAAAATCTTGCACGTTCTGTAATCCTGTTCAATATTTGCACATTTAGCATTGCCAACCGTAAAAAAAAGATCCACAGCAATTTTCAACTGTCCCTTTTTCACACATTTAGAAAGGAATTCAAGTAAATTCACTCATGTCATGATATGATATCAGAGTAGACCTGGGGAAAAGGCATAGTAATCATACCAGACCAGGACTGGATTCAATTCATCCCAAAGCTGTTCAATGGGGTTAAGGTCAGGGCTCTGTGCAGGCCACTTGAGTTCCTCTACGCCAAACTCGTTAAACCATATCTTTATGGACCTTGCTTTGTGCACAGGTGCACAGTCATGTTGGAACAGGAAAGGGCCTACCCCAAACTGTTGCCACAAAGTTGGAAGCATACAATTGTCTAAAATGTATTTGTATGCTGTAGCATTAACATTACCCTTCACAGGAACTAAGGGACCTAGCCTAAACCCTGAAAAACAGCCCCAGACCATTGTGCCTCCTCCACCAAACTTTACAGTAGGCACTATGCATTCCGGTAGGTAGCGTTCTCCTGGCATCCGCCAAACCCAGATTCGTCCATCAGACTGCCAGATAGTGAAGTGTGATTCATCACTCCAGAGAATGCGTTTCCACTGCTCCAGAGTCCAGCGGCGGTGAGCTTTACACCACTCCAGCCGACGCTTGGCATTGTGCATAGTGATCTTGGCTTGTGTGCAGCTGCTCGGCCATGGAAACCGATTCCATGAAGCTCCCGACGCACAGTTCTTGTGCTGATGATGCTTCCAGAGGCAGTTTGGAACCCTGTAGTGAGTGATGCAACAAAGGACAGGCGATTTTTACGCGCTACACGCTTCAGCAATCGACGGCCCCGAGTGTGGGTGGTCTACCGCTTTGTGGCTGAGCTGTTGTTGCTCCTAGACGCTTCCACTTCACAATAATAGCACTTACAGCAGATCTAGCAGTGCAGAAATTTCACGAACTGACTTGTGGCAAAGGTGGCATCCTATGACAGTGCCACGTTTAAAGTCACTGAGCTCTTCAGTATGACCCATTCTACTTCCAATGCGTGTCTATGGAGATTGCATGGCTATGTGCTCGATTTTATGCACCTGTTAGCAATGGGTGTGGAAGAAACATCTGAACTCAATGATTTGGAGGGGTGTCCACATACTTTTGGCCATATAGTGTAGTTTGAGTGACACATTTTTCCCGTATGGCCTCAATGCTAACCATAGAAAGCTATGGCGAATAACTTGTGAATAACATCTAACTCAGGAACCCTCACCCTAAACTATCCCCTGGTAAACGAATCTGGACGAGTAGGGACACCATACACCGCACACAATATCAAATGACGTTAAGCTAAAATAGTGACCTACTCCTTTAACCACATATCATATTCTATTGCCGTTGATTGACTTGATTGAGTGCCTGAATTGTGCGCAACCAGTTTCAACGTTTCAAAAGAAATTGTCATTTGAGACCAAAGGTAAAAATAATTGACTGTTACTGAAAGACTTTTGCTGATGCCGTCTGGAAAAATAATTGGACGACTATGGCTCAGCAGCCCATATGATTTGCTCTGGAAGTGATGTTGCTGTCAGCCAAGTGATGCCAGCTCCACTCCAATTCTTCCTTTTTCCTAAATGCCCCCTGTTAAAAAGCATCTTCAGATTAGTGTTGAGATCTGTGCTGTTGTTAATATTCAAGCAAAGGCTCATCCCCATGGCCAGCATTGGCTTTGGGCCATAATTACATCAGGGCTTTTGTCTAACCCTGGCGCATATTGTCATAACTACTTCCTCGGGCCTGTCCGTAGATACATTTCATGCCAACACACACAAACACACACACACACACACACACACACACACACACACACTTGCAGGGGTGTCACAGTCAACCTTTTAAATATGTGTCTGTTGAATATTTAATTGTTTAACCCCCACGTTCCTGGTCAACCCATAACCGGATGTCTCGGTTTTAGGAATGATTAACCAAACCACTCCACAAAGTGACCAACACAAACATACTCATATACAAATACACTCACAGTTTTAATACTTTTACTTGACTCAACAAATCATGTTTGAACATATTTTTAATTTTAAAATAGCAACCATGGATAAACAAAGCAGTATCTCTTCCACACAGCCAGGCGATCTATTGTTAACAGTCCATAGGCAGCGGACGGCTCTCTTCTTAGCCAGGCTTGGGGTCCTGAGGCTGCTCATAGCCTGTGCGTGGACGTGTCCAATGCTGATGTTAGGCAGGTGGTATAGAGGTTCAGGCTGCTCCTTGCTGTCTACCTGTTTCCACTTGCTTTACCTGCTAAAGTGTTGCCATGTTGACCATTAAACAGCCATAAAGCCATTAGAGGAAACCATTCAACCAGAAACAGCAGTCATAAACCACTACTGAGCATGGGTGGTTAGCGTATAAGATAAAAAAGATTGATACGGTGCTAGTGTAGGGCCTAATGCAATGTGCAATTAATGTCAAGCACCCAGTACTTATTAAACACATCTGTTCAATTTGTATCTGTCTTACAGAAAGGACAGATGGAGCAGTCTGTCACTACTACACAACTTCTACTACTGGGTTGCTATATGAAAAATAAAATCCTCACATATTGTAGATAGGTCTAGATCCCTGTGTAACACCTAACGTTAGCAAAAGCAGGGGGAATAGAAACTTTTGATTGATTTAACACATGATTACTAACAATTGCTGTTTGTTATTTTCAAATGAAATGGGATGTAAAAAGTTGTTGACTTTTTCTGTAAATAGTACAAAAACGTTAGCATTGTTTTCTAGTTAGACACCTGTCAATCAAAGACGGCACTCTTTACACAGCTAAAGCAATTGGGACGACCGGCATCTTAGCCAGCTCGATCAAACCCCTGTTGCCCCTGCAAAGAGTGGTGATCAACAAAGTGTAGTATCTTTTTTATGTATTGACAAAAACTCACCAAACATTTGTTACTGAAATTCCAAATGTCTAAATGAATATGATACTAAGAAAATAAACAATATAAAAAAAGACACAAAGTGTCTCTTAGCATTCATGACAGGTTTTTTTTTTTTGTTAAGCTGTATGTACAATTTATACTCAAATTTACGAATGTAATATGTATGTAAATTTGTCTTCAACCTTCAATAAACCTTCATGTAAATTCAATTTAATTTGAGAGATATAGCCCATGTGTAGGCTATAATTGAATTATCCAAATTATTTTCATATATTTATATTATTATTATTATTAGACTATGTTACGTGTCCTTACATCTCAATCATATTACAAATAAAAGAGTACGTGAGACAAAATAGAGCACATAGGCCTACAACAAGAACACTGTTCTTAGAAATGTACTGTTGGAAATGAAAATAACTCTGCCAAAATTAAGCTGTTAACCTTTCTTTAAACTCCTCATATCCTGACATCATCAACCATAGACATATGTCTATGTCATCAACGTGCAGTCTTCCGGGGGAAAATATGGACCATGAGCCATTGGGCAAAACTCTGTTTGCATTGCAGACCGCAATCCTTTTACTTAAACACGCACAAACTCCATTAAGTTAATACAGAGTCAGGTAACCGTCATCGTAATCACCGTTGTAGTACCGTTAAACACCACTTTAGGCAATCAAAGTTTGTCAGCCCTGACTTTCCTTGATAGCCTTGAGTTAAATTGTTAAATGTTGAATTCCCTTCACAGTACAGGCCTTAGGTGTACTGTCGACGTCTGGTACCTCTGTTACAGCCTATTGATTATTGAAGGGTGTAGAGTGCTGCATGTAGCTGGGACCACCTCATCTACAGTACAACTGATTAAGGAGTAGACTAAGAGGCAGGGAGACAGTCTCTTTGTCTTTTATTTTGTAACACGAAGGTGGTTTACAGGTAGAACACAATGTGATAATACAATAAAGGCATGTATAGTCTTTGAAATAAACCAAAAAGAATAAAATACCTGGTAAACAAATATACCAAATAAGGGGATATCCCTCTAAACCTAATTACAAACAGCAAATTAGAACTAGGCAATATAGCATACTCAAACCTCCAATAGTATGCAAAGTAATAAGGACATTAAGAGCTGCATAGCTTAAACTATAACCTAAACAGCTATATAACTTCACCAGCCTCACATTATATACACTGCTCAAAAAAATTGAAGGAACACTTTGAAACCACATCAGATCTCAATGGGGGAAAAAAATCATGCTGAATATCTATACTGATATGGACTGGGTAATGAGTGAGGAACGAAAGGATGCCACATCGTTTGATGGAAATGAAAATGATCAACCTACAGAGGGCTGAATTCAAAGACACCCCGAAAATCAAAGTGAAAAAATGATGCGGCAGGCTAGTCCATTTTGCTGAAATTCCATTGCAGCTCAAAACTCAAAATGGTATTCAGTACTGTGTATTGCCCCCACGTGCTTGTATGCATGCCTGACAATGTCGGGGCATGTTCCTAATGAGACGACGGATGGTGTCCTGGGGTATCTCCTCCCAGATCTGGAACAGGGCATCACTGAGCTCCTAGACAGTCTGAGGTGCAACCTGGCGGCGTTGGATGGACCGAAACATGTCCCAGAGGTGTTCTATTGGATTTAGGTCAGGCGAGCGTGGGGGCCAGTCAATGGTATCAATTCCTTCATCCTCCAGGAACTGCCTGCATACTTTCGCCACATGAGGCCGGGCATTGTCGTGCACCTGGAGGAACCCAGGGCCCACTGCACCAGCGTAGGGGCTGACAATGGGTCCAAGGATTTCATCCCGATACCTAATCGCAGTCAGGGTGCGTCCCTCCATGGATATGCCTCCCCAGACCATCACGGACCCACCACCAAACCGGTCATGCTGAACGATGTTACAGGCAGCGTAACGTTCTCCACAGCTTCTCCAGACTCTTTCACGTCTGTCACATGCTCAGAGTGAACCTGCCCTCATCTGTGAAAAGAACAGGGTGCCAGTGGCGGACCTGCCAAATCTAGTGTTCTATGGCAAATGCCAATCGAGCTCCACGGTGCCGGCAGTGAGCACAGGGCCCACTAGAGGACGTCGGGCCCTCAGGCCACCCTCATGAAGTCTGTTTCTGATTGTTTGGTCAGAGACATTCACACCAGTGGCCTGCAGGCGGTCATTTTGTAGGGCTCATCCTGTTCCTTCATGCACAAAGGAGCAGATACCGGTCCTGCTGATGGGTTAAGGACCTTCTACGGCCCTGTCCAGCTCTCGTAGAGTAACTGCCGGTCTCCTGGAATCTCCTCCATACTCTTGAGACTGTGCTGGGAGACACAGCAAACCTTCTGGCAATGGCACGTATTGATGTGCCATCCTGGAGGAGTTGGACTGCCTGTGCAGCCTCTGTGGGGTCCAGGTATCGCCTCATGCTACCAGTAGTGACACTGACCCTAGCCAAATGCAAAACTAGTGAAAAACAGTCAGAAAAGATGAGGAGGGAAACAATTTCAGTGGCCTCTACCTGGAAAACCATTCCTGTTTTGGGGGTCATCTCATTGTTGCCCCTCTAGTGCACCTGTTGTCAATTTCATTAATACCAAAGCAGCTGAAACTGATTAACAACCCCCTCTGCTACTTAACTGACCAGATCAATAGCCCAGAAGATTCATTGACTTCATGCAATACTCTGATTAAAAAGTGTTCCTTTAATTTTTTTGAGCAGTGTACATAAGCGCGCATACAAACCAAACAGATTAGATTCATGCAATGGACTCTCCTGGTCCATGATAGTAAACCCTATACTGTACCTATAAGTAGGCAGGTCGAACATTCGAACGCCAGTGTAGTCAATACGAGAGCTACCACACTCAGCGCTGAAGAAAATTGCCCTGCGTAGCGTTTTAAAACTGTTTAAATGAACAAAAATATAACGTTTTTGTTGGTCTGAATCACTTAAGTCATTCAAAAGTAATACCTACTTTCACGATATATTAGTGTTGATATGCATACAGCGCTTGCTAATTCATAGTTAGCTTCCAAAGAGCGTAGGTTTTGTTCTTACTTGAAAAAAGCCTTAACTTTAAGCAGTTTATTTAAAAGATATACGTTTTATTTATTATCAAACAATTAATGATCTGGTTTAAACATATATTCTTAAACCACTGAAAATTAAATCTTTCCATATGTCTACCCTTAATAAAGTAATTTTGTCACTCTAAAACTCACCACAGCGCGGAGGTCGAGAGCGGACTTAGTTAGAATCTCTCTTATTCTGGCCAAAACGGGACCTGAAAAACGGTGCGCACCTAGCGTTTAAGCAAAAATGCAGGGCACTTCCCATGACATTTAACAATCAAACTTGGGTTCATTTTGCAGACAACCCCTCTCGGGACCTGACACTGAGCGACGGCGCCGATCGGTCATAAATAATTTGGTTAACGTGTTTTAAATATTTCAATTGTGTTGCTACTACCCTAAATTAACGCCGTCGCATAAGAGCTTTTAACTGGACTTAGAAGGAGGTCTCATTGAGCTCTGATCCAAAATTCAAAGAAATCGACTGCTGGACTGATGAGATATTCCCCCTCAAATCATGTGCCATTGATGCTGTGTTTTGAATACTTCAATTGCGTTGCTACTACCCTAAATTACATCCGTCGCATGAGAGCTTTTAACTGGACCTAGAAGGAGGTCTCATTGAGCTCTGATCCAAAATTCAAAGAAATCGACTGCTGGACTGATGAGATATTCCCCCTCAAATCATGTGATGCCCTTGATGCTGTGTTTTATATACTTCAATTGCATTGATAGTACCCTAAATTACATCCGTCGCATGAGAGCTTTTAACTGGACCGAGAAGGAGGTCTCATTGAGCTCGGTTCCAAAAATCAAAAGAATCCATAGCTGGACTTTAGAGATATTCCCCCTCAAATCATGTGATGCCCTTTATGCTTGGAGCATCCAATTTGTCCAATGACGTAATCAACACCAGAGCTTCTACGCTCAGCGCTTACGAAAATTGGACTGCGTAGCGTTTTAAAACTGTTTAATTCGACACAAATGTAACGTTTTTGTTGGTCTTAATCACTTAAGTAATTAAAAAGTAATACCTACTTTCACCATATATTAGTGTTGATTTGCATACAGCGCTTGCTAATTCATAGTTAGCTTCCAAAAAGCGTAGGCTTTGATCTTACTTGAAAAAAGCCGTAACTTTAAGCAGTTAAAAATATATGCGTATGTTTTATTTAATGTCAAACGATTGATGAACTGGTTTAAGCACATATTCTTAAACCACTGAAATGAAATCTTTCCATATGTTAACAGTTAATAAAGTAATTCGTTAATTGTGGACTTCGTTAGAATCTCTCTTATTCTGGCAGAAACGGGACCTGAAAACTGGTGCGCACCTAGTGTTGAAGCAAAAATGCAGAGCACTTCCCATATTAATTAACGATCAATCTTGGGTTTGTTTTGAAGACAGCCTCTCTCAGGAACTGACACTGAGCGACGGCTCCGATCGGTCATAAATAACTTAGTTAACGTGTCTTTCAAATACTTGAATTGTGTTGCTACTACCCGAAATTACATCCGTCGCATAAAAGCTTTAAACTGGACTTAGAAGGAGGTCTCATTGAGCTGTGATCAAATTAAGAAAGAAATCCATAGCTGGACTTTAGAGATACGCCCCCTCAAATTATGTGATGCCCTTGATGCTGTGTTTTAAATACTTCAATTGCGTTGCTACTACCCTAAATTGCATCCGTCTCATGAGAGCTCTTTACTGCACCTAGAAGGAGGTCTCCTTGACCTGTGATCCAAAAATGTAAGAACTTGATAGCTGGACTTTGGAGATACGCCCACTCATGTGAGGCATGCTCCTTATAGCCTACTTCATTGTCGCTGAACTGCATTAGAGCTATGTCTACTGTGTGATTAATTAGATTTGGCTCGTGACGGGAAAACAATGCAATACATTTTGGTTAGCATTTATGTTTTCATTGGCTTCAAGACTTTTGCGTGTCTGGGAAGATTATTAGATTATTTCAGTAGAATTTGAAATCAGGCGTCCGTAGGCTACCTGTCTCATAGGCTACTAACCTAGAACTTTTGAAACATGATATATGCCTGCACGAATACACTTTTATCAACGTTACAGTAAGAAAACTTCTAAATCCATTAAATAATTTAATTGTTTAGTATCCGTATGGATCAGAACCGCCAATGATTAAGATATAGGTGTAAAGTCTCGGTCCAATCAACACTTAGGCTAGTGTTTACGAATCATCTTGCCATTGTATAATATTAAAAGATATAGTCTAGATTTATTTTTTTACAGTGGCATTATTTTAGACACCGATATGTTACGAATGCTATTGCGAGCAGACTTTGGTCCCGCGTCCTAAAAAAGCTAAGCTGTTTGACACGTTAGCGGTTTTCAGAGTACAAGTTTACAACATTGTACACTTTATTTGGGTAAACAATTATATCAAATGTATAGGTAATTTTTTTCTTAAGGTATCTGTTATGAAATATCTATTAATACTTTCACAATTAAGAAGTATAATAACAACGTAGTGGGCCGTAGGATGTTCATGCTTCTAGACCCAGCGTCTGTCTAAACGGAAGTTACATCGCGGTAAATATAAAATCCTTTTTTAACAATAAAACTGTCACTTTTGGGCAAACTGACAATTTATGAATTCGTTTTTTTTCATAAACGTTTACGAAATAACAACAAATTGGAAGATAGGACTATTTCATCACTTAATAAAAAAAAAAGTGAAAACGGGTTTGACCTGCCTACTATAAGGGTATATTGAGTTGAGATGATTGACATCTGCCTCCAAGACATACACACAGCCCCCACCCATGGGAATGATGGTTGGAGATAAATGCCCTCACTGGCTGATAATAATAAGATGCAGTGGGGTGAGGATTGACATTCTGTATCCTCAATTCCTCTTTTCTTACTTCCTTTCTTATTGTTTCTTCTCGCTCTTCCTCTCATGGGGTTGTGACTGCAAAGAAATTGCCCAAGTACAATACTGATATGAAATATGTATGTGCTGTATTTTCTAGCATTCCATTACAGGTCACTGAAGTGGTGTGGGGCTGTGAAGCTTCTTTAGAGTCTCATATACAATAGACTAGAGGTCTTCCTTTTTTTAACATTTCTATATACTATGGAATTGCCCATTTCTTTTCTGAAAAAGAAAAAAACATTTTAAAAGGAAAAACGAGGGGTATATGTAGGGCCAAGCAATACAAATAATCTCATTTTGATTAATGTAGCATTATTCATGGGTGAAAACTGGGAATCAAATTCATTTCAAATGCAAAATAGGCATCTGAGTCATCTGTTCACCAAAAATGTGTGAAGAACTTGTTAAAGCTCTGCTACTATTGGCCTACTTGATCAGATCCATACTCACTCTGTAAAGTAAAAGTGCTTCAATCAATCCAGGGTTTTAGGTAGGTGGGTAAAAGAACTTTGAAAAGTTTAACACAGTGCTACTTTTGACAGCAAATTTTTATATAGTTTTAGCCATACTCTTTTGACTAAAATGGCGTTTAGTTTTAGTCATATTTTAGTCATCTGAACTGCTGTTGTTTAAGTTGATGAAATCTCACAAGATTTTAGTTGACAGTATATTTAGTCAACTAAAATCTAACAGGTTTAAGGAAAGAGTATTGCATTATTTAAGTGTTTCTCTACAATTTGCAAACTCATTATATACTATATAGGCTACTCCTGGAGGAGATCTATTATATTATTTACCTGTTATTATTGAATGGTATTAGGCTCTTAATGGTATTAAGATTCTCTACTTGGGGGTACATTTCATGTCCATTAAAGATAATGACATACATGTATCTCAACAATATCCATAAAATATCTTAACAAATAGCAAAATCTGTAGGCCCATGTTAAATATTTGCACACAAATAATCATAGGAAGAACAAGAAGAAAAAGAACAGCTGCTCTGACTTATATAAACACAAATTTACTTGAAATGTACCACAATACTTAGTTTTCTGTTCCATTTTAAATCAAAGACGTATACCGTCTTGTAGAAGTATGAATGCAGCAAACGAACAAATCGCGCGTCCCAGTGGATGTTACTAGAGGGACACAGTTACTACACTACGCATCAATCTAATCGAAATAAGATTATAAAATAACTTGTTAAGTAAAACATGTGGAATTGATATTTTTACGTCAGTATCGATTCTCAAAAATAAATGTCAAGATCGATAGAATCGAAATGTCAGTATCGAACCGCCCATCCCTAATAGTCTTGTGAGAGCATTTTATGAGGCATGACAATATCAAACCTTCGTCAGACACATCCCAACACAAAAGTATAAACCTAAAACCGTTAGCGTTCGCCTTATTAGCGAACGAGCTAATGTTTAGCTTTACTTTTTTTGCTTTTAGAAAGTAGGCTTACATTACGATAATGCCTCAGGGGCCGGATCAAATAGTGTAGCGGGCCGTTTAAGGGCCGGAGGTTCGCCACCCCTGGGTCCTAAACCAACAGGAATTAGACGGCGTAACACGCACATTAGGTACAACAAACATGCGTTTATTGAATTAATGAGAGGTATTGTAAAGTAAAAGTCATAATTATGAAATACTAAGTCGATATTAATAGATATGAATTCGTAATTATGAGATAGTTAAGTCATAATTGTGAGATACTAAGTCATAATTACGAAAAACTAAGTCGAAATTATGAGTAACTAAGTCGAAATTATGAGATACTAAGTCATAATTATGAGATAGTTAGAGATACCTTGATGAAGCTCACATCAACATTTTACTTAGTGTCAGCTAGAGCCCAACAACATAGCTATTGCTCAAATTACTTGCTTGCGTACCTCTCTTTTTCGTTAGCAATGAAGGTACAGGCCTGGGATCGGCAACCATTTTCTGGAAATTGTTGGCCCAAACAATCTGTCTTGAGCTGCAGAACATATTTAAGCCTTATAATGAGGGTACAGAGCCTATCATGTCTAAATATCATTCTATCGACATTACTAATAGTTGTAAATGAGCATTCATTAAAATGTTTTACTACTCTGCAGTAGGCTATTTATGATTGTTTTCAAATCAAATCAAATCAATTGTATTTGTATAGCACATTTCATATACAAAGCAAGCAATGTGCTTTATACACAAGGCAAGCACATTTTGGTATAGCCTACTTCACTTTACTTATAGCCCTATAGTGCACGCGACGTCGCTTCCACGTCTACCACTATACGCTTGAGATACGCTTACTATTTCATAATTATTGCTTAGTATGTCATAATTTCGATTTAGTATCTCATAATTTCGATTTAAATCTCATAATTATGACTTAGTATCTCATAATTTCGACTTGCCATCTCATAAACATGACTTTACTATCTCATAATTTCGACTTAGTATCTCATAATTATCTCATAAAAATCTCATAATTTCGACTTAGTATCTCCTCATTTCGATTTAAATCTCATTATTTCTATTTACTATCTCATAATCATGACATAACTATCTCATACTTATGACTTACTATCAAAAAGATTATGACTTAGTATCTCATAATTATGACCTATACTTTACTTTTGTTTCCCTTTTACTGGCGGAAATGGGCTTCCATAGATAGGGCTACATTGTTTTATATTTAAAATTGTTTTGAAAGGCCTTTGAATAATTTGAAGGTAGTCACGGGTCGGCACTAATATTGACGGAACTAACGTTAGCAACACATGCGTTAAAAAGATAGCAACCTAGCCAAATTGAAGTAAAGCAAATCGGACTGAATTAGATTTATCAGCAAAACTTTGCAAACACCAGCTAGTTTGTATACCACCACTAACGCTCTTTTTTGCAGAATTTTATAATGGGTCTTCATAATGGGTTCCTGGTCTCCAGAGTAGCATAATGCTAACTAATCATTATCATCTCACTGACTGAGCGAGGTAGACACTAGATAGCCAATTTTATCATTTTAATGAAAGCACTAAGCCCAAAGGGGTAGGGGTATATATATGTGATTGGGTCAGCCCAATGTCAATTCAGAAAAAAACCAATGGGACGATCTGATATGCTTTTATGGGCCGGTCAGACAAAAAAAGAGAAAATGTTAGCTCAAAGTAAACGGTTTTGTCGGCCCAAGAGGCACATCGGCCCACCGGTTAAGTGCCAGGCCTGCCAAATGGCCAGTACAGCGCTGAGTTAGTCTTACTAAATTGTGCCGTAGGAAATGCATTCAAATTGACCAGAAACAACGATAAAATGTATCCCCATCGGAGCTAAAAATAAATGATATCAAAAGCAGATGAGGGGAAAGGTAGATTTTTTTTTACTTTGTCACGCTGGGAATAATAATACTTAAAAACAGCAAATATATGCACTAGGCTCACGCACAACTAATAATGCAACAGAGTAAGTATAGGCCAACTACTGGTTCATATTTGACCAAACTTTCATACTTGGGGCTGAAATTGAGTGTGGGACTTTGAAACAGAAAGGAAGTTAATGCCAGCGCCTGTAGGGCTTGAGCAGGAACATTTATGCAGTCGTTTTAACACTAATACAGTTTTGTGGGTCCGGGAGTATTTCCAAGCTTCCCGATGGCCAATATGCCCCACCATGGAGGACAACGTGTCCATAACAGTAATCGCGAACACTAACCCAAAGCTATGGCCACACATTTAAATGCAAGAATTTGCCTTCTCTAGCCTACATTACCTGCTCCCTATGATCACTGGTAGGCCTATAGTTTTTTACATTTCTCAACCCCCTATTCTTATCCTTTCTAAAGCTAATTAACTTAACTAAACGTTATCTAACTTTGTGGTTTTACAGTGGGTTAGCATGGGGAATGAGTTCCAATGGTCGATCCAAATAGTCCAAAAATGTACGTCCTAATGACTTTCACTATGTACTTTTCCTTAACCCCGAGGGAAAATGTCATGAGGTTAAGGAAAGATATGAAGGAGAATTCAGAAGGACTTAGGACAAGTCTACAGCTATGCTTAGGGAATCGACTGCACTTACACTATGCAACTTAATTATGCGACGACAGTTTTCATTGATGTGAGTCTTCCGTGGTAAAACCACAAGATGGTATACAGAAAGCGCCTCCTAGATTGCTTCGCCCTGTGCGTTGTTACCGTTTTTTTGTATTGCCTTTTTAAACGTGGACAAGCCAGAGATATAAATATTACTTCATTACCAAGCTTGGAATTTGTATTAAAAAAGGAATACATGTTACAGGCTACATGTCACAAAAGTTAAACCAAATAGAATGGTTGCTCACCTCACCCCATTTCACCTCATATGTATTGCCATGAATCCCAATCAATACGATTGTATGAATTAATAGTTAACTTAAAAAAGAAAAAAGATATGCATAACATGTTTGGGCCGCTACGGGACATATCATAAGAAGTTGAACACGTTGAATCAAAACCTAACCTGGGCAAAACCGTTCCATAAACTTTTTTACCGGAAAGACAGACTTCAGTTGTATGGTCAACATGATGATTCTGATCTGAGTATAAGCCTATGCAGAAAAAAACCTTAAGAACCACCACACAACTCATTAAACACCTGGAAATGTTGACTTGATTGTGCTTTTAAGTAGTTATGGCTTGTACAGCCTGTGGATATGTAATGTGACAAAATAGTCAATTCCACAAAGCTACTATACTATCAGATAATTAAGGACCCATCGCTACTGCACCCAATGAATATTAATTAACGTATCCACCCAGCTGAGAAGCATATATCTGGATGGGGCTATCTTCAATTAGTTGACCTATAAAAGGGCAGTTGGGGAGTATGGAGAAAATGAAAAATATGGAGCTTGTTGCTGCTGTGTTGCTCACCTTGCAAAGAAACCGCAGACGAATTCAGAGAAGGGCACAACAGTGAAGACTCATGGTATGGTGTTCACAAATGGTAAGAGGATGCTTATGTCGGTTTTAAATAGTGCACAAAGCATGCTTACATTGAACATAGTATCAAAGCATAGCTGAAATTGTACCTGCATATCAAATATGTTCTTGTGTACAATATAGCCATTATGTTATGTCTTACACAACATTAATGCATCAATAGATTTAAATCTGGGAATACAGGAAGAAACAGCCTTTGTTACATGATAAAATTGTATTTTATGAACAGTTTATTCTGTTATTTTTTTTTCCCAGGAGATCAGCAAAATGTATGCTATCCCCAACACCCATGTTCCTGTCCTTGAAGTGTATCCAGCAAGAGGTGTATCCAGCAATGGACATGCAATTTGACTACTGCTTCCAGGCCATTTCTTGAGGCCCTGATGGTACTTCTCAGGAGTGAGAAAACCCATGGCTGGGTGTACCATATGTACATCCTCCTGGTGGTCTACTGGCTGGCGTATGGATTGTCTTACACCGTTGTCTCCCGGGTCTTCGATGTGCCAATGACAACGCCGTCACAACGGTGTTTGACACTGTCCATCGGATGTGTGAAGAGATCCTGTCTCTCCTGAGCACAGTGTTCTTCTTCCCAACACTTGCACAGTGTGCTGAAGTTGGCCATGGGTTCCAACACCTTGCCAACAGCCCAGCCTTCAGCCAAAGGGTGGGAGCCATTGATGGATGCCACGTCCGCATCAAGGCAAAACTCCATGGTCCACATGCTCAGGATTATGGCAACAGGAAACTCTTCCACTTCATCTAGCTTCAGGCAATATGTGACAGCACTGGCAAATGTCTATACATATTTGTAGGTTACCCTGGTTCGGTTCAAGACACCAGGGTGCTAATAAATAGTCCAGTGTTTGTCAGTGGCTGTTACCCACCAGCTGGTTACTTCATCATAGGGGATAGGGGAAACCCTTGTCTGAGGGCACCTTGTCAAGCTAATTACACCATACCGGGAACCAGTGATGGGAAGAGTGGAGGCACGCTTCAATGCTCAGCATGCCAGAGCCCGATCCATTATAGAGGGCCTTTGGCATGATGAAGGCATGGTGGCGAGGGATCTTTTCCAAAGCCCTGGAAGTACATCACACCTTTTCCCCTAAGGTTGTTGCAGTGTGAAGTGCTGCACAATATCTGCATCACTGCTGGGGAAATCCTGGAGCCGGCTGAGGAGACGGATCCCGTGCCGCCGCCACCACTACCTGTGCAAGGGGATGAACAAGGAAGGCAGCATCAGAGGGACAGACGGGCAGCACAAGTGTCAGCCCCAAACCAGTATCCCGCAACTCTGAAACATCACAATTATTGCATGTTGTGACATGAAAGCCAGTTATTCAAATAACATTTCTGTCATTCAATTTAATTTGTGTCTGCACATTAAACAAGATAAGTATAATTCTAGTGTTTTTCATTCATTTCAAGGGACTTTTCTGTGTAAGCTGCAAATACCATGCGCTGGCTGAGAAACTACAAAATCATTCACTTTGCGTGAAACCAGTGGAGACAGGTGGTCTAGGTTTTGTTTATTTGAAGCAATGTTTTTCTCAATACTAATCAAGTCATCCAGAAACTGAAAAGCTTTCTATTTGACTTTCAGTCAACACACCACAGTTCATTTTATTTTTTCTTAACCAACAAAAAAGAGACAGACATTTTTCATTGTGCACATGAAGTGCAGCATTCATAGCTTCATCTTTGGCAGCCTGCTCTTTGAGGAAGACCAATATTCCACCCCTCTTTTACCTTTTAGTGGGTGACTGGGAGAAGGGACACTTTTAAGGTTGCTGAGGCTTCAGCAGCAGCCTGGCCATGGTTTGATACCGAGCATGAGGCAACAAGGGTGGGAGGCTGAATGGACGGCCTCTCCCCAGGTGCCTCATGCATGGCATCAAACCACGGCCAGGTAGCCGCTGTCTGTGCCTGTCCCAGTTGGAGGATTCTAAAACTCCTATTAACACCATGGATAACAGAATGCTACTGAATGGGCAGTTGGGGCAGAATGCACAGTGACCCATAATGGATGTCTAACTTTTACTAGCCATTAAACTTGGTGGGTACTCATTGCTTTGGTGGTGTGTGGTTTGTGATTTAAAAGTGGAAAAGTTTTACATGTGTAGATCACTAATTAATGGGCACAATACATTTCACTATAGACGGCTGTGGTAGCCAGTGTAAAGCTTTATTACTTGTACAGCATAATATCCTCAAACACTAACCCACCACATTGCCAAGCCATATAAGTTGCTTTACCTTGTATTTTGCTTTTAAATTGTCCCATTTTTTTCCAGCCTGGATGGCAGTCATCTACCCCTCCAGACCCATTTCCTTCACCAAAATCCGAATGAGGTTTGCCACAATTTTGCTTTGGCCATTTTAAGCCTCCGGTTTTCCTAATTATTACTAAAGTTTGTTATCCATGAAGTCAATTTGACGCCTGCAATTTAAACCTCCCAAAAATGTATGAGTGTAAGAGATGCTGGCCAAATTTATGTCAGGTACAGTGTATCGGTGTGGGTGTGTCTAGCCCACTCACTAAACAAATTTAACTTGTCAGAGAAAAACTTGTCATGTAAAATCATGTATTTAGGGACGTTGAACATTGAAAGGGGTCAAATTGACCACACAAATGTAGGCTACTTACTCCCAGCCTGTTTTGGCAGCATTTCCCTTCAGTATGACACATTCATATATTGTTATTGTAGTAACATTACATACAAATAATAATATGTTGTTGTAATTTTATTATGCCCGTTTTTTCTACCCGCTACCAGTCCCACAGTTTTGACCTCAGTGACTCCATTCCAGTGCCAACCGGACCGTCTTATTATTTGTTCCAAAAAATTGGGGATGGAGAGGAATGGGGCCCACAGAGACTGCTTATGTATAGGGCCCAGAATTTTGTCCTACACCCCTGGCGCTTACATCCAGTTAAGTGATCGGAGCTCTAATTACTTTGTATTTAACGTTTGAAATTGTTTTTTTCCCCATTGAAATGAATGGCAGAGTGTATTGGTCTGTGCCGCCATCTAGTGACTACCGTAGGTTAGGCCTACATTTTCTCTGCAAATAAAAGGCTACTTATTTTAAATTGCCAGCTATTGTCAATTCTAAGCCGAGTACAGGTTAGTTTTGAACAAAAAAAAGCAAGTAACGTTAGCTAGCTATAGCCTAGCGTTATTCATGCGGTTAGGTTCAGTAATTGTGATGCAAATATAAGGGTATGGGATCAAATAAATAGCGTATTTAATTTAATGACTAGTGAAACTGTTAACATAGCCGTTCAAAACTTTCGTCAAGCAAAGTTTAAAATAAATACTGGCATATTGGCTGGTCTTCAGTAGTTGGGAAATCACTAACCACAGGTTAAATAAGCTCCTCATAAGTGTTATTGTAAAACATATATAGCCTGTAACTAATTTGCTGGGATTGAACCCCCGGCGAAAACAGGTCAACATCTTTCTTAGACATTACTTGCACAAGTGCTTGTCTCAATACGCCACGACTATAATGTTCTCGACCACATCAAGGAAGTTATAATCTACCATCACAGCAAACTACTCCTGTTTAAAATAGACAAGTTACCCTTTTTTTTAGATGAACTTGTGATATAGGCTACTTTACATAGAGTTTGACTCGCATACCGGAGTATATAACATGTTAACGTTAAAATGATTTTGTTTCAAAACATACCGTGCAGGCACGTGCAGCCAACGACAGCCCCTGCCGTTTTGCCACCAATAGAGAATTGGCCTTTTTAAATAAATTAATAAATAAATCGGCTAATTGCGCACAGTCTCTGCCGAGCAGATGTATTGATTTGATTTAATTAAAAGCAAGCACGAGCCGTGTGTGGCTGTGCACTGAGCCATTCTTTGGTGAAAGAACGCACGCAAGCATATAGGCTAGTGATGGGCAAAGCAGTTCTTTTCAGTGTACTGAATCATTAGAATCAGTTTACCAAAAATATTTCATTCAGTGCTTTTCGGAGCTCCGTCTGCGTAGTCCCACTCACTGAACTGAAACACAGCAGAGCGTTCAGTTCAGCTCGCTAAAGTGAAATGAACGGTAGTGCGTGAAGGATAATAATTTAGTTGGATACTACCATTTGTAAACTGAAAGCTTCAAAGTCCTACCCTATTATGTATCAGTAGGTATTTCCGCGACACCTAATTAAAAAATAAAATAACTGATGGTACTATGCTACTTTCTACCTCGAGACTTCAAGCCATGAGAGAAGGAAAGAGGCAGGCTTGAGAACTATCGCTGAACAAATCACACACATGCGCCGTCCTTAGAGCTCCGGCGGTTGACGTCACGCAGTCACAGCGTTCTAGTGTCAAACCTCAAAAACCGCCATATTGGCAGTAAAAGCTAGCCAAATTAGCCTGTTGCGGTGAATATGGTGGGCAGCGTTTGTTCTGGCAGGGTGCCAGAACAAACGTGGACAATTAAAAGTGAGAGCATTTTAGCGTATTCCTAAAGATCCTGAAAGTCAAAAATGGATTACTGCCATAAAACGGGCTAGAAGCAGAGGAAAACGTAACGATGGGATGTACAAAGTAACGGGTTCCGCTTGTGTATTACTAGTTGCCACTTCATGTCCGATTAACGTTGATATCGTTTGATTTGTATCAATATGTTTAATTTTTATAAGCGTCCTTTATTACGGTTACTGTTACTGACGATTTTATTATACAAAAAGCAAGTTCGAACCCTGAATTATTGCATGGATTGTGTGGGGCTAATAAAAGAAGTTACGCAAAAAAATGGAAAAAAAACTCCGGGGGCATTATAAGGGTCACTGACGTTTAATCTATTCATTTTTCAACATATCGTTCAATATAATTGGGATTAAAGTGGGCGGTGTAGGCTGCTCCGCAAACTGGAATTTCACGCTGGCGCCATTCATTTTCGTCAGTTTTTTACTGCTACAATGGCGGCATAAACAAAAGGAGTCACGTGACATCCGGAGCTCTATAGCTAGCGCCTGAGCAAGTTCACTCGTTCAGTAAGTGAACGAATCACTGAATGAATCACTGAACGTCTCAGCCAGTTCACTTGTTCAGTAAAGGCGCGTTTCGACCTACAGTACCCACTACTTCTAGTCCCAGGAACTATTTTTCAGGGAACTAAAAGGTTCCTTCAGCCCCTTGTCTGCATTTCCACCGCAGTCTGAAGACCCGCGAGGATTATGCAAAGTAGCTTTTTAAAAATGGCGGCTGAAATAAAATGGTCCGAGTACTCGACCAATCAGAAATATTCAGCGCTGCAAGCCCCACCCCCAAAGTTCCTGTACTTTCGAAGAGTACTATCTCCGGAGCAGTGACTTTCTGGGGGTGAAATAATGTCCCCGAAACTAAATTTAGACCCTGGTCCCTGCGGTCGAAACGTTCGACTTCCCCCAAAGGTACCATGTTCCTGGGGAAAGTTCACGCGGTCGAAACGCGCCTTAAGTGAACAAATCACTGAACGTGTACCGTTCAGTGCTGTTCGGAGTTCACTGAACGGAGGGACGGCCGAGAGTTCAGTTCAGCTCGCTAACTAGTGAACTAAACGATAGTGCGTGAAGAAAAATTATTTAGTTGGATACTACCGTTTGCAAACAGAAAGCTACTATAACAAAAGTCCTACCCTTTTGGGTAACAGCAGATATTTTCGCGAACAATTAAAAAATAAAGAAGCTGGTAGTACATAGGCGGTTGCTACTTTCTACTTTGAGACTTCAAGCCATGAGAGAGGGGAAGAGGCAGGCTTGAGAACTGTATCACTGCACGAATCACACACATGTACCGTCCCTATAGCTAGCGTCTCAGCCAGTTCACTCGTTTAGTAAGTGAATGAATCACTGAACGATTCACTGAACGTCTCAGCCAGTTCATTCGTTCAGTAAGTGAACGAATCACTGAACTGCAAGACGGCCGAACGGTCAGTTCAGCTCGGTAACTGGTAAACTGAACGGTAGTGTGTGAAGGATAATAATCTAGTTGGATACATAAAGCCTAACGTTTGGAAACTGAAAGCTAACTAATACAGTCCTACCCTATTATGTAACAGAAGATATTTTTGCGACACCTAATGATACAATAAAATAGCTGGTAGTACTACTTCCTACTAAGCTAGTGTTTCAGCCAGTTCAATCATTCAGTGAGTGAACGAATCACTGAACGAATCACCGAACTCAGCCAGTACCAGTTCAGTGATTCGTTCATTTAGTAGGCCTACAGGCTGAGACTGACTTGTGAGGGAGGGAACGGTACATGTTCAGTGATTCGTTCACTCACTGAACGAGTGAACTAACTGGCTGCTACAATGGCTTTCATTGGTAGGTAGGGCGAGGGTTGGCTTCGGTCAGTGATAGACAGTCGCACCTCTCTCTCTCCCGCCCTCCCTCTGATGGCTTGAAGTCTTGAACTAGGAAGTAGTAGTATAGGCCTACCAAATATTGCAATTTACCAAAAGAGCTCAACTGAACTGAAAAATGAATAGATCGTTTCAGGAAGTGATTCAGTTCAGTTCGTTAACCCAAAAGATTAGTTCAAAATGAATGAATCGTTCGCGAACGTCACATCACTATTATAGTAGGCAGGCCAAACCCGTTTTCACTTTTTTTTAATTAAGTGATTAAATAGTCCTATCTTCCAATTTGTTGTTATTTCGTAAACGTTTATGAATAAAAACGAATTAATAAATTGTCAGTTTGCCCAAAAGTGACAGTTTTATTGTTAAAAAAAGGATTTTATATTTACCACGATGTTACTTCCGCTTAGACAGACGCTGGGTCTAGAAGCATGAACATCCTACGGCCCACTTCGTTGTTATTATACTTCTTAATTGTGAAAGTATTAATAGATATTTCATAACAGATACCTTAAGAAACGAATTACCTATACATTTGATATAATTGTTTACCCAAATAAAGTGTACAATGTTGAAAATTGTACTCTGAAAACCGCTAACGTGTCAAACAGCTTAGCTTTTTTAGTACGCGGGACCAAAGTCTGCTCGCAATAGCATTCGTACCATATCCGTGTCTAAAATAATGCCACTGTAAAAAAATGAATCTAGCCTATATCTTTTTATATCATACAATGGCAAGATGATTCGTAAACACTAGCCTAATTGTTGATTGGATCAAGACTTTACACCTATATCTTAATCATTGGCAGCTCTGATCCATACGGATACTAAACAATTCAATTATTGAATGGATTTAGAAGTTTTCTTACTGTAACTTTGATAAAAGTGTATTCGTGCAGGCTAGGCTACTATGTTTCTAAAGGTGCAGGCATATATCATGTTTCAAAAGTTCTAGGTTAGTAGCCTATGAGACAGGTAGCCTACGGACGCCTGATTTCAAATCCTCCTGAAATAATCACGTTATCTTCCCAGACACGCAAAAGTCTAGAAGCCAATGAAAATATAAATGCTAACCAAAATGTATTGCATTGTTTTCCCGTCAGGAGCCAAATCTAATTAATCACACAGTGGACATAGCTCTAATGCAGTTCAGCGACAATGAAGTAGGCTATAAGGAGCATGCCTCACATGAGTGGGCGTATCTCCAAAGTCCAGCTATGGATTTCTTTCTTAATTTGATCACAGCTCAATGAGACCTCCTTCTAAGTCCAGTTTAAAGCTTTTATGCGACGGATGTAATTTCGGGTAGTAGCAACACAATTCAAGTATTTGAAAGACACCTTAACTAAGTTATTTATGATCGATCGGAGCCGTCGCTCAGTGTCAGTTCCCGAGAGAGGTTGTGTTCAAAACAAACCCAAGATTGATCGTTAATTAATATGGGAAGTGCTCTGCATTTTTGCTTCAACACTAGGTGCGCACCAGTTTTCAGGTCTCGTTTTGGCCAGAATAAGAGAGATTCTAACGAAGTCCACTCTGAATGAATTACTTTATTAACGGTTGACATATGGAAAGATTTCATTTCAGTGGTTTAACAATATGTGCTTAAACCAGTTCATCAATAGTTTGACATTAAATAAAACATACGCATATATTTTTAACTGCTTAAAGTTACGGCTTTTTTCAAGTAAGATCAAAGCCTACGCTTTTTGGAAGCTAACTATGAATTAGCAAGCGCTGTATGCAAATCAACACTGATGATGGTGAAAGTAGGTATTACTTTTGAATTACTGAAGTGTCTTAAACTTAAACATTTGACTCCGCCCTGTACTGGGTACTGCAGTGAGGGGCTTCTCTTTTTATGACCTGAGAGTGAATAAAAAAAGATCTGTTCAACAGATGTAGGCCTATTTAGTGGACTGATTTTAATTCGGGTGCGGTTTGGGTAGTGGCGGCTGGTGCATTTTTCTCCAGGGGGGCAATATGATTATGACTTTGCCACCAATTTTATGAGCTGCAGACTTGTCTTACTTTTTATATTATTTAGGCCTGACTGATTTTGCGTTCATCAAAGTTACTTATATTAATATCAATGTGGTTTTAATCACATTTATGTATATTGATTGAACAAATACATAGGCTACAGTATCGCCTATTCTTGTTTAGGCAGTTTGACTGTATATGCCATGTATTTATATCCATGTTAAGTATAATGTTCATGATTAAAGATGGAGAAATAAATGGGTTCTGTTTTTTGTTACAAAGGGATTAAACGATTTGTGGTTCCAGTTTATAAAACAAACATTCATAGACTGTCATTATATAGGCCTACAAGTATTTTTGTATGGAATAGAAAATAGTTTAGGAATATTACCTGAACAGTTTACTCTGAGCCTCTCCTTCAATGTTCTTTTCTCAAAAGTTGTTTTTGGTGTTGCTCATTGCTCATATATATATATATATATATATATATATATATATATATAATACATTTTTTTATTTCTTATTCAGTGAAGGTCTAGAATGTGGGGAGTATTGGGTCGGCGCCCTAGCACCCTCTATTCGCCAGCCGCCACTGGGGCTGGGTCTCAGAATTTATTTGAAGCAGGTTGGGTCTGTTGTGGAAGTAACTAGTGTTGCTGTCGGTTAACGGGTCGTATACGGGTTTAAAGACTCAGCGGGTGCAGGTTTACAAAACAGCACCTTTGCAGGACATAAGATTGAAACAGTAAATCTAATCTAATCTAACCTGGGAATATTCAACGAACTATAAACCTACATTTATGAACAACTCGTATTATCCACAAGACATATTAACAACAGTCACTCCCGCGCCTACATTATGATATGCTAGGTAAATTACTATGTTAAACTAATTTGTTGGCACAGTTATAGCCGTACAATCAGCGTCATATTTCACGTTATTACAGAAACAATAATACCTTCTATGGAGAGTTGGTAAGAAACAAATATGAAGACCATAGAGGGAGCCATGCAGCCAGATAGCGCATCTTTGTGAGCAGTATACACCGAGTTTCTGCAAGTGGGAATGTCATTCAGGGCTGGGTAAGAATTGGGCTGGGCTGGGCTGGGACATGTGAGGAGACTTTACTGAAATACACTTAATTTCTTTGCATATATCATTCATTAACTGTCATGTTGTGGTGTGTAAACCCAGCCTCAGTCATGGATTTTAAATACATAACATTTTATATACCTCTAACAGTGTCGCAAAAGTAGTCATTCCAGGCACATATTTATTTACTTTTTTACAACAATTGCCAGCCCTTTACAAATTTACGTTTGATCACATTGGCCTGGAAAAAAGAGCACGCCCACCGTCTTTAAGACCCTGTTGCTCTCAAGGCCGTGTCCGCTTGACCCCCTGCTGCGCAACGCAATCACATCGCATTTTCCAGAGAATGCATCTCTAGTTTATATAGATATTATTTGGTCCTCTTTCTGTCTTTTCGATGTAATGGGAATGAGCTGTTCTAATGGAGGTAGCAGTAATTAAAAGCAGGATATTCTTTTTTAGTGACATTTTTAATACATTGTAGTGACAAAGCAATGTTAGATGTAGAACTACATAGTAGCAAGTCATTGTAGTTTATGATAAGTCAGTTTAGGGGTGGAATAGGGTGGAACTGAACCTGATCTTCCCGTGGGCTCACCACCTGCGGGAAGAACCAATGGGGTCGGGTGCGCTGCCAGAAAGGTGGTAGTGAAGGTAGAGGGTCTCGACGGACCAGACCTGGGTGGCAGAGGCTGGCTTTGGGGACGTGGAACGTCACCTCTCTGGGAGAGAAAGAGCCGGAGCTTGTGCGGGAGGTGGATCGCTACCAGTTGGATCTGGTGGGGCTTACCTCTACGCACAGCCTCGGCTCTGGTACCTCAATCCTGGACAGGGGTTGGACTCTATTCTTCTCCGGAGTGGCCCAAGGTGCAAGGTGCAAGGCGGGAGTGGGGATACTTATAAGTCCCCGGCTGAGTGCCTCTATGTTGGAGTTTATCCCGGTGGATGAGAGGGTCGCCTCCCTACGCCTGCGGGTCGCGGGGGGGGAAACTCTGACTGTTGTCTGCGCCTATGCGCCAAACAGTAGTGTGGCGTATTCGGCCTTCTTGGAGACCCTGGATGGAGTCCTGCATAGGGTTCCTGGTGGGGACTCCGTAGTCTTACTGGGAGACTTCAACGCACATGTGGGCAATGATGGAGACACTTGGAGGGGCGTGATTGGGAGGCACGGCCGCCCGGATCTGAACCCGAGTGGTGGCTTGTTATTGGACTTCTGTGCTAGTCATGGACTGGCCATAACGAACACCATGTTCGAACATAAGGATGCTCATAAGTGTACTTGGTACCAGAGCACCCTGGGCAGAAGGTCAATGATAGATTTTGTTATCGTGTGATCGGATCTGAGGCCCTATGTTTTGGACACTCGGGTAAAGAGAGGGGCAGAGCTGTCAACTGATCACCATCTGGTGGTGAGTTGGGTCAGGTGGCCGGGGAAGCCTCTGGACAGACCTGGTAAGCCCAAACGTGTAGTGCGGGTGAACTGGGAACGTCTGGAGGAGGCCCTGGTATGGGAGGCCTTCAACTCACACCTCCGGCGGAGCTTCTCTTGCATCCCTGTGGGGGCTGGGGGCATAGAACTAGAGTGGGCAATGTTCAAAGCCTCCATTGCTAAAGCCGCGTCTGAGAGTTGTGGTCTCAAGGTCTTGGGTGCCTCAAGAGGCGGTAATCCCCGAACACCCTGGTGGACACCAGGGGTCAGGGGAGCCGTCCGACTGAAGAAGGAAGCCTTCCGGGATATGTTATCCCGGGGGACTCCGGAAGCAGTTGCAAGGTATCGACAGGCACGGAGGACTGCAGCCTCGGCGGTGGCAGAGGTGAAGCAGCGGGTGTGGGAGGAGTTCGGAGAAGCCATGGAGAAGGACTTTAGGCTGGCACCAAAGTTGTTCTGGAAAACCATCCGGCACCTCAGGAGGGGAAAACAGGGAAGCATTCAAGCTGTATACAGCAAGGATGGGACGCTACTGACTTCAACTGATCAGGTGATGGGACGGTGGAAGGAGCACTTTGAGGAACTTCTAAACCCGACAAATCCCCCCTCTATGGTTGAGGCGGAGCTAGAGGATGATGGGGGATCAACGCCAATTTCTCTGGTGGAGGTCACTGAGGTAGTCAAACAACTCCACAGTGGCAAAGCCCCAGGGGTTGATGAGATCCACCCTGAAATGCTGAAGGCTCTGGGTGTTGAGGGACTGTCATGGATGACACGTCTCATCAACATTGCGTGGAGGTCAGGAACAGCACCTAAGGAGTGGCAGACCGGGGTGGTGGTTCCCCTCTTCAAAAAGGGGGACCGGAGAGTGTGTGCCAATTATAGGGGCATCACATTACTCAGCCTCCCCGGGAAAGTTTACTCTAGGGTGTTGGAAAGGAGGGTCCGGACGATAGTCGAACCTCGGATTGAAGAGGAACAATGCGGTTTCCGACCAGGGCGTGGAACAACGGACCAACTTTTTACTCTCGCAAGGATCCTGGAGGGGGCCTGGGAGTATGACTATCCGGTCTACATGTGTTTTGTAGATTTGGAGAAGGCGTATGATCGGGTCCCCAGGGAGCTATTGTGGGAGGTGCTGCGGGAGTATGGGGTGAGGGGGTCACTACTTCGGGCCATCCAATCTCTGTACTCCCAAAGCGAAAGCTGTGTCCGGGTTCTCGGCAGTAAGTCAAACTCGTTTCCAGTGAGGGTTGGTCTCCTACAGGGCTGCGCTTTGTCACCGATTCTGTTTGTGACATTCATGGACAGGATTTCAAGGCGCAGCCGCGGTGGAGGAGGGCTTCAGCTTGTTGAGCTTGGGATCACGTCACTGCTTTTTGCGGATGATGTGGTACTGATGGCGCCATCAGCCTGCGACCTTCAGCACTCATTGGATCGGTTTGCAGCCGAGTGTGAAGCGGCTGGGAGGAAGATCAGCACCTCCAAGTCTGAGGCCATGGTTCTCAGCAGGAAACCGATGGAGTGTTTACTCCAGGTAGGGAATGAGTCCTTACCCCAAGTGAAGGAGTTTAAGTATCTTGGGGTTTTGTTCTCGAGTGACGGGAAAATGGAACGTGAGTTGGGCCAGAGAATCGAAGCAGCGGGAGCGGTATTGCAGTCGCTGTATCGCACCGTTGTAACGAAGAGAGAGTTGAGCCGAAAGGCAAAGCTCTCAATCTTCAGGTCTATCTTTGTTCCTGCTCTCACCTATGGTCACGAAGGATGGGTCATGACCGAAAGAACGAGATCACGGATACAAGCGGCCGAAATGAGTTTCCTCCGGCGGGTGGCTGGCTTCTCCCTTAGAGATAGGGTGAGAAGTTCAGTCATCCGGGAGGGACTCGGAGTAGATCCGCTGCTTCTTTGCGTAGAAAGGAGCCAGTTGAGGTGGTTCGGGCATCTAGTTAGGATGCCACCTGGCCGCCTCCCTAGGGAGGTGTTCCAGGCACGTCCAGCTGGGCGGAGGCCACGGGGGCAGAGCAAGGACCAGGTGGAGGGATTATATCTCCATGCTGGTCGGGGAGCGCCTTGGAATCCCCCAGTCAGAGCTGGCGGATGTGGCCCGGGAAAGGGAAGGATGGGGCTCTCTGCTGGAACTACTACCTCCGCGACCCGATCGGATAAGCGGACGAAGATGATGATGATGAACCTGATCTTTTATGTACAGTGTTATTAACCCACACAGAAACATCTGGCTGATTTTAATGACAATTCTAAAGTTCTAATATCTATTTTCTGGTACATTTCAAAATATTATGCAGCATTGTGACACATAAGGCTAGACCATCTTTCTATTTTCTGCCTTTGTTTACATTTATCCACCCATCTTCATCCTCAAGTCTGGGGCATTTGAAGATTTTTTACTGGTCTGCATTCAATACTCATCTAATACATTTTTCCAATAAAATTACATTTGCCCATTACATTGGTTTTCAGGCATAAGAAAGGTTCTCCAAAGAGAAGCTAATGATGTTATGTGCACTCAAAGAAAATTCACAAGTATACTTCCAGTGGAAAACCTGTTTAACTAGTAGTATACTTGAAAGTGTACGTTCATAAACTAAGAAGTCAGAAGTATATAACTAGTAAACTAACGGAATACTACATGTTCACTTGTAGTATAGTTCACTTGTAGTACTAAATACACTTCAAGTACAAAGTGGACCAATTTAGTCCCAAGAAGTATTAAAACAGTACACTTACAAGTATAATACTTGTGTATTGATATTAGTATACTTACTAGATAAAGTTTACTTGGAAATATACTTGAACATTACTTTACATTACATAAAATGAACTTGAAGTATACTTCTTTTTGGTAAGGGTTGTGAAAAGCCACACGTTATTTAAGTACAGGCCTCATAAACCTATTAACTTGGCAGCAAACCATAAAGACTACCGACAGACTGTTAAACATATTACTGTAAAAACCTGTGATATGATGATCAATAAACACCAAATGTCAGTAAAGGTGAGGTCATTTTAACAATAGCTTTATTAACAGGAGTTTTATTTAACATTTCTGAACATAAAATGACTACTCTTCTCAGTGTTTCAACGCCATGTACCACTGCATTTTTATCCCTTTTGTATTTTAGTTTCATAAAAAAGTGTGCATGACTCTTGATGCATTGCATACTTACCATTTACAATGTACAAGTAGCATCTTTCCCTTTGTAGATGTGACACAGTAAAACCCATAATTTAAATCAATATACATATCGACATGGACATATACCTGTAGCTAGCCAATACATTCAAGGATGGTCAAGTTGCACACTGTATGTGCACACAACAATAAGCTGGCTCTGTCAACTACAGTCTTTAACTCAATTTAAAGGATAAATGTAGCAGAACAGGCAACAGTTATTCATTCAATCAAACAAACGCCGTCTACACTTCTTTCATGTGCTTATTCTCACAAAATAGATGTTAGAGATTCTATACATAATCTCCCTGCTCTTGAAAACTGTGGGATCAAATACAAACCCCTATAAGGGATTTACGTGTTAACTTTGAATACCCTTTAAGAGAGACAAATACTGTATGTGCACTCACACAGTCTATCAGTGCAGGACAGTCAGTAGGACAGGCCATATGTGCCCTGCCTCTTCACTGGTAAAGTTGTGTAATAGTCCTATCCGGGTCAGATTCAAGGAAGTGACCAGAAGATGAAATGTCTATTCTTATCTTTGATAACCCCCATGAGAAAATGGTACATTTTTGTTACAGCTCCTGGTAAAATCGAATGCCTTCCAAACCACTTTGTACACAAAAGTCAAAGTAACACCGTCACACAGCACGCAACGTATATAAATGATTCGAGTTTGTCACAAATTAAATGGATATTTTTGGATTTTCAAGTTCACTGCAAAACAACCATGCACCCCATCCAGTTTTCATCTGGCCCCTCCCACTCCTGTTTTGGGTAGAACCTCAGGCAAAGAGTCAGGATGCAGGAGAGTAAAAGAGTGCAATGCAGATGGTTCATTTCCTCAATAAGAACACAAATGTGTCTTTTGGCACATCACTGTCTTTACAAGCTTCATGACTTAACAGCACACTGCTCACTGTCTGCAGGACAGGAAAACACAGTGTGACAGCCTATGGCGCAAGGAGTAGGAAGCTAGAAATCTTCATTAAAACAAAGAAGTTCATTGAATTACTTCTTACATTCCCAAATCAAGAGGGAAGAGATTAAATGTTTAAACTCTGGGGGGTTGGGTGTCAAAGTGCATCCGCTGACATCCACATTACTTCCTGCTGCCCTTCCGAATGGTTTCCCTCCTGTATCAGATATCTGCTACATCCTCCTTGAGTTCAACCAATATTCACAAGAAACACCACACTAGTTTTAGAGAAGGAAGAATCAGAAGGAAGCGATGGAAGTAGGGAGCAAGAGAGAAACAAATAAGGAAAATAGCACAAAGACCCAATGTACAAAGGCCGTTTATCATCATCAATTTCAGGCACAATAGAGTAGTCACAAAGATTAGAACAGATATATACAAGCAACTACAGAGGGGAAAGCAGCATTTTCTCAGCAACTGGTCTGTCTGCAACTATGTATTCATCAGTATATTGGGTATGGAAGTTATATATCAGAAAGATAATTTTAGCATTTTTTTGTTTGTTTTATTCTGTGTGGTAATTGATTTAATCAGTCATCACTCAAACTAGTTTGTCTGTTTAGATGCAGTCGGTCATTGTTGGATTTAGTTGTTCTGGGCTTGTGTAATATGTCATTACTGAGACCAGTCTGTCTGTGACGATGACATCTGTCATCGTTGGACCCAGTCTGTCTGGGTAGATTCATTCTGTCTTCGTTGGGGCCAGTCTGTCTGGGCAAATGTATGTTGTCGTTGGGACTAGTCTGTCTGCGTAGATGAAATCTGTAATCGTTCAAAGTGTTTTGTTCTGGTAGTTGAAATAGGTCATCGTTGAACTCGTTCTGTCTGGGTAGATGAAATCGCTGATTGTTCAGAACGGTCTGCCTGGGTAGATGAAACAGGTCTTCTTTGAGACCTGTCTTCATGGGAGGTAGATGAAATAGGTCTTCGTTGAGATCGGTCTGTGTGGGTGGTAGATGAAATCGGTCGTCGTTCAGAGTGGTCTGTTTGGGTGGATGAAGTAGGTCATCGTTGAGACCAGTCTGTCTCGGTAGATGGAAGGAGCCATCGTTGAGACTGGTCTGTCTGTGTGTGTGGGGTAGTGTGGTGGGCATTAGTATGTCAGACTCGGGGGGCAGTCCTGGGTCCTTCATGGCCATGCTAGCCCCCACCATGGCTGGGTAACTCCGGTTTCTCCTCATCCCTACGTTGAGTCCCGGCAGTCCACCCATAGAGCTAGCCACCTGTGGAGGACCAAAGGGGGGCCTGCTGGCCTGGTGCACACCCAAAACAGGATGGCCACAGGCCCCAGCCACAGGGGCCCCTAAGGGGGACATGGTCCGAAAGCGCTTCAGCTTGTCCACCAACCTCAGGTTCCGGACGCTTACCTCCGCTTGGCTCTCGCTGTCCGCCCACGCCTCCGCCTCCCCCCGCACCTCCCGCAGAATGGAACTGGCCGGCTTGGAAGCAAGGAAGTTGTCATAAGGCGGGGTGGGAGCACTAAAGTGGAAAGCAGAGACAGGTGGGGAGCGGTGCGCCGGTGAGTTGGGAGGCGTGGAGGGTAGGGTGTCAGGGGGTCTCGGTGGAGGGGGATTGTTGTGGGGCGGTGGGGGCGCTGGTAGCCCAGTGGGGATGGAGGCCTCACTGCCACGGTCCCAGCTCAGGGGGTTGTAGACGGAGGAGGAGATACCTTGCTCCAGCAAGAGGCGTACCAGGCCCAGGGAAGTGCTGGTGGTTCTGGTGGAGTCACGCTGGTTGGTGGAGGACTCAGCCAGGCTGAGGCGGCGCGGTGTGCAGGGGGTGGAGCTGGGTGTAGAGCGGAGGCTGGGGCTCACCTGGCAGAGCGAGGCGCTACAGAGAAGGCTAGGGAAGGAGAGTGTTCAGAAAATAGACTCACAATCAAGATCAAGTTGCATCCATCCTCGCTCAATGCACATTAATGGATACAAATAGTTGACAAACACAAATCAAGTAGTCTAGTGGACCCTTCCATTCCATTCCACTAAGGACGATGAAAAGTCTGAATCAGTGCAGTGGAACAATAAGAAGAGTGGGAGTTGTTAGTACCAGGATAAAGCCCATTCTTTCAGTCACATTGCACCCATTCAAACACACACCACAGTATTAAAGGAGACCCTCCGCTGGTTATAGGTCATCTTCAGCATGTTTGAGTTAGATGCTCTTCATCGATTTGATAGACAGTTGTGTTAGGGAGAGCTAGAGGGTAAGAAAATTCTGTTGACCTACACACATCCCTAGATTAACTGGCTGGCACTCATGCCCACGTGCAAGCTCACCGGGCACACTCAGCTGCTCTACATCAGCCCGCAGAACAACATGATACACACCTGCTTCTTCTTCTTCATCACATGACCTGGGAAGGGCCAATCATGAAACAGGAACATATGTTTGGTCACCAGACCTGAGTCAGGATTCAACCGTTCTATTCAGGATCATTTCATTCAAAATAAATAGGTACTACCCTCTAATGGACACAGAGGAACATGGCAAGCTTTAAGGAAGAAGAGAACTAAGCTTATCTTGCCAAAGGTTGCAATACTTTCCTGAAAAGTAGATTCTCGCTAATTCCCTCTTGACCTATTTGTCTAACATTTGAATCAGTTCAGTTTAAGGATTGTTTTCGTTTGTGTGTGTGGTGGTGGTGATGGTGGTGGTGGGGGGGGCATTCAGTTTTACCTGGGTGTGACAGAGGTAAGCTGGTCAGACGGGTGCATGATCCGGCAGGTGGTGAAGGTGTAAGTTGAGTTGGTTTGGGACATACATTTACCAGGGAAGTGCACTGCAGGAGAGGAGAGGAGTAGAGTAAATAGAAACCTGTTTGCAGAAAAATGCAATTTGAATGAAAATGAGGCAGCAGTCAAAGACAGAGTAAACAAGAAGAAGGAGGCAGATAGACAGAATGGCAATGAAGCTCCAAAGCCCCGTCCCCATTTCGTAGTACAAAAGTAATTTGTCTTATATGCTCAAGTGAGGCTTCCTATCTCTCAGACATGAAAAGAACAGCACACCAAGCACTCATCTATCTTACTCTCAGGTAAACCTTGTCAGATGGAAACTGACAGGAGTCAACTCTTCAGTGTGTGAATCAGTCAGACAGTCATTATGATTTTGCAGCTTGCCGCATGAACGAGTTTGATGAGTAAGACCACATTGTGTGTGTGTTTGTGTGTGTGTGTGTGTGTGTGTGTGTGTGTGAAGGTGACCTGACCCAGGGCAACGAAACTTGATCTATTTTGGTCTGTCAAACAAGTCAAGTATGTCATGTGATCATGTGAGCTGGACAGCTGCAATACCATGTCGCTAATCGACCTCAGACATTTGACACACGCAGGCACGCAGGCAGGCAGGCAGGCAGGCAGGCAGGCAGGCAGGCAGGCAGGCAGGCAGGCAGGCACACGCACACACGCACACACGCACACACACTAAAAATGGTGTAAATAAATTTGGTCATATATTTTTTTTTTTAAATGAGTTACGAGTTAGAAACCCAAGTTAGAAAGCACTAAAACCTCCCTGGTTTATCTGAAAAAGTAGCTTTGATGCTTCATGTCTTTAGGATTAGTAATATTCGGAATGCATCACTGAAGTAAGAAGGGGCACAGAGACAACTTTGACCCTGAACAAACAAACTGATTCTGTAGGAGGGGTTAGTATAATCAGCCAAGAATGGAGGATGGTGGAAGTGAAAACGGAAATTTGAAGGAGAAATGACATGCATGAGTTACAAAAGTACTGTATGTGCTACAAAGGAGCCTGCCAATATTAGAGAGCGGGGGGAGAGCGAGAAAAAGATCTACTAGAATCTTGGTACTCCTCAGCACATACTGTACAGAAATCAGAAATCAGTATAATTTTAGGATGGCAGACAGATGAGAGAGGAAACTAAAGTGAACAAAATAAATCATAAATACTCTGGACTGGGCAAGGCAGCACACATTCACACATCTGTCTGGAGATGGGGAGCTGCAGGTGTGTGCACGAGAGCGTGGAGTCTGCCATGTGTTGGGATGGAAGGAGTTTTGAGATGATCTGTAAAAGTCCCTCCTACACCCGCCTGCCTCCAGATGAGAGGGGAGTGTCCCATGTGTGTGACCCTGATTAGCAGGCTCCCTCACCGGATAACCCTTCGGCTGCACCGGCCTGATCCTGGAGCTCTGTCTGCTGCCCACAGGGCGGGGGTAGGAGGGGGGACGAGGGAGGAGTAAGAGTGGCTAGTATCTGTCCATCTTTCCTGACCTCTCCTCTCACTCCAGCACTAGCGTCTGAGTGGTCGGCGTCATTGTGGTTATTGTTTTTTATCCCATTATAACAGGAAGAAGTGGAGGAGCAGGAGGATGAACGGGGGCAGGCTGAGGTAGCTCTTCTATCTTCTGACTGGCTGGCAGCAGTGTCGCCTGATGTCTCGTCCTCCTCTGGGTCGTCAAACTGGTAGGTGACTTCGTGTTCCTGGTCTAGCTCCAGAGTACGGAAGCCCTTGGTGACCACACCTGGCCTTGGATCCAGGATTCCTCCTAAGTGGGGCTGGGCCAGCTGCTGCCACTGGTGTAAGGTGGCTGAACCTATGGGGGGAGAGAGAGAGAGAAATGGGGAGTTGGTAAAAATGACAGAAGTGTTCAAATGATTTTCAAACACCGTTGCAGCTTATGCTGCAGCATGGATGCCTTTTTTTAGACTCATACATAGAAGTTCAACATACATAACTGTAGTGTACATTTACCACTAAGTGTTACTGTGCCTCCCATAGTCTATCAAAGCTATAAAGGATGTCATCGCAATTTGAATAAGGAAACTATAAACACAGAATACCACAAAATGTATGTACCTAGCTAAAATACATGTATCTATTGCATGTATCTAAATTACACAAGTCCAACGGAATAAGTCCACATTAGTTTGCTTGACTCATCTCATTGAAAAATGAATGAATAGCATTTGCAGGTTATGAAATAGCATCTAAATATAAAAGCTGTTTACGTGATCTATAGATAGATCCATCGTATGGCAGCCATATCAGATATATGTAGACAGGATGTCTGTAGAGCTGGGTGTCTCTCTCTCTCTCACTCTCTCTCTCTCTCTCACACACACACACACACACACACACACACACACACACACACACACACACACACACACACACACACACACACACACACAATCTTCCAAATATTTTTTAAATCAATACTAAAAAATATCTAGGATATATGTATTAAAAGGTTGTTCGTCAAACCAAGGTTTAGCAAACTGTTTCAAACCATAGACCTGTATATGAAATTAACCTTCTACCTAGCGTAAACATGATGTGTTCACAATCTATATTTCGTTCAACTGAAATGGCAAAATATTTTATTTAATGTCCAATAACATTGTGTTTACTGTTATTCAAAGACTGATAGTCAAGATTTAAGTCCTAGTAGATATTTGGGAATGGTTAGGCATAGGACAGAGCAGAATAAGGAACAGAGAAAGGCACAATAAATTAGTCTGTTTTATTGGAGGCCTAGTATATTGTAACACAAAGTGAAACAAACAAATTAGAAATTAGAAATGAAAAAAGGAAAAAGGACACAAACAAAAATAAATATTGGTAAAATTAGGAGAGGTTAAAAAAGGATATAGCTAGATGTGAAGAAAGAATGATGCCATGCCAACACAAACTAATAATCTTCCAAAAAGATAAGCATATTATAAAATAACACTGGGTGATTTCTTAACGCACAAATATCTACAATTAGACTTGAAATAAAACTTTCTCTTTAAATCTGTTGACGCCATTGCTTGTGTAGTATTACGAGTTGACCACAAGATGGTGATAAAGAGCTTAGACCCACTACTCTTTGTAAACGACGAGTCAGCTCCATTCTTAACTAATCATTCAAACTACATTTCTGAACAAAGTAAGAAAATATATATTTAGACATATGAAAATAAATACTCATATTACAGGAAAGGTGACCATACAACTGCTACAGACTATTATGTTGCATATTATATAGTGGAGGTTTTGTTTAGAGTGAAGTATGTTTTTTTATGCATTTCTGGATCCTTTCTGATTTCAAGCTTACATTATGATAGGCACTGTCTAGTTTAAATTTCAAACCAGCATCTGGGCTGTGTGTGTCTAAAGTAAAAGGAGTGCTGTGGGAAAGGGGCGGCCTCCTCCTGCTCCAGTAACTCCAGCAGGGAGTGCACTATGAGCAGGGGCAGGGGAGGCCTGGGGCTTGGAGGCCTGGCCCACTGGCCTTTAGCCAGGGGGCTGAGGAGGAGCAGGAGGCTGGGCTGGGGGTCACCTTCAAGGGGCTTGACGATCTGGAGCTTCTCCGGCAGGTAGGAGCGAGAGCTGAAGGAGTAGCCTGACCAGATGCTGCCCAGCGACGGGTGCATGCAGAGGGACATGAGGCTCTCAGTGGGCGTCCCTGTGCCGCTGCCGCCGTACAGCTCACCCTTGTCGGCCAGATCGGCCAGCTTGCGCTCACGCTCCTCCTCAAAGAATCGTCGCTCGCTCAGATAGTTGTCACGGCGCAATGATAGTCGGCGGAGCGCGGCTTCCAGGTCCTGGCTACCAGGGGTTCCCGGTGTGCCTGGTGGCCGTTTGTTGGAGTCCTGCAACCTGTGGGGTGGGAGGGGAGTGGGATGAGCATGAACATGAGGGAGAGAGAATTCAGACAAGAAAGTAAACACTTCTGAAGCCCATATTTGTTTTAAAAATAACAGTGCATTCTGTTGGACCAACAACATTAGACCTCAAACCTTGCCTTCTGAAACTAAAATGTTACTACCGCTGCTGAAGAGGAACTTGGCTAAACAGAAAATCCATAAGAAGAATACTAAAGAAAGACAATAAATGATATAGAACCAACCAGCTTGCTTGTTTGGTGAGTTGTCTGTTGGGCTGTCATGTCTTTCAGGGTTTGTATGTCCTTTGCAGGACATTATTTATTTTAATAACTTTAACTACCTACCATTTAGTGGTCGCAGATGACATCGTTTTTTTTGTTGCAACAATAAACTACACAAGGGGAGAGAATGTTAACTTCCTCATTTGGGTTTGTTCTGTTTGCTAGTAAAACCAACCTTGATGAATAGTGAAACCAGTTTTGAGCCAACATGTTTTGTGGTTTCCTAGGCTTTCTACTGGACCTAACTTAATCCCGTAGTAACCCTAACTTTGCTGACGTAACACTTGAACAACAGACTGAGATGGGGATAATAGTAAGACTTTACAAGATAGGCTCAGGCCACTTCAATAGAACAAAAGAAAGAAGAGGGGAAGGAGGGAGCTCGAATAGAGAAAGGAAAACAAGACAAAAGAAGATAAGAATGAGGGAACAGAAAATAAGAATTGTGTAAAGAAAAGAGCAATATGAAAAAAAGGATAAAATGACAAAAGAAAACGATTTAAAAAAAGGTAGAGAGGGATAAGTACAAAATGAAATGCAGAGCATATAAAAAGGATATTAAGAATGGCAGAGAGAGGGCTCAAAACAAAGACCAAGTCTATGTAAGCATTCCTACCCATTGTCCAGGGACTCGAGGAGGCAGCTACTTCTGTTGTCCATGATGATGTGACTTCCTGTGTCCACACCATTACTTCCTGTCTCCCCACCGTAGAGGCTGGAGTGGGGCGTGCCAAGGCTGCTGGAACGCCCACTGGTCAGACAAGACGTCTGATTGGAGCCTGGGATGTTCATGGGGGAGGGGCATAGCGAACGCTTCTGCATGGTGTGGATGTTCTTCACTGTCTCAAACACACGCTTGGGATGAAGCCTGAGTGCAGGCACGCACACACACACACACACACACACACACACACACACACACACACACACACACACACACACACACACAGACACACAGACACACAGACACACAGACACACAGACACACACACACACACACAAATAAATAAAAACACACACAAACACACAACCACATACTAGCTGTTACGTAATAAAAGGGAACTGTTACAATAAGCCAGCAAGCAGATGCAGTGCAATTGGACCTACTTCTGTTCTTCCAACTCTGGGTCCTGGAGCTCCTTCCTCATGGTGCCTTCAATCTCCGCTGCCAGGGAGTCCTGAACGAAGAGGAGAAATTGAAGGGTTCAAAAATACACTCTATGACATTCTATAACATGAAAAAACATGATAAATAAAACACTTCCTTGTGTAGATTATTGGGAATTTATTTACTTATGTTGGTAGAGCAAAAGCCTTTTGTCAATAATTAACGTAAAGCAAAGTAAGGATCAAGACAGGTCCTTTGGCTTCACTTATGAGAACCTGTTCTTCTCCAACCAGCTAGAAATAGAATCAGTCAGCTGAGTGGAGGTGACTCTATGGTCAACCTGACCTGGGTTAATATTAGCCAGGACAACACAAATAGTGTCAGTCTGTTCAGCAAGTATCGAGATTTTGTGGACTAGCTTCAACAGTTACAAATGTCTTTAGCAAGAGCTTCCTTATAATAAACCTATATACACACACCCACACACACACACACGTTTGTACTTGTCTACTAGTGAGGAGTGAAAGTTATTTGACTATAAATGTAATTAAAAAAGTGTATTGGTAAAACTACACCATAACCTTACCCTAACCCTAACCATAATATTGTAAATGCTGTTTTAATGTTAAGACAAAAATGTTATAATTTTTTTGGTATGCAATACGTTTCCTTTATCATAAGGAACATTGTTGTATTTCATACTAGGTAATTTCAAACAATTGTTAGCTTTCTATTAAAGTATAATGAAGTGAGGACCAGTCATTTGGTTCTCACTAGTCGAAAAGGTCCTCGCTTCAACGGTAAAAGATTTTCGGTCCTCACAAAGATTGTCAAAGAGCTGCGTGAGTAGCGCACACACACACACACACACACACACACACACACACACACACACACACACACACACACACACACACACACACCTGACCATGTCTTACACTAAGTCCTATTTCGGGAGTATCCCTTCCTCAGCCAGACGTTGTCCACTTCCGCTGTGCTTTGGGCTCAGAACAGCCCCCACTAGTGTTTGGATAGAAAACCGTGTCCCACCAATGGGCTTTACAACAGTCTACAGAGTTCATGTCCCGTGCCTCACCATGGGGAAGAGTCCCAGAGAATGGAAGCGCCGGGGGGTGCTGAGCGGCAGACTCTTGTTTCTCAGGTTCTTCAGCTCCTCCTGAGCCTCGTGGAGCATCTCCATGCACTCAGCGTACTTATCCTCCAGCTCCCGCAGCTAAACCGAGGTGGGGACCAGAACATAGGTAGGGAGGGATGTGTAAGGGGGGAGAAATTAAGAGAAAGCAAGGCAAACAGGGTTAAAACAAGCTCGATGTCCAGGAAATATAGATAAAAAGGGGTCGCTTATCATTTCCAGTGATGCTGTTATTGGTCGGTCGATGTCGAGCAATGAGACTTTGCTATCTTTTGCATGCATATATGTATGTATCTATGGTGTGCTGTTCTGGTTATACCTCAGCCGTCAGCTGGCGCTGGGCATCTTTGGCTGCTCCCAGGTGCTGGGTTAACTCCTCATTCTCCACTGCATACTGCAAAGCAAACACATTCAGTTAGTCTGTGTCTGTTCATCATTAATTGTGCCAGCTAATACAGAAAGAACCGATGCATACAACTCAAACCTAGAGCCAGAAAGTTATCAATAATTCTCTAAACCCTCTTTACACTTGACTAGGGGTGTCCCTGACTAAAGAATTGGCATAGGCAACTCTGATTCGTCAATTCTTGCCTATAGTCGAGAATAATTGTAATTATTTTTCTTTAAAGCCCAGCATAAATGCTGCTCCGATGGTCCCACAAAATTGAATAGTGCAATTTAGTCTACCATAGTGATTTTTTTCAAGCACACTAAGGAGATTGATTAAAAGTACGAGTTATTTAAAAAACTTTAATTAACAGTATTAGTAACTAGAGATGCACCGATCGATCGGCCGCCGACCAAAATTTGCCGGTTTTCAGCCTGATCGGCCAAATTTCAGTGACTGGGCGATCAGTCTCATACTTCCGATTCCTTGCCGGTCAAATTTACACACAAACACTGCACACTGGCTCTTGTCGCGAGCACAGCTGCACAGTTGCACCTGTACATTTACGACCCCTAGCCTTTGCTTAGTCAAGTCAGACTTGAGTGGAGATTGCTTGACTGCCCGTTGCCCGTAAAATCAGACATTTAGACCCCCCCCCCTTTGTTTCTTAACTACATTTGTGACGATTCGACTATGAGATTGGCAGTCAAATCAGGCTCCTTCCATTGAATCGTCAAATAGTCTACTTTTCGGGGTCACCCTTACACTTGATCCCCTGAATATCCAGCCTTGGTTTTTCTTCAAACACGCACACAAACATACACAGACACAGACTGATCCACCCACCGACTTGGCCTTCTTCTGCAGGTCCACTATCTGGGAGAGAAGGTGTGTGATCTCCTCTTGCTGGCGGGAGGCATCGTCTGTCTTCCTGGCCAGCTCCTCAGCTAGTGAGGACATCTGAATGTTGGCATCACCTGATGGCCCACAACCACGACAAATTAGCACAGATAGCAGGGTGTGTGTGTGTGTGTGTGTGTGCGCGCTACTCACGCAGCTCTTTGACACAGTCGTTGACGAGCTGTTGCTCCTTTTCCTCGTAGGAGATGGTCTCTGTCTCCAGGTGATTGGCCTAGAAGGAGGAAGAAGAAGCAAGAAGTGACCAACCAGCTCTGAGATAAAAACTTTGTTTGTGATGACACTGGCAGATAAGGAAGGCACAGAGTAGGAGCATTCTAAACTTGATCTAATTAATTCAGTCCAAACGAGCTTGGCTTTGTGTCTGGACTAATATGTTGTGTGGCACTATATACATAATATATGTGTGCATCTCTGCGATTACATGTGTACCAGATCCGGATTGGTCACTCACGCTTTTCGGGATGGTGTACGAAACCAGTTGAATTCCAGTCAGACAAACAAGCAACAGACATAATTCCTCTTAAGGCTAAGGGGGGCTAGTTGCTGCCTGATTCATTATCTGACACAGTGCTAAGACATCATTTTTGTGCAATGTGTGATGTGTACTTCGGAGCGCAGCGAGATGTTCTCCTCTTCCAGGTCTTTGAGTTTCTTCTGGAGAGAGTCCAGAGGGAAGAAGCTGGGCAGTGCCTGGCTGGAGTCATGCTGACGAATCCTGGAAGTGAAATGATAAGACAGACATGAAAAACAGCTAAAGGAATACCATCACCTAGGGAAATGTACAATTATTTTTACTTTGAGAATAAACAGCATAAGAAAGAAAGAAGGGGTGAAGAGAAAAGAGATATGAGAAGAGGTGGAGGAGAAGACAAGGAAGAGGGACTCACGGCGTGGAGGTGGTGGACTCGCCCTCACTCTCATCCGCTGCGCTGGTGTAGAACTGAAGCAGCTCATCCTTCATGGACAAATCATGGCGCAGCTGGGACACCTAAAGGGCAGGTAAGATAAGGATCAAACAACCAAGCAGCCAAATGAGCCATGTTAAGAGAAAAGAGGGTCAAAGGACCTAAAAGCAGCACGTCTGCTTGTTTTGGAATCATATAAAGACGCAAACCCACGCGGGTATTCACTCACCTCCTCCCGGATGTGCTCCACCTGCTCCTCCAGGAACTCATTCCTTTCACTGAGGGTTTTATTTTTCTTGAGCAGCGATTGGCCGATTCGGGCCGCTAGCTCCAGATCTCGCTCTTTCTGCAGGAAACAGATTTGGTTGGTGAGAGGAGGGACAGCGTGGGCTATGATTGGTTGGAGTAAAGTTGGTGTGAGATGTCCATAGACACCAGAACAAATGCTATTAGCATGAACTTATCCACAAAACCATGTAAAATTGAAATAGTGTGTCGCAAATCTGCTAGGCCTACCGAACATCGGACAATTCTAGCAGTGTATTCCCATTATGTAATTTCGGCGGGCTCGCAGCAGTTTTAAATGTTATGCAAATGATTGCAATTTTAAGTGTATGTAGCTAAGAAAGGACTCCTGTACCATACAACATCATCCCTGTTCTTTAGTCAAACTTACTTTGCATTGCAGTCCGATATGGTCAGCCCGGTTTGCTTATCAGCACCACATTCAGCTTTTAGTGTTCTTTTGAAGGTATTTGTTCAGCATGACTTCTCAAACAAGTCCTTACAACAAGGCTTTCTTGATCAATTGAGTAAAGTTATTGTTTCAGAAAACTTCTTAACCTTTATGTGTGGCAAGCCTTATTACATTGAAAATTCTTCAGACCAAACGTCCTGTAGGTTTGGTGCCATAGACATACACTACCGAGACAAACTTAACTCTACATCAGTAATTGAGTAAAGCATTATTTTCTTACCTCCTCCAGCAGACGAGTGACAGCATCAATGTCATTGTACGTCTTCGTCATCTGGCCCACTCTTTCAGCACACAGAACTAGAGAGAGAGACAGGCAGAGAGGACGGGTCAGTACCATTACACATGACAGGTATCAGAGGGCCTCAGACAGGCAGGGCAGACCTCAGCCACAGCCAGTTGCTATGGGCCTCACCAGAACACTAGTCTTGACTGGTGATGTAGTGCACCATATCAAGTCGTTATGGTAACAATCTTGTTCAATAACCAATCAGCAAGGCACACAGGTCTAGGCTAGACCATCACAAGTTTCCCACATATATTACAAGGCAGGAACTGGGAAATAATAACTGTAAATAGCATTCCCTGTTCTCGCCCCGAGTAAACAGTATGGCCTAGAGTGAAGTCCCTTAACACAGGTAACCTTAAAAGCAAAAGAAGCATTTCTTTTAAAGAATTATCCTCTACCCTGCAGGAGATAACCAAGTCATTGTTTGGAACTAGATAATATGTAACAGGGTATGCCCACTAAGCAAACGGTGACCTAAATTTCAGACTCTCTGCTTCTATATATCACTATCAGCCTGTTGTGCAATGTGTCTTTGTACTCTTGCTTCTTATCAGCTAAGGAGTCATATCAGATTCCAGAGACGTCTACGCAATGGAGGAATGACTGACACACACACACACACACACACACACACACACACACACACACACACACACACACACACACACACACACACACACTGTCCGTACTATCAATAACTATCAGTGTTGACATACCGGTTACCAATGTCCAATGACAACTTCCATGCTGCTAATGGTTTAGGGAGAGTTTTTTAAATTCTTTGTTGTCCCAAAACTTCACTGGCGGCAGACCTCCCCTGGCCATGGAAATCAATGCAAAGCACATATTTACATACTGTATGTAGCTCCGGTCAACAAAAGACTATTCAACTTTATTCCATCCTATCCCCTTTGTTTGCCAATATCAATGCTTTAATTTTCCTAATAGCATTTCTTAATATTGACAAATCATTGTTTTATTCAATCACCTTAAAGAGTCCAACTCTCAATTCAGACATTGCATTACTTTAATACTATTACCTAAACACTTTGGATTGTTGAGATAAAAAAAAAAGTGTTCAATAAATACTTGGTTACTATTATCAATATTGTTATGCGTGTGGCATGGTGACAGCCCTACTCCAGCTTAGTGTCCTCCTCCTCCTCCACCGCACACTGCATACTGCATACATACCATACCAACACACACACACACACACACACACACACACACACCCCTAGGTGTGCCAGTAGACATGATATAAGTGATTATCAGTATTTAGGAGACAGTTAAAAGACAGTTGGTGAAACGACAGGTCTAATGGGTTCACAAAGGTGCTGCTGTGGGGATTGTGTGTGAAGTAAATAGACGCGCACGCATGCACGCACGCACGGACGCACAGATGCACGCACGCACGGCGATATCTAATCCACCAGGCAGCTACAGGTGATGGTAAGGTGCATTGGTTTTAACTTTCACGAAGACTGATCCTCACTTACTCCACATTACATAATACACTGTTGTCCCATGATGCTCACTGGATCCCATTAAACAAAAAACATAACACGTTTCTTCAATCACCACTGATCTGTTAAGCAGAAATATGCTGACCTTTTTACGTAGACTTCCCCTTCACTACTCCAAGTTAACAACCACAAGAGTCAATAAGGCTTGGATAATTAATCGCCACTGACAGTTACCATCAGTGCTGGTTAGAACCAGGCTTGACTAAAACAACCAACACCACCACCACCAATACTAAGAGTTACACCCTCAGCCATACATGTAAGGGAATCAAGTAAGCAATGTCAATATACAGTACATTGATGAGTCTAATAGAAGACCAAACATGATAGCTAACAGCAGGTGCTTCAAGACTACTTGTCTGCTGGCTAGTATAGTGATGGTAACGGAACAGAGTTCCATTGCTCTGCCTTACTTGTCTGTAGGTCAGTCTCAATAACTGTTTGCACTGATCCTAAGAAAGGAAAGTGTTGCTCCTACGTTGAAAATTTGGCTCAATTAGCTACAATGGGTACCATAGTAGCAACTGACTTCTGGTGATCGGTTGATCAAGGCAGAACGACAGTGGGTTTTAGACACAGAAAGCAGCCAAAGGAATGGTTTGTCGTGGCTAGCTAATGCAGGAGTCACCTTCTACAGGCTACACTGTCTTGGAGATATTGGAAAAAAATCGTAAGACGAGCGCATAAATAAATGACAATAAACTGGACATTTTAAACGGTTGACAAAGTCTGGACTACCTTCACGCAGAACTAGCTGCTCCTCCTCCTCTTCCTCTTCCCCCTCTTCTTGGCTGGAACCACACACATATTCCAGACCCTCTTCTAGAGTGGGGGATAGTGCCATTCTAACGACCACCACTCAGACTACATGTGCCCTTTTAGACTGCAGGTCCCTCAGGTCTAAAGCCATGGTGTCTGTTCTAACTCTCTATTGCTGAAGGTGCGCATGTCTCAGAATCATTGCTGTATGTGTCTGTGTGAGTGCCTCTGTATGCCTGTCTTGAGTATGAGTGTGTGTTTGTTGTCTTTATCCTGTTGTTAACCTGCTCAACAGCCAAGTAGTCAGGCCCCTCCCTTCTTCTCACTCTGATCCCTTGATAGGCTGGGTACTGGGCAATACTACTCAGTCTAGAGTGGAGGGGGGAACAGAGATGCACATGATAAAATATGGCAAATAACAACTCCATCCCTGAGAGAGGGGAGGGCTCAAGTAGTCTTGAGAAAAATTCAAATTTCTTGGTCAATCCAATAACAGACACACCTTCTACAAAAGTAGAAATGGTCTGGCCCTTTAGACCGGCTTATATGGGAACATGCCATAGCCACAGTACACATGCACCTGTTGTCAAGGTGGGGCTCCTGCTCACTGTATTATTTATTACTATCCTCAACTGGATACAATTTGATAAGAACTGATAATGAACAAGTTAGACTTTTAAAAGTGCTTTTACTTTCTATTCAATAAAAAGAGTATTTTGGACGAGGCTGGCACTGTTTGAACCTGTCCTTCAACAAAGGATATTACAGGAAGTTGTTGATGATCAGTTATAGACCCTAGAGCACTAGAGCAGAATGACACTTTTACGGTCTTGGCGTTTCATTTGTGATAAAATACATTGTTACACATAACATGAACACAGTGACATAACCTAGTGTTGCTATGCTGGGTTTTGGCTTAGCTACAATAAAAAAAAAAAATGCACCCAGTATATAAACCCACAGCTCTGTAATACATTTATCAACTGCACTACAAGCACCTGAACCAAAGTCCATTCTAAGCACCCAATCAAATGTATTATGGACATATTAATATTACAAGCCTGCTGACGTTTATATAATATATATGAGCTTGCGCACACAAGAGCAAGAAAAAAATAAAAATAAATGGAAGACTACATGGAGCTTTCCATTTAAACCAATGAAGCATGTTTTTCAATACATTTTTTTCTGTGCCACGTTTGTATGTAAATATCCATGGAACTGGGCTAAACAACCAGTGCTTATGAGTAAACTATGTACTGACTACATTCCAACAGAAACAATAAGCTACCCTTTTAGTAAGAGGACAAAAGATCCCAGCCCAAAAACATCTCACACCCTCTTCTCTCCCTCCTCTCCAGTTCCGTCCTCTTTGTGACGACTAGAAAAGTTCCCAGGGTATAAGCAAAGGAGCCCTGTGACACCAACCCACCCCCTTCCCGATGAACCCACTGCCATGTCAGTAAACTGAAAGACCCTCGCCTTTTCTTATGGAGTAGAAAGAGTTTTTGGAGAGAAGGAATGCTGCTGGCAGAGGGGATGGCTGGAGGGAGGACTCGGCAGGAATACCGGCCCAGGCTGCTGCCCTGGCTCTGGGGCTCTGTGTCAGGGGGATTGGGTCAAGTGGACCTCCCTCAGGACAAAGACACTGGTACGTAGCACACACACACACACACACACACACACAGTCCGTACTATCAATAACTATCAGTGTTGGCCACTGGTACGTGTCACACACACACGCACACGCACACGCTCATATGCTTAGCCTGTCCTTCCCTGGCTGCCATCTACTTTGGTGTCTTTTAGGAGAGTTGGAGGGTCCAAGAAATATTTGGCACAGGGATAGATGCCACTGTAAAAGTCCAGTAGCAGCATGCAAATCAATGAGCTAAATATAATCCAACCTAGTTTCATTCAATGCTCCTCATATCTTACACTTGCACCGCGCAGGGAAAACTGTTCTACCGCACTCTTCTTCACCTACAACAACGGCTTTCATAGGCACTCTCCATCCCTGCCATAAGATCATGATAATTCAGTCGTATTTGAAAAATAAATGTTAATGACAGCACCATGGGGGGGAGGGGGATTTATACCAGTGTTTTGGAATATCTATTCAGAACCAGAGACATATGAGACACCTACGTTGAGATTACATAACCAGCTCATCCAAACCAAGCATGCATTTTTTGTCAGAAGTAGGCTGAGCACATTAAGCCACAAGTAACCAGACAAGAACATTGACCATATTAATCTGCTGTGTGTGTGTGTGTGTGTGCGTGTGGGGGTGCAACAGAGTCAGTCACATACAGATTCCAATAAAACCGGCTGTGATATAATCTGCAGCCATTGTTAAACAGGTCACATGATCACACCTTTTTAGATTCTCCCACGTGTCTATGACAACATGAGGACACATCCTATTGTCCTTCTGCATAATACCACAAGACACATAATAACAGTAACAGCTGGTATGACATTACATTTAAACCCAGATAGAGACCCCTATGATAAAGACTATCTAGGGTGTCAGTGTTATGGAGGTCAGAGGTTTATCCCTCTGCCTCTTATCTCCCGTCCTGTTCCCAGTCCTGTCTAGACACTCTTTTTGTTTGGCTTCTAAAAAAAGTGCTGGAGTACTGGGCCCTTAATCTGCCCTACACTTCCTCCCCTGACCTACAAGTCATAAAGTATACATATGTCTGTCAACTCCAAACTGTCCTTTTACAGAACATGTTAAGTCTGACTATAGCCCAACACTAGCTGTCTTAGCTAGCCGGCCCTTTTATACCACTTTGTCAGGTAGAAGCTAACAGCTAGCATTACATCGCTGATGCAACAATACTCTGAGGCAGATGCAACGTTACGCATCTCACACACACACACACACACACACACGCACACACTAGCACACACACGCACACACACACACACACACGCACACACACAAACACACACACTTCTTTCAGGCTTGGAACATCCTTTCAGTTGTGTTACACTTCAACAGTCCAATGCTACATACTACAAAAAACTGTCTTAGTGTTGTTCTCTGACACCAGTACCCCAAACACACAGCCATCAGCCTCTCTGTCCCAACTGTGTCTCTTACCATCCGTACACTCCTCATAGTACCAGTCCAGTAATCTCTGGCTGCGTCTGTGCTGCATGCTCAGTGCTGGGGGGCGCCGGCAGCCCTGCCCACAGCAGCGTGCTGTCCCGTTCTCAGGGTCACGGAGGTGAACACTGTTGGTCCTTTCATAACACACCGCCTGCTAGCCACCAGCCCTTCACTAGGACTACATATGACACAGAGCATCTTAACACTAAATTGAAGGAGGACAGGAGAGGGGGCCCGCAAAAGGGAGAGAAGGAGAGAGGGATAGAGAGAGGCAGTAAGAGAGAGAGAGAGAGAGAGAGAGAGAGAGAGAGAGAGAGAGAGAGAGAGAGAGAGAGAAAGAGAAAGAGATTGACAGAAGAGCAGCAGTCACGGGTTTTGCAGCAGAGCTGCTGCTGCTGCTGCTGCTGATGATGGTGACTCAGGCAGTGGGGAGGAGCTGCAGTATGCTCCCAGCCAATCACAGCGAGATGCAGGGTGAGTATGGCTCTCCCTTTCCTCCAACGTCAGCATCACGGCCCCCTGCCCACCCTCTCCGCTCACGGGTTGGAGTTGCTATGGAGACAGGCTCCAGCAGGGGCTGAGCAGCATCTAAAAGCAGGCTAATGTTGCTAGTCCTGTTGTTGCTAATGCTTCAGTAACGACACCAGCTAGCTGGTGACATGAGTACAACAGCTCAGTAGCCCAGGGAATCGTTTTCCCCTCGGGGCCTCCTAATTCACAGATTGGTAAACAAAAACGTTATGAATTTCCACAGAATTTCTTTTTGTGATGTCAGGCTTGGTTCTAATACCCAGGAGATCAGTGAGTAATTAAACTAGGACACGTAAAAAGGATTTAATGTGTAGAAGAAAAAAAAAGTGTGTGTAAATGCTTCATCTCTCGGCAATGATGTGTTAGTTGCCTGGGCCAAACTGTAGGTGTGAGCTTCATGTTTTCAGGCCCTCAGGGTTATTTAGCAAACCACTAGAAGACTTACGTCTGGCATGTTAACCTTGGTGAGTAATGGTAAGCCTACACCCTACAAAGTGATTGTACAAATGTGCACACAAAGGAACATGAAGGGTATAGATTTTTTATTTATGTACCAACTTCTCTGGTTTTTAAAGAACTTTGCAGCATTGTTAAGTGCTATAAGGGTTATTAATAGCCCCTCCTACTATGTGTATGAATGGAGTGGCATTAGAGATGGAGAGGCCACTGCTGATGATGTCAGTACCAGCAGAGTCTGTCATGACACTTTAACATGACTTATTAGAAAGAACTCCTCAGTGAGGAAAGTATTTAATACAAAAACAATATTTGTCTCAAACCCAACATTGTTCAATGCAACTGATTTGAGCATATCCTTTAGTAAAACTGGTGGACTATCATTTAAAAAATTCAACTTAATGTTGTGGTGTCATAAAGCATTTTGTGTGGACGTGTGCATGTCTATGTGGGCGTCTTTGTTTGTTTTAGAAATAGAAAGAGTTTGTGTGTGTGTCTGAAAAGTAGAGTTGCCATTAAGGTAAATCACAATGTCAGCTCAGCATGTGCTGTCTCTGTCTCTGTCTCTGTCTCTGTCTCTGTCTCTGTCTCTGTCTCTGTCTCTGTCTCTGTCTCTGTCTCTGTCTCTGTCTCTGTCTCTGTCTCTGTCTCTGTCTCTGTCTCTGTCTCTGTCTCTGTCTCTGTCTCTGTCTCTGTCTCTGTCTCTGTCTCTGTCTCTGTCTCTGTCTCTGTCTCTGTCTCTGTCTCTCTCTCTCTCTCTCTGTCTCTCTCTCTGTCTCTCTCTCTGTCTCTCTCTCTGTCTCTCTCTCTGTCTCTCTCTCTGTCTCTCTGTCTCTGTCTCTCTGTCTCTCTGTCTCTCTGTCTCTCTGTCTCTCTGTCTCTCTGTCTCTCTCTGTCTCTCTCTCTCTCTCTCTCTCTCTCTCTCTCTCTCTCTCTCTCTCTCTCTCTCTCTCTCTCTCTCTCTCTCTCTCTCTGTCTCTCGCTCTGCTTGTGTTCCACTGTACTCAGCTCTGCTGTAATTGCATTACCATATTAGACTGAAACGGCACACACAGAATATCTACTACATATTTCTCACCATTACAATTCCCAGCTTATCGCCAATTTCTACTTTGAGCATATCAGCATATTGTGGCTTTGTTCCATAGAAAAGTGGAGTGGCTGACCATGACTGAGCAATAACACACGTGCTAGCAGAGGCTGCGACCAGAGGTGGGAAGCAAGGCAGCTAGCCTGAGGCCAATCCCGGCTGCCTCCTATTCTAGTCTTATTTCCATGCCTCCTTCCCCTCCTCACTATCTATCTAAGGTGGAAAGGAATATCATTAACTATTAAAATAATCTAAGTTGTATGGAAAAGACCTTTATGCTGGTTGCTTCAGAAAGCGGTCTATATTAAGCATAGGAAAGCATGCATGGAGTTTCTTGTCGTTTGGCATTCACACTTCCACGATGATCCGTCAGAAAATCCACCACAGGGTTTGTACTCACGGAAATATTTGAGGGTCTCTTCTATTTGCTCAGTGGACAGGTCCAGGTTGGTGTCGGGGGGCAGTAGTGGCGTGTGCAGCCAGTCGTCGTGGTCATAGCCGTAGATGGTGTCGGCACGCAGCCGGTACACTGGCAACTGTTCCTCCAATAGACTGATGATCTCAACCTCCGGTAGGTCCGTACTGTTACAGACATCTGTAGAGGAGAGGAGTGGAGAGCAGAGTTAGACTCCTGATATAAAGGCAGTACACCTTAAAGTCCTCCATTATGTAGGTCCTCAGCACTGAGCTGAATAGCTTTAACATATTTGAAATGTTATTAAGTGTCAGTCTTCTAATGTGGACAGTATTGAGGCTTATGCTACCTCTAATGTCACAGAAAGGAACTTCAACATGAAACTTCTAGTACCGATAAAGCTTCTACGTAATTAAAGGCACTAATGTTGTTATTCTTCGAATGTCCAGGGCACTGAGGCTTGTGTGATAGCTACCTCTAGTGGCACAGAAATGAACTAAAACGCCATTTAAAGATCAGTGACACACATTTCAAAAACAGTTCCATTTAGCTGTCAGTCTAAAATACATTCAATAATTTACACACCAGAGTATCTAGCAAGTTAGCTCCCAGCCACTAGCAAGCTCTGCCTCAGTTTGCTAAAAGAGTTCCAAGCAGCATAAAGAGAGAGAGCAGTGACGGTATGCCTGTTTGACAGGCCTGTGCTTCAGTTAATGACAAGGTCTGCATAGATTCATATGCCACTCTTTCCCTCCATCTTCCATCTCTGCCCTTTCTCTTTGCTATCTTTCCCTTACTCCCTCCCCCCAGACTACACACAGCTCTGATCCAGACCAAATGACGGAGTGTGCTGAGATAGGGAAACACACAAACAGCTGTCCACAAATACAGCCCTCATTGCTCTGAGCCAGAAGCCATGAAGAACAGTATGTGAAAGCTTTAACCTTTTGATAACATTTAGCCATTTCAAGCACAAACCTTTCACTTTTGCAATAATGGAGTGATCCTCAAATGGAAGTTTGCTAAATTTTGCTTGCACAAAGTATTGTTCAAGTAAAACATAAGATGAGCAGACAGATTATCCCCATATATACCAATCATACACATTAGACATCAATAAAAAACAAGGCAAACCGAGAAAATTGTCATTTGACAGCCCTTTGTGGTAATTATTTTACCAGCAAGGTATGAACTACATTATGTCTAGGTCATGACCTCTCTGACACCCATAAAAACATGACTGATGGTATGTGTGTGTTTCTGCGCATGCACACACTTTGACCTCTTCGGTGTCAATAGCCAAGCTGGCCATAGTATTATTCCTTAGGTGTATTTATAGTTCCTTAGAGAAACAGCCGTGTCTGTCCCATGCGTCTATCTGAAGCTCTGTCCTTCCTTTCCCCTCGACCTATTTGGCATTTCAGTACAGAGGTCCAACGTCTCTGGAGCACTATGACATAGATCCGGGATCAAAGGTCAGGTTACAGCAGCAGTGCCGAGAGAAAACATAACAGATCCTAGATTCGTGTTTGTCGTCGACAACTAGATCCAACAGGTCGGTCTGTCCAGACAGCAACGATGCCAGATCAGCTGTAATTATTACACAACATGTAATACTTTATAAATACATACATACATACATACAAACATACATACATACATACATACATATATATATATATATATTATACAGTATTACGATATTTCGGTGTAACAGCGAGAAATAGTCCTTAAACGACTACCACAGGCCATGTTTTATGAGAGTGAGATAGGTCAAGCTTACAAAAGTACTAATTGCTGATAGGACACAGCTTAACCATACACTACAACAGGGCCAGACAACACAGCTAACCCTAAACAGCACAGTAACATATACTGTTGTACCTGCACTACTTGACCTTGTTACGATCATTTCAAAACCAACAGACAGACAGACAGACAGACAGACAGACAGACAGACAGACAGACAGACAGACAGACAGACAGACAGACAGACAGACAGACAGACAGACAGACAGACAGACAGACAGACAGACAGACAGACAGACAGACAGACAGACAGACAGACAGACAGGGCTGCAGAGTAGTGACACCCCCTGAGCAGAAGATGACTTTACCACCCTGTTCTTATTGCTTCCTTTGTCTTTAAGTGTGATGCAGACAAACACCGAAATAAAGCGGCCCTGATTAACAATAATTAAAACAATTAAAGGGCAGATTCCAACAGACGCAATTCTACTATTCTAATGTAAATCACTGGGTGACCTAGAGACCAAGTTTGTTGCATTCGCATAGTTCTCATGAAGAAAACAGAAAAAGAAAGACATTAAAAATCCAAGAAATAAGTAATAATTAAACGATAAACTTTTTGTCAAACTAGTATCTACTCTGAGACTCAACTGTTAAATTTGTCTTTTTGTCGTTGTTACTTTAACACACTCGAAGGTCCAAAGCAAAGTCTGAAATTTACAGTAGAAAAAAACATAGTTGCTGTTACACTCGCTGCACAAACATAAAACAACTCAAAAGTTAGAAAGTTAGCAGGTCTGAAGTTAGATAAGAGCTACAGACAGCTCAGCAGGGTTGAGTTCTAAACGCCAGGCCCAAAACCAAGGGTCGATGTCCAACTGAAAGTCACAGCTTGTCCAGTACTCACTCATGGTGCCTCCGGCCCTCGCTCCGACGCCTAACTCCTCTCATCACATTTTCCACTTCCACAGGAAAGGGCAGGGCCAAGAGACGAAAACAGGGAGGGGAGAGAGAGAGAGAAAGAGACACAGTGGGAGTGAAAGAGAGAGAGAGAAAGAGAGAGAGGGGAAAGGAGGAGCACAAAGAGCAAGGGGTTCATCCACCCTGCAGCGCCGGCAGAGACCCTGGCCAAACTGGTTCATCGTGCCTGGCATACCACTGATAGCAGTCACATGGGCCTGCCCCCTCCTCCTTTCCCTCCCCAAAAGTCTCCTCCCCGTCCCTGTCCCCCGCACTCGCCTTTGTACCCCCTCCCCCGCTCCGCTGAAGCCAGTAGCCTGTCTAAACATAGCCTAGGGCTGGTTAAAACTGCACACATCTGTTCCTCAACACTTCTGCCCTACGCTGTTTGACTATGCCACTGAAAATTCCCTGAAATCCTGTGACCCACAAACTAAAGAGACTCGTAATTAATTTAAACAAATATACAAATGAATAAAGAAATATAAAGCATTTACACCATTATCCTGAATATGAAGTCACATTCTGTATTTGTACAGAAAGGCAGGCCCCCTGGGTGTCGTACCGAGCTGAGCCAGATGGAGGGGCCCTTACTGAAGGGACCACTGGCCTGGCTGTGCGATCTTGAAAACGGAGGGGCCTAATGTCAAGGGGATCAAATGTAACTTTCTAGGAGCTTCCATGTCCACCTGGCTGGTCAACACTTCTACTGAATCGCCATACTTCTAGCCAGAGCTGTAGTCAAGTCTATAACCCTTGAGTACGAATTGAGTCCCAAGTTCCCAGTGCTCTAGTCCGAGTCCAAGTTCCCATAGGTCCAGTCCAAGTCGAGTCACACATCCCTCTAGGTCTAAATCCGAGTCGTGGCCTATTATTCTGTACTGGTTCTCACAATAAATATAAGAACACAAACGCATTGATATATTAAACGAATATAAGCTACTGATAGAGCATCACATTTAAACACAAACAAAACAAAAACACAAAAATTCCAATTAATTGCATGAGTGCCCATAGTTAATCGCAGATTAATGGCTTATTTTCAAGTTTTTAATACTCTTATCAACACGGGAGTGGACAAAATATGTTTGCTTTATGCAAATGTTGATAGAGACAAGATAGATGTTTCGGGGCTAAGCGGGGGGGTGCATTAGCTGTGGGATTGGCTAGCAAATAAGACCAGATGTACTCAAGTGGTAAATGAATTCACACCACCAGTAACTGCACATAACTTTGGTCTTGTCAACAGACCCATCTGACAGGGCTTTGTAGAGAAACTTGCCATTCAAATGTATTCACTGCATGCTAGATACCATCCAACTCACGACTGTGTTAAAACGTGTCAAAAAAGTTGTGACTACAAATGTAGCCCCACCCCGCCCCCTTCCCCTCACACCCAGGGTGCTCCCTTTTCCTCAGCACTGGGTTACCAGCCAGCACCAGTCCCCCACTTATTAGTCACCTTTAAAAGCACAGCAGTATCACCCCACTCTTTGTGTAACATGGTGTGGCTCCTTCTATGTTGGTGTGCATAAACAGCAAAGTAGGTGTCCCTTGAATATGTATTGTTTGTCGGTGGTTATTGTTTAGCACTGTAAATATCCTTTATGGTGCATTTCCATTTTCCTTTTAAACCCACCACAATTCAGTTATTTGGCACGTACTTCCTATGATTGTATGTCTAATCTCAGAAAACCACACTTTACACACTTCCAAAGCATTACACTCATCACCTTCATACCTACACCCCTGACTTGTTTCCATTTCTACATCCATTTCCAATAAATTACTGCAATAAGACAAAACCCTCTTAATTTACCACCTACACCCTGATCGGTGTCCCATGGCCAGTGGCCAATGTTAGGTATGTAAACAGACTCCTCCAAATGTCAACAGGAGCACTGGGAGGCTGCCTGAAACCTGACACAAACTGTCTTTTCATTCTTTCCCACAATTTCTCTACATCACAAGTATAGCTGCTGTGGTAAAGGAACACACCCTGTGGAGCAACTGCGGGAGCCTAGAAATGACACTCCAGTGTGAGTCAGTCCGTCCTGTAGCGAGCTAGACCAACAAACAGAACATTTGGACTGTTGATCCAACAAAATACGGTTTCCACTGAAGTGTTTCTATGTGTGTGGTGTGGGGGAGGGGGGTCTGAATACCACATGACCATGAGACAACTCTCTTATGAAACAATGGGAGTTACCCTCAGAGCCTGCACCTCTGCAACATACATTCTACAGTAGATCCCTGTTTTAGGAGTCATTGACAGACAGACAACTTCTCTGACAAGAGAAATAACGCATTGACAAACATTGAGACTGTGTCTATTCCAGTCCACTGCTTACAAGACAACAAGCACAAGTCAGAACATGTTTGTGATCTGCCTTTCTGATTTGACTCAAACTTTTCTCTCAAACCTCAGACTGGGCTATAGGAGAGACACCATCATGGGACACTGTCCTGGAATCTGACCTGACCCAAGTGATTATAGATGTGAGGAGTACTCTGATAAAAGTAAGATTTGAAAGGAAAAGCAGATTATAAAGTTGCCTGCAATCGAGCCAAATCAAAGCCATGACTTGTAAGTTTCTACTTTATTTAACCAAGCAAGTCATAACTTTAACCTTTACATCAAATTCCTGCTAGGAAGGTAGGGGTGAGTCTTACCTGAAACAGAACCATATAGGGAGACCACTGGGACTGCAGTGGAGACACACACTGCATAGAGTGCCCACACACGACTGATTGCTGTCATTATATTGGGACGGGATAGAATCCAGATAGTGGAGAACAAACAAACGAACAAATGAACACACGCACGCACGCACGCACGCACGCACGCACGCACGCACGCACGCACGCACGCACGACCTTTGAGTTTTTATTTCATTGGACCTATGGTTAATATTTTATATTCCAAAGACTGAGCGTTTCATTCCTTTTCCATTCTTGAATGTGGAACAGTAGCAGTGTTTACATCTGCCTATACCTGCTGTGCTACACAATAGCTACAGTAGAGCAATTCTAAAAGCAAACATCCTGTGAAATCCCTACTAGCCCCGCCTTGATGGCAGGGAACCTATTGGTGCACATCACAAATAGCATTCAAAACTTGATGAAATCAGGCATAGAAATTTACAGGTAAGATCACATAAATCAAGTTAAAAATAATGTCTCCTGCTCACACCTATGCTGAGCAAAAAGGGCTCTCATACAATTTTGGAAAAGAATTGCAAGTTTGCGAGATTAGTACGAAACCCCTTTTGTTTTAAGAGAGATGCATCTCCAGCAAGCTACAATTTCTGTGGACATATCAGTAACATGTCCTCAAGAAAAAGTAGAGGATCCACTCTATTATATCTTATCAAACTCCATAGTCTCTGCCTTCGCTCTAAACTTTCCAATCTACCGTAAACACTCGAGTCTGTGGAACAACGATGTCTCTAGACCGGCAATACTCTTGTTACCTAACTCTTTACATCACTGGCCGTTAGAAGCCATGCTGAATTAATGTCTCCTATAGCAACCATGGCTGGGGCAGTGGGATGCCCCATTCATGCCTTTGTGGTCATTCATCCTTTTCAACAGCCAATGAGTAACCAGCTTAACCAGCTATAGACACACAGCCTGGGCTGAGACACATCCTGCTGACAGCATGACGGCAGGCGAGTCGCGCACACACACGCACACAGAATCACAGGCACTCAGGCACACACAGCCAAGTCGATATTAAGGTTGTCTATATTCCTGTAGAGGGCAACACTGACACATCCAGCTTTGTCCTACTGTAAATGAAGCTCTTCAGTGACCTTGAATAACTTCCACTAGTTACCAAGTGGAAAAGTCCCCTACACTGAACAAATTATATTGATATTAATTCACACTATCATCTATGGTAGCTAATATGGTTTTAAGCTGCAATAAAACCATACGTGTAAGTGTATGTGCTGGCTTCAGTAGCTTTCCATTGCCCCCCCAGGGGCATCTCTGTAACAAACTAAAGGCGCTTTCACATGATCAGCGCAACAACCTGGCTGTCCGATTGTTTCTTACGGAGTTGGGCGGTGGCGCTCTGCGCTACCTTCGCCGTCGCGCACCGCTCGAATCTGACTCCTTGAGCTGCCCTCAAAGTTAAAATAATTTATTCATTATTATTATTTTAACTTCGACCTTGGTTGCCGCTGACCTTTCAAAGCGCAACCAATGAGATAGCATGAATGACGTAACCAGAGGGCATTTACAAACGTAGCTAAATCCAATTCTGAAGCTAGCTTGCTGCCTCATGCATTTCCCAGGATTTTTTTTTTTTAAGCTCAATGTGTTTCCCCTGGTTAAACTGAGGTTTAATAAAAATAGCTGTTTATGTACGTTGCTGTGCCAGGCAAACACAGTGACCAGGGGCTATGCTTTGTTTTCATACGTTAGCATCCCATCATGACGTATATCTGCTGTGCTTTGCGTCTGCACTATGCTCTGCGCCCTACCTCACGGTGAGCGCAGCACAAATTCCTTATTATGTGACGGCAGCTTAAGAAGCTGTGCTGACAGGATGTGAGCTCACATGGGAAGAGATGCTACAGGTCAGATCCCTCTCAACCACAATCCCTCATCACTCTTGATACTTAGACTGAAAATACTGTCTTATTACTATTTCCATTTATTTTTAAATTGAACTGCATTCTGTGGCATGGAGGATATTGGATTGCACTACGATTGTGTAACAAGGTTCCATCCGGTTTGAAACAAATTACACGCATGGGATAATATGGAAAAATCTATTAAACTGCTTCTATGAACACAATAAAGGGTTATCATAATGTTGCTCTCAAAATGATGAGAGCGAGAAGTCAACCTAGTATGGCATAGAGAGGGGATGCAGCCAATTTATTCTAACAGCTTTCCAAGCTGTTTTTTTTTAACCTCTAGTCCTGGTTGATGTAGCCTTGGAGAAATGGCCTTGGCCTTGGAGGGCCAGGCTACAAGCCAATGGCAGTGTGAGCTAAGACAGCATGACACAGTCTCTTTAGAGTTCAAGGCTCCATGTTGACCTTTTTGGCTGTTCAGCTTCACTTAGGGCTAAAACACACACAAGTTGATGCATTCAACAGAAATAACAATTCAAAATTGGATTTCAAATCAGACCGATAAATGCAACATTGGACTGGAACATTTCACATCGCTTTTTATTATATCTACCTGTGATAGTGGTGGCATCCCTGAAGATGGCTGGGAAATCCAGAAATGCAGCTGCGTGTCTGGATTCCCTCACATAGTCTTCCTGATTGGCTTGTTTCAGCTCTGAGCTAGGAAAGGGAGGTCTGTGATTGGAGGGTTGTTTGGGGGGCAGGACAGAGGAGCAGGACCAGGTGTCGGGTTGCAGAGCTATGGTGTCCAGCTTGGCTGATGTTCAAATTAACAAAACATGGGCCATGGATTTGACTGGACTGGACTGGACTGGACTAGAGTTAGACTGCGATGGCGGGACCAGTAATATGAATGTGCTTTGGCGCTGGACCTAGCTAGGTCAAACCAGGCAGGCCTAAGCTGGGTAAATCAAACCAGACCAGACCAGAATCTGAAGTAGAGCTGCTGTAGCACATCAGAGTAGAGGTAATCTAGAAGAGAGGAGTAAACACATTAGTCTTAAGCTAGTCAATAAAAACACCAAATAATTTAGCACAATATTACAAATTTCTAAAACTTGTAACGCCTTTGTTTGCATGACTTTTACCCTTTGATTTTTTCTGCAATTGTAATAGGTCTCACATTTTAAGTTGGATATTGTTTCACAACACACCGTTCAAGCTCTTCCCCTCCTTTTAAGCGCAACCTCAACACAAACGGCATTGGTCAATGGAAGTAATATTGCCAAAGACGGAGTTCAGTCTGACTACGGCGGCCACATTAGCTGCCAACAAGAGCCTTGAAATGTCAAAGCAGAGACTGGATAGATTGCAGGACTGCATGTACGCCAATCAGAGAAGACTGTAACATGGAGACTTGCAGTGCAGTCACTGTGATGTTGACAACAGCACACAGTGAAGTAAACTAGATCCTATCTTTTGGCAACATAGTCTCTTCAGATGTGGCACACAGAAGGGTGTTGCTTTCTCCACTTCTGCTTTCACTTAGGGAGTATTTATGGCTGAATGCCTCTGCTCAAGTAGCTGCAGGAGGGCAGTACGATTCTATTGGGATATACAGGCTACGTGTTTAGAATGAATAGCAGAAGAGCTACCAGCAAATCTACGGCCAGACAACAGATAAATTCAAGCCCCTACAACCCCACTCCCACATTCTTTAGAAGCCGAGGAAGGATAGTATGGGAGGAGATACTGTGATATCGGCAAGCTGCAGTAGTATGCGGACCATCAAAGATCTGTCTACATGAGAGAGAGAGAGAGAGAGAGAGAGAGAGAGAGAGAGAGAGAGAGAGAGAGAGAGAGAGAGAGAGAGAGATCCCTCAAATCAAACACTTACAATATATGTGTACAGGCCACTAAAAATAGATGCTAGTGAACTACTCTTACATAACAAGCCTTCAAACATCTCTCTATTTAGATCATTCTTTACTATGATCTAGTCCATTGCTTCTGTTTTTGTCTACTTTTTTAAATCCTTTATTTAACCAAGCTAGTCTCATTGAGTAGAGCCCGGACGATTTAATCTGCCGGTTTGGGCCCATTGCAGATACGGTACGGGCTAAATGTTTATTCGGCCAACTTCCTATTTTCTTTTCTTACAGAAGATAATGCAGAAAAATACTATTGTGGTGATTTAGAAATGTTGTCACCACTCATCAAGTAGTTTTGTGCTCCGACTATTGTTTACAATACTTTGTGTAGCTGCCATGGCACTGTAATGGCAGCCTTGACAGTTACTCCTCAGATGAATGACTTATATTGCAAAGTTCTTTTTTTTTTTTTTTTTTTATAAGTCTGCATTTGTTATGCGTGTATAATTCATGGCCAATTATGTAGAGGTTGGGTGGATGCAATTACCGCATGGAAAAACAGAACTCAACCTGATTATTTGATGAAGACATCGCGTTTTATCATAGATCTTTTCATTCGAAAGAAAAGGGGATGTTGGCTTGCTACTAGCGTACTGTTTGGGGTATCAGTTCTGAAATCCATGGGCCAAAGTTCACCTAACTTTAATGTGTGCGGAGGATTTGCAACACAAGTAGCATAGTACACATGACATCACAGTTGAGAAGTGGTGCGGACTCGCAATGACCCCATAATTTTTCCTTTTCAATAACATAAAGTTAACCATGTTCTTGAAAACCACCATAACACTCATGCTTTTCGTGTTAGTTTGTCAGTAAGTAACACAGCAAATTGAAAGGTAAGCATCCGAGCATCTTTCTGCAGCTCAGTAGACAGTGCTGTGGTGGATTGAGTCGGAGTGTTGATTTCACTCTACTGATACTTAGTTGATGAGACGCAATGCTGGAAAGTAAATAAACAATGTCCCTTATCTTTCACCCTCCGTGACAACAAGCTTATCATACTTGTTTGTATTATTGCATTACATTGCATTAGCTAGCAAGCTAACCACTTTCATACCATGTTAGCTGAAGGTCCGCTGCACAGGCTGTCTGCATTATGAAATTGTATGTCTTGATTGAAGAACATTTTGAAATTTGGATTTGATCTACCTACGGCTCAATCTTAAGTTTTTTACTCTGTTGCACTGGTGATTCCAACTTTCAAAAGTTAGGAGCACCAGAAAAAATGTGGCCGTAAAATACCAAATTTGGTAGCCTCTGGCACATTCTAATGGCACTGTTTGATCATATACACAGGTATTATTGCATATTTTTATGAATTTGTCAACCCAATTGTAAACATGTAGCGGCCCACACAGTCTGTGAAAAAGCTTCAAAATTCTCAATCACTCCAGAAACCTGCAAACAATCAGCAACTTCCCATCGGCTAAATGAGTTGTCTCCAATTGAATCCATTCCGCCTTCATTGCGTGAGAATAGCCACCTCTCTGAATATCCACACCAAGTTTTGCTTGTTACCTTGCAGTGAAATAAACTTGGCTCTCTTCAAGGCAACGGGCAGTCAAGCAAGCTCCCCTCGAGTCTAACTTAACTAAGCTTATCAGGCAGGTCAAACTCGTTTTCATTTTTTTTTTAATTAAGTGATATAAAAGCCACAAGCTTAGTAACCTTAGTAAACATTAGTTATGATAGCTAAAGTTCGTAGATAGGCAATTTTCTCTCATCATGCTCGCGTTGTTTTGAAGCAAGAGGCAAGTGGTCGTAAATGTACATGAATAGTGAATTGCATCTTGTTAATCAAAAGACACATTGACTTAATATGAGTAGGCTAGTTGGCTGTTTGGCCGGCAGCCGGCATTTATGGAAAGCTCTGGGCTACCTAAGCCGCGTCTGAGAGTTGTGGTCTCAAGGTCTTGGGTGCCTCAAGGGGCGGTAATCCCCGAACACCCTGGTGGACACCAGGGGTCAGGGGAGCCGTCCGACTGAAGAAGGAAGCCTTCCGGGATATGTTATCCCGGGGGACTCCGGAAGCAGTTGCAAGGTATCGACAGGCACGGAGGACTGCAGCCTCAGCGGTGGCAGAGGTGAAGCAGCGGGTGTGGGAGGAGTTCGGAGAAGCCATGGAGAAGGACTTTAGGCTGGCACCAAAGTTGTTCTGGAAAACCATCCGGCACCTCAGGAGGTGAAAGCAGGGAAGCAGTCAAGCTGTATACAGCAAGGATGGGACGCTGCTGACTTCAACTGATCAGGTGATGGGACGGTGGAAGGAGCACTTTGAGGAACTTCTAAACCCGACAAATCCCCCCTCTATGGTTGAGGCGGAGCTAGAGGATGATGGGGGATCAACGCCAATTTCTCTGGTGGAGGTCACTGAGGTAGTCAAACAACTCCACAGTGGCAAAGCCCCAGGGGTTGATGAGATCCACCCTGAAATGCTGAAGGCTCTGGGTGTTGAGGGACTGTCATGGATGACACGTCTCATCAACATTGCGTGGAGGTCAGGAACAGCACCTAAGGAGTGGCAGACCGGGGTGGTGGTTCCCCTCTTCAAAAAGGGGGACCGGAGAGTGTGTGCCAATTATAGGGGCATCACATTACTCAGCCTCCCCGGGAAAGTTTACTCTAGGGTGTTGGAAAGGAGGGTCCGGACGATAGTCGAACCTCGGATTGAAGAGGAACAATGCGGTTTCCGACCAGGGCGTGGAACAACGGACCAACTTTTTACTCTCGCAAGGATCCTGGAGGGGGCCTGGGAGTATGACTATCCGGTCTACACGTGTTTTGTAGATTTGGAGAAGGCGTATGACCGGGTCCCCAGGGAGCTATTGTGGGAGGTGCTGCGGGAGTATGGGGTGAGGGGGTCACTACTTCGGGCCATCCAATCTCTGTACTCCCAAAGCGAAAGCTGTGTCCGGGTTCTCGGCAGTAAGTCAAACTCGTTTCCAGTGAGGGTTGGTCTCCTACAGGGCTGCGCTTTGTCACCGATTCTGTTTGTGACATTCATGGACAGGATTTCAAGGCGCAGCCGCGGGGGAGGAGGGCTTCAGCTTGTTGAGCTTGGGATCACGTCACTGCTTTTTGCGGATGATGTGGTACTGATGGCGCCATCAGCCTGCGACCTTCAGCACTCATTGGATCGGTTTGCAGCCGAGTGTGAAGCGGCTGGGAGGAAGATCAGCACCTCCAAGTCTGAGGCCATGGTTCTCAGCAGGAAACCGATGGAGTGTTTACTCCAGGTAGGGAATGAGTCCTTACCCCAAGTGAAGGAGTTTAAGTATCTTGGGGTTTTGTTCTCGAGTGACGGGAAAATGGAACGTGAGTTGGGCCAGAGAATCGGAGCAGCGGGAGCGGTATTGCAGTCGCTGTATCGCACCGTTGTAACGAAGAGAGAGTTGAGCCGAAAGGCAAAGCTCTCAATCTTCCGGTCTATCTTTGTTCCTACTCTCACCTATGGTCACGAAGGATGGGTCATGACCGAAAGAACGAGATCGCGGATACAAGCGGCCGAAATGAGTTTCCTCCGGCGGGTGGCTGGCTTCTCCCTTAGAGATAGGGTGAGAAGTTCAGTCATCCGGGAGGGACTCGGAGTAGATCCGCTGCTTCTTTGCGTAGAAAGGAGCCAGTTGAGCTGGTTCGGGCATCTAGTTAGGATGCCACCTGGCCGCCTCCCTAGGGAGGTGTTCCAGGCACGTCCAGCTGGGCGGAGGCCACGGGGCAGAGCAAGGACCAGGTGGAGGGATAATATCTCCATGCTGGTCGGAGAGCGCCTTGGAATCCCCCAGTCAGAGCTGGCGGATGTGGCCCGGGAAAGGGAAGAATGGGGCTCTCTGCTGGAACTACTACCTCCACGACCCGATCGGATAAGCGGACGAAGATGATGATGATGATGATGATCATTGGAAGTTTGACCTTATGGCAAATTTTCTTGCTCCTGTAAATCATAGTGCCAGATGCTACAGTTTATGACCTTTCCAACAGGTGAGATGTGCCATATGGTCTTTAACATTCGTGCTTATCAGTATGTGTAACTGTGTGTGTGTGCGTCACTGTGCTTGTCTGTCCTATACTCTCTCGTCCCCTCCAGAAAAGTAGACAACAGGCACTAAAGAGGGCTCCCAAAGGAATGTGGATGTTAGGTTTAAAACATGTTTTCTAACTGAATACTTGTGAACTGATAAAAGCATTTAGCAATCTGAGCAGAATTGCGCCAGATACGAAAATGTCCAAAGTAACAGTTACAGAAATTTGCACAATACCTATATGCCCAAGTCTATTATAAGTATTTAAGTCTGTTTAAGATAAACCTGTCCAGCAAAAGTCTATACAAATTCCTTATAGCAAATTGTAATAAACCCATGTAGCACTTGTTTGCCAGCCAGTCAGAGAGGGCAATATAGTTTAGAGACATTCAGTTTCTTAGTATTATACTCAGTTACAAGTGAGTGTAAGTGTTGCATGTTGTAGCTTCTAGGGCTTCACAGGGCTGCTGCAGATACCCCCCTCCCCCAAAACACACACACACACACACACACACACACACACACACACACACACACACAGCAATTTGATATAAAACATTATATATATATATACACAGTGGGGCCAAAAAGTATTTAGTCTGCCACTGATTGTGCAAGTTCTCCTACTTAGAAAGATGAGAGAGGTCTGTAATTTTCATCATAGGTACACTTCAACTATGAGAGACAAAAATGCGAGAAAAAAAAAATCCAGGAAATCGCATTGTAGGATTTTTAAAGAATTTATTTGTAAATGATGGTGGAAAATAAATATTTGGTCAATAACAAAAGTTCAACTCAATACTTTGTAACATAACCTTTGTTGGCAATGACAGAGGTCAAACGTTTCCTGTAAGTCTTCACCAGGTTTGCACACACTGTAGCTGGTATTTTGGCCCATTCCTCCATGCAGTCATGTTTTGGGGCTGTCGCTGGGCAACACGGACTTTCAACTCCCTCCACAAATTTGCTATGGGGTTGAGGTCTGGAGACTGGCTAGGCCACTCCAGGACCTTGAAATGCTTTTTACGGAGCCACTCCTTCGTTGCCCGAGCGGTGTGTTTGGGATCATTGTCATGCTGGAAGACACAGCCATGTTCCATCTTCAATGCTCTCACTGATGGAAAGAGGTTTTGGCTTAAAATCTCACGATACATGGCCCCGTTCATTCTTCCCTTAACACGGATCAGTCGTCCTGATCCCCTTTGCAGTAAAACAGCCCCAAAGCATGATGTTTCCACCCTCATGCTTCACAGTAGGTATGGTGTTCTTGGGATGCAACTCAGCATTCTTCTTCCTCCAAACACGACGAGTTGAGTTTTTACCAAAAAGTTCTATTTTGGTTTCATCTGACCACATGATATTCTCCCAATCCTCTTCTGGATCATCCATATGCTCTCTGGCAAACATCAGACGGGCCTGGGCATGTACTGGCTTAAGCAGGGGGACACGCCTGGCACTGCAGGATTTGAGTCCCTCTCGGCGTAGTGTGTTACTGATGGTAGCCTTTGTTACTTTGGTCCCAGCTCTCTGCAGGTCATTCATCAGGTCCCTCAGTGTAGTTCTGGGATTTTTGCTCACCGTTCTCATGATCATTTTGACCCCACGGGATGAGATCTTGCGTGGGGCCCCAGATCGAAGGAGATTATCAATGGTCTTGTATGTCTTCCATTTTCTTACAATTGCTCCCACAGTTGATCTATTCACACCAACCTGCTTGCCTATTGCAGATTCACTCTTCCCAGCCTGGTGCAGGTCTACAATTTTCTTCCTGGTGTCCTTTGACAGCTCTTTGGTCTTGGCCATGGTTGAGTTTGGAGTCTGACTGTTTGAGGCTGTGGACAGGTGTCTTTTATACAGAGAACGAGGTCAAACAGGTTCCATTAAAACAGGTAACGAGTGGAGGACAGAAGAGCTTCTTAAAGAAGAAGTTACAGGTCTGTGAGAGCCAGAAATCTTGCTTGTTTGTGGGTGACCAAATACTTATTTTCCACCATCATTTACAAATTAATTCTTTAAAAATCCTACAATGTGATTTCCTGGATTTTTTTCTCATTTTTGTCTCTCATAGTTGAAGTGTACCTATGATGAAAATTACAGACCTCTCTCATCTTTCTAAGAGAACTTGCACAATCAGTGGCTGACTAAATACTTTTTGGCCCCACTGTATATATATATATATATATATATATATATACACATACATACATACATACATGCATACATATACACACACACACACACACACACACACACACACTGATCAGCTAAAACATTAAAACCACTGACAAGGGTGGGATATATTAGGTAATGAGTGAACGGTAAGTTCTTGAAGTTGATGTGTTGGAAGCAGGAAAAGCGGGCAAGCGTAAGGATCTAAGCGACTTTGACAAGGGCCGAATTGTGATGGCTAGACGCCTGGGTCAGAGCATCTCCAAAACGGCAGGTCTTTTTCCCGGTTTGCAGTGGTTAGTACCTACCAAAAGTGGTCCAAGGAAGGACAACCGGTGAACCGGCGACAGGGTCACGGGCTCCTAAGGCTCATTGATGCGTGCGGGGAGAGAAGGCTAGCCTTTCTGGTCCGATTCCACAGAAGAGCTACTGTAGCACAAATTGCTGAAAAAGTAAAAATACTGGCTATGATCGAAAGGTGTCAGAACACACAGTGCCTCGCAGCTTGCTGCGTATGGGGCTGCGTAGTTGCAGACCAGTCAGAGTGCCCATGCTGACCCCTGTCCACCGCCGAAAGCGCCTACAATGGGCACGTGAGCGTCAGAACTGGACCATGGAGCAATGGAAGACGGTGGCCTGGTCTGATGAATCACGTTTTCTTTTACGTCATGTGGATAGCCGGGTGCGTCGTTTACCTGGAGAAGAGATGGCACCAGGATGCAATATGGGAAGAGGGTAAGCCGGCGGAGGCAGTGTGATGCTCTGGGCAATGTTCTGCTGGGAAACCTTGGGTCCTGGCATTCATTTGGATGTTACTTTGACATGTACCACCTACCTAAACATTGTTGCAGACCAAGTACACCCCTTTATGGCAACGGTATTCCCTGATGGCAGTGGCCTCTTTCAGCAGGGAAATGCGCCCTGCCACACTGCAAAAATTGTTCAGGAATGGTTTGAGGAACATGACAAAGAGTTCAAGGTGTTGACTTGGCCTCCAAATTCCCCAGATCTCAATCCAATCGAGCATCTGTGGGATGTACTGGAACAACAAGTCGGATCCTTGGAGGCCCCACCTCGCAACTTACAGGACTTAAAGGATCTGCTGCTAACGTCTTGGTGCCAGATACCACAGGACACCTTCAGAGGTCGGGTCAGTGCTGTTTTGGCGGCACGAGGGGGACCTACACAATATTAGGCAGGTGGTTTTAATGTTTTGGCTGATCGGTGTATATAAACATACATATACAGTGAAGGAAATAATTATTTGATCCCTTGCCGATTTTGTTTGTCCACTGACAAAGAAATGAAAGGTCTATAATTTCAATGGTAGGTTTATTTTAACATTCAGAGATAGAATAAAAAAAAAAGAAATCCAGAAAATCACATTATATAAAATATATACATTGATTTGCATTTGATTGAGTGAAATAAGTATTTGATCCCCTAGCACAACATGACTTAGTAGTTGGTGGAGAAACCCTTGTTGGAAAGCACGGAGGTCAGACGTCTCTTGTAGTTGGTTACCAGGTTTGCGCACATCTCAGGGGGGATTTTGGTCCACTCCGCTTTGCATATCCTCTCCAAATCCTTAAGGTTTCGAGGCTGTCCTTTGGCAACTCGAAGCTTCAGCTCCCTCCATAGATTTTCTATGGGATTAAGGTCTGGAGACTGGCTAGGCCACTTCATACCCTTAATGTGCTTCTTCCTGAGCCACTCCTTTGTTGCCATGGCAGCGTGTTTCGGGGCATTGTCGTACTGGAAGACCCACCCACGACCCATTTTCAGTGTCCTGGCTGAGGGAAGGAGGTTGTCGCCCAAGATTTCACGGTACGTCGCCCCGTCCATCCTCCCCTCGATGCGGTGAAGTTGTCCTGTCCCCTTAGCAGAGAAACACCCCCAAAACATAGTGTTTCCACCTCCATGCTTGACGGTGGGGATGGTGTTCTTGGGGTCATAGTCAGCATTTCTCTTCCTCCAAACACGGCGAGTAGAGTTGATGCCAAAGAGCTCGATTTTGGTCTCATCTGACCACAGCACCTTCTCCCAAGCCTCCTCTGAATCATTCAGGTGTTCATTGGCAAACTTCAGACGGGCCTGTACATGTACCTTCTTGAGCAGGGGGACCTTTCGGGCGCTGCAGGATTTTAATCCATTCCTGCGTAGTGTATTACCAATGGTTTTCTTGGTGACTGTGGTCCCAGCTGCCTTGAGATCATTAACAAGCTCCTCCCGTGTAGTTCTGGGCTGATCCCTCACCTTTCTCATGATCCTCGATACCCCACGAGGAGAGATCTTGCATGGAGCCCCAGACCGAGAGCGATTGATGGTCATTTTGTGTTTCTTCCACTTTAGAATAATTGCACCAACAGTTGTCTCCTTCTCACCAAGCTGCTTGCCTATGGTCTTGTAGCCCATTCCAGCCTTGTGCAGGTCTACAATCTTGTCCCTGACGTCCTTAGACAGCTCTTTGGTCTTGCCCATGGTGGAGAGGTTGCAATCTGATTGATTGATTCTGTGGACAGGTGTCTTTTATACAGGTAAAGAGTTGAGGCAGGTGTCTCAAGTTGAAATTAGGAGCACTTTCTAAGAGTGAGGGGGACTAATATACCCGGCCTGTGGGAGCGTGCTAGTTGGGGTAGGGGATCAAATTCTCTCAATCAAATGCAAATCAATGTATATATTTTATATAATGTGATTTTCTCTCATCATCTTCTACCGCTTATCCTGTTTTACAGGGTCGCGGGGGGGCTGGAGCCTATCCCAGCCAACACAGGGCGTAAGGCAGGGTACACCCTGGACAGGACGCCAGTCTATCACAGGGCCAACACATATAGGGACAGACAACCACTCACACTCACATTCACACCCTATGAGCAATTTAGAGTCACTTGCATGGTTTTTGGACTGTGGGAGGAAGCCGGAGTACCCGGAGGAAACCCACGCCGGCACAGGGAGAACATGCAAACTCCACACAGAAAGGTCAGGTGGGGTTGGAACCCAGAACCTTCTTGCTGTGAGGCAACAGTGCTAACCACTGAGCCACCGCGCTGCCCCTGATGTGATTTTCTGGATTTCTTTTTTTTTATTCTATCTCTGAATGTTAAAATAAACCTACCATTAAAATTATAGACCTTTCATTTCTTTGTCAGTGGACAAACTTACAAAATCTGCAAGGGATCAAATAATTATTTCCTTCACTGTGTGTGTGTGTGTGTGTGTGTGTGTATATATATATATATATATATATATATATACACATATATACACATATATATATAATCATTGTAACCGATTTCAAGTTCTCCTCAGGCTTTTCGCTCTAGCATTTCACAGCAGAACTTCCCCCAGGCCATGCCTATGAGACCGTCATGTGTTGGTGTACGGTGTACTGTAGGTGTCTCAGAGTCCCCAACTCAGAGCGTAGAGCCACATTTTGAACCCACCCAGACAAAGTGTTTACAGGGCCAATAGACGGCTGTGGTACACCAAGACGTGGCTTAGAAACACATTCTCTTATATCAGTATTATCATCTGCTATTACTGATGGCTCCAAAGGCTGCCTGAAGAGAGAGTACCTCCTTTCTCTGCTCAGCTGAGGAATGGTGCTATAAATAACCTCACACAGCTGCACCGTGTGTCATCCACAGGTGATGGGACTCTGGCCTTCCCCAGCTCCCCGGGGACCACCAGTACTGATACAAGCAGGGGCTTCTGCTGACCACTGGGGGGCTTCTCAATATCTGCTCATTGGCATGTGCTGCTATGAAACCCTGACAAAGCAAAGAGCTAGGCATGTGCAGCTGTCACAACAGCGGGCTGGCTGAGGGGGAAAGTCAAACAACTCTTAACCTAAGATCAACCCAGGGGTTGTAGATGGCTGACCTTGAGGTTGCGGGGTCATTATGCTAATCAGACACCACGTCCCGTTTGCTTCCACACAGATTCAAGTATCCATCTCTCTCCGTCACAACAATGCTCACAGACACGATAGAGCCTCTCATTGGGAATGGAGTGACCTTCTCACACCATACTACAGTCCTAAAAAACACAGGTCACTAATGATCATAGATCACACACAAATCCCGAAACACCACATCATGTAAACACTGTCCTAAATGATAATATAACACTATAGTGTTATCCCTTTCGATAAATAATTGGCTGAGGCCAGAAGAGTCCATTGATTTTTTTGCTGTCTGACAAACAAATAACACATTACTGGCCTTCATGGGCACCCCACACATTCACACACACAGTCAATAACCAGTAAATCTATAGCCTGACCTTTTTGTAATAAAAGCTTTTAATGCGAGACAGAAAGTGCAATGCCTGAACCCAGCAGTCAAATGAAGGCTGTGGTACATCTGTTACATCCAAAAACTGACTGGTCTAAACTTCATAATACACTGTAAAACAAATGCTAGGCCATTTTACAATGAATCAAGGCCATCTAAAAGTAATTTAATTGTGTTCCTCTCACTTGTTTCCTCTCAAAATTGTGTCTGGGGAGTTTGTGCTTCCCACACACTCTTAATCTAGGTTTTTACGAACTCCCTTTCATTGTGTAATCTCCTTCCATCCCTCCCTCTTCTTTCCACTCACACACTCGAGTAAAATATATAGGAAAAGATGTAAGATGCAGCTTCTTTTAGATTCTTACCTAACACAATGCTCAAAGGTCACATTACTGTGGCATATTGCTACCATGGCGGCTAGACTTGTAACCCTGACCCTTACCACCTAAGCATGGACATTAATTCTTATGGCATCAATTGACTATCTTCTACAATATTCAGAAGGTACCTTAATGGTGCACAAATAGAAGAGCTAGAAGACCCTGTGGTACCATTGTCTGGGATCACAATGAGTCTACATTTCCAAGCAAGCAAAAAGGATGGGACTTTTCAGTAACCAATTCCAATCCACTTCCCAATCTATTCATTCAGCAGGCCTATGTCTGCTGCAGGACCATATCTCAAGTCGCTGCTCCACACACTGGGAATGGGTGGCAGACGGAGAATGGGCCGTCTGGCAGACAAAGCTTCCTTTTACAAATGGAACCAGGCCACAGAGCGGAGGACATGCTTGCTGATAAGACCCCCCCCCGCCCCCCCCTCGCCAGTTAATCTGTAGGTGCTAAAGCAGAATAGCATAAGGCCTAGGTATTTGTTTGAATGTTCGATTGTTCGAAATGGCCCACCAGACTTCTCACAACACCCAAAGTAACAGAGTGCTCCTCTAGAATTGATAAGATTGATATAATAACCCTGGTAAATAACACAATCCTAAGAACCCCAAGATCTAGATAACCCTTCTTTCCCTGTAACACCCTTTGGACTTGTGTTTGAAATAAATTGCATACTGTAAAGTTTCTAATCTTTAAAGATGTTTTGCTTTATCTACTACTGACAGTTTAACTCTAAGAATCAAGCTTTTCTCCGTGGTGACAGGAAGGGGGCTGAAGTAGAGGAACACCTCATTGGTTATCACCTGACCTGCGTGTTTTATTAACCAGGAAATTAGGTCAGGAAGGAGTCACAATAGTACTGTAGTTCTTATTAGATTAATGGCAAGGTCACATTGCCTTTGATTGACCCAGTGTTATATATCTCTTATGTAAAACAGCAAAGATACTCTGGTCAGAGTAGTTACAATAATGTTTCAGTACAGTATATCTCAAGTATAAAAATGGTTTTATTAGAACAATCACAACATCAAAGCAGCAACTTATCAGTCCATTATCCAGGGCTGCAAAAAAGATTCCTTGGCATCCATCTTAAGTTCTGATGAGCTACTTTTAGAATAGCTATGCTCCTTGTCGTTAAAAAGCCGAAGAATGTACAAGAAGGAGAAATGGAAGCTTTCTCAGAAAATAGCAAAATAACAAAGAAAAATGAGGTAGGACAGCCCAAAAGGAGAGAAGTAAACTATAAAAAGGTACTAATTCAGCCAACCAAGAGAAAGATTATACATATACACATACATACCTACACACACACACAGTGGTTTAGCTTTTTTAATTATATATATATATATATATATATATATATATATATATATATATATATATATATATATATATATATATATGTATATGTATATGTGTGTGTGTGTGTGTGTGTGTGTGTGTGTATTAAAAAAGCTAACCCACTTTCAAGCCACACATTTAGAAAAGTGCTGTGAGTTACATATGTAGGGGATTAAAGGATGCAGACAAAAGGCGAAATATGGGTAGGACAAGAATCAGGGGAAACGGACTGACTGTTGAGACCTTAATTTCAATGTAGGCGTCACTTGATTTTCATACTGTGTATTTCTAAAGAAACTTTTCTGGTTTGCTAGAGGCCCCTTCAGAGGCAGCTTTAGGCTATTTTTATGCACCCCTAAGTTTCATCCCAGCACCCCTAAAAATTATAATTAAGACTTCTGAATTATTATTATTTTTAAATAGACTAAAGGTGGGACTGAAAATAAATTAAAACCACACAAACTTCGACGAAACATTCACGATGTAGTAGCGATCTCAGATTTGTAGGACGAATGCTGTATGATCAAACATTGAAGGGGTACTTTGTTTTGGTCACCAAGTAACCTTACGGAAGGACCGGTTCTAGATCCCAGTCTGCTAGTTGAGGCAATGTTAAAACAATATTTATTCATTATTAGTTTCATGTTTACACCTCATTATCTTTTAATTTGATGCTGGTAATTCATGAAGAAAGTGTTGAAAGAGTTTTTTTTATGTATTCAAAATTTTGCACAATAATATGCAATTCTTAATTAATTTATACATTTCTTAATAATAAATATTGTTTCACTGACTGCACTATGCATGTTACATTCTCAATAGGGGCTGAGCACCCCTAAAGGTCTGATCCTAGAATCGCCCTTGAGCCCCTTTACACTTGCAGGCTAGCATAATAATTGTTATCCTTTATCATGTTTTCTAATCTCCATCCCCAGTCAAGGAGCACAAAATTCAGCGGCTGGGTCTGCCTGTGAGATGAAGAGGGGGATAAAGAACCCACTGGCCTGGCTAGGTTGAGCAGATCCTGACAGGACCTGTGTGGGCATTAACAGGGGGACAGTGCTGTGGAGATTACATACACTTTTGTGGCATGCACCTGCACTCACATTTCAGGTGTATCAGAGGTGGCTAAGTAAAACGATTTACATTGCGGACTTCCCCTTACTTGTAACTTGAGCAACCCAGCAATGTCTTGAGGGTTTGCCATGCAAGTAAGACCTTAAATATGAGATAAACCAAGTACTACATCATTACCTTAAATTTGGTATTATTAGTCCTGAAAGTTTGGTGATCTGCACAACACTCTCTAATACTTACAAGATACAAGAGTTGTATTGTCATATGCACAGCAAAAACAAGCAGTTACACTGTCCAATGAAATTCTTACTTTGCTAGTCCTCCGTTCACACACAAAAAGAAGTAAGATAAAAATAATAATAATAATAATAAGATAAAAAGAATACAAATATATCTATGTGTGTGTATATATATATATATATATATATATACACACATATATTTGTATTATTTTTATCTTATTATTCTTTTTATCTTACTTCTTTTTGTGTGGGAACGGAGGAATTAATCATTTGCCTTGGCAAAGTGAAGTCTAATTAGACCACACTACATTTAAAACACTGCTACTAAGTAATTCCTTAGATTGCTCTATATTGTCTCTAACCCAAAGTCTAGGTAGTTGCCAATTACTAATTGCAAGCAGATTGTAGTTTTACTAACTACAATCTGCTTGCAATTATATTTATAGTTTATTAGGCCTATATAGGGTCTACACTGCTGCCACATGTTGCGGTATTGTAGTAGTCTAACTATCTAGTTTGCATCGGAAAGTTCTTAACCAGACACCATAAACAGTTTGTTGCACGACGATTCAATTCAAAATGTGCGGCAATGTCAAAAAGTGTGAAAGAAAGTTGCACCTGCTGCAGTTACGAATTGTATCTTTTGGATGTGTACATCCAAGAACAGAATGGGTAGGTAACTTACCACTCAGTGGCAAAACGGATCCTGTGCAAAAAGAGCCTGGCATTCATTGACTTAACTTACCGTCATCCGCTATGTTATTTATTTGGTTTACCAACCGAAAAAGCAAAATGAAACTCCGTGGCCCATTCAAAGGACAACGTTGCACATAAAGTTTACTTATAATGTCGGCGTTCGAGTTCACTTATTCAGCATCCGTACTTAGACTGCATCTAAAAGCTTACAAACTTACAGAGTGATAATGTCCTTTCAGCGTGGGCAAGACAAAATGGAAAATGTCAGTTTTCTATGAGCCGGTTGCTGTAATAGGCCTATGTCTTTTCCGAACAACTGCGATCTATGCTCTGTCACGTTTCCACTCACCGGCCATGACATCACTCTCCTTACAGATGGAGCAAGGAGGGAGTATACTAATCTATCCGTATTGGGTCTACGGTGTAGGTGCGCGAAAGTACATACGTATGGTGGTTGAGACTTCAGATAGTGGCTGGGAAAAACAACAAGGAACAATAATAAGATTTTAAAGTTAGAGAACTTGAAGATTTTTCTATATCTGGCGCATTTAGGTTCGTTTTTAATGTTCGTTCCTATTGGAAAGTTTAAAAAGCATTGGTTTGGACAAATGTGATTGGTTTTACAACTACTTCGGTGGTCGATCTCAAGCTATAGTAGTTCATGGGAACATTTCTGAATTCCTTGAGGTTGGAAAGGGTGTTCCTCAGGGCTCCAATTGAGGACCTGTTTTATTTACGTTGTACATAGGTGAAATTGGAGCTTCTCTCAAAAACTCTAACATTCACTTCTATTCTGATGATACAGGACTGACTCAACTCTAGAAGTTTCTTTCTCTAGCCTACGGTCAGATTTTTGGGCCTTGGAGAAAGCACTAGCTGGCCTGAAGTTAGTTCTTGACAGTGAGAAAACTAAATATAGTGTAGCGCCCCTCTCAGTCAGTATAGTTGTATGGGGTAATGTTGTCAATGTTAATAAATGTTCTGTTGAATTAAGCTGTTTGGAGTGCCCTCACTGCCCTCTGCATATCACAGGAACGTCTGTGGTATTTCATGCGTGTACAGCAACTAAACTCCCGTTTTGGAAGTGAGCAATCGAATTGTGTATTCGCAGTCATTAGCGAGATCGTTCCAATATGATTGTTCTCCAGGGCAAACGTTTTTGATTCTGTCCTTCCAGACATAATTGCTCTAGGTGGAGTTAAAATCATCTTGGAATTTGGATCGATAAGTTCACTTTTAAAACTAATGTTGAAGAATTAGTTAAGAAAGGAAAAGTTATGGTAAATTATTTTCTACGTGAGTAAGTCGTGTTTTACGATTAACAACAGAAAACTATTAGTGCAGGCAGGGGCGTCATTCAAGCCAAAATTCTGGGGGGGGGGGGGGGGGGGGGGGGGCACTAGATTGATTCCTTCCCCAGAAAAACTAAGACAATAATGATGCAATTTTCTCCAATTTTACATATATATTCAACTACTTTGGGGAGATTATTTTAAAGATTTACTAAATCAATTTTTGTAGCCCACTTTATATTAGGGTAAAAACTGTATATTTATTTAGAAATGTCCATATAAGTTATTTGTGCTATTAAAGTTATTGAAAATGACACTCACTTATTCACTGGCTTTTACAATGATGCCACTTTGTTGAAAGAGCTAAATCTTGTCGGTTTCACTCCAAAATTTTGGGGGCATAAACACACACAGGATTTAATTTGAGAGAACATAGATAATTAAGCCACAGATAAAAGGAACCTGCCAACATGATAATAGCTGTATTTTAGGAAGCAGCACGAGTACAGATGAGACTGCTGACATCAAATAGCAGTGTTGGCTCCATTGCCAATAAAAGTTCAGACTGAGCAGTAGTAATTTATTTTCCAAACTGCTCAGCCTCTTTCAAAGATCCATCTTCACCACTAGCCTAAGAACACACTAGAGAGAGAGAGAGAGAGAGAGAGAGAGAGAGAGAGAGAGAGAGAATCAAGTGTTTTATCCAGTTGTGTTGTATGTGATATCTTCCCAAGGTGAGTCCCGAGAGGATTTATCATTAGGCTATTCACTTACAGTACCAATCAAAAGTTTGGACACACAATTCACTTGAATGGGAAAGTGTCCCATTCACTTGAATGAGAACGTGTTTTCAAACCTTTGATTGGTACTGTATCTTCACCTGCTTCACACAGGTCAGCAACTTTAACTGCCTGATCATCCTTTGATTGTTCTGAAATGGTACGAAAGAGGGAACAATTCTTTCTAGTAAATCTGCATACATTTCCATGAAGGAAAAAGAACATATCACTATAAATAATAATAATAAGATAACCTACCTCTTGCACTAACATTCTCCTGACTGACTTATTTTTTTTACCTGTATATTGACCTGGACTATCAAATGGAATTCAGTGTTTTGCTATAACTTGTGATAGATGTGGTCAAATCTATCAGCTCAGTGCCATAGGATTCACACAGCTCTCCTTTATCAATAGGCACCGATAGACACGGGGGCGCATAAGTCAATCATTCATTACAAAAACATTCCTAACAAAACAACTATTTGCTCTCGAGACGATTCAGTTTTTGTATGATAAACCTGAGACCTTAGCTTTAATTGAAGACCAATTTGGTCAATGTATATTGTTCACAGACTTTTTGACAGATCTACAAAAGTTGAGAACATTCTTAAATAGGCTGCACGACTAGCTATTGCAAATAAGTATATATAACAAATTGCATTTCATTTTTACACATTGGAAAAACAGATTGATGATCTACTAACCACTTCAGCAACACACAGTTAAGCAGTAGTTTAAATCTTTCGCATTGTAGCACAGAGTGCTTTGTGCGTGCGCACCTGCTGTTGCAAACCAATTTCATCCTGCAACTTCTGAAAGAAACCAATAGCCCACCATGGGGAAAGAGTGCGTGTGAGATATGAGCTGTGAAATAATTAAAAGAAGACGTTTGATTCATAATATGAAGTGATCATAAGTACATATCGTTAAAAAAAATGAAGGAAATAAAATTAAAATATAAAACATCCAAATGTCAATAATCTGGTGGGGAACGTGCCCCACCAGCTTCAAAGGGCAAAGGGTCTTCCAGCGAAAAAACCCTACTCTTACACTTTCACATATTACAAAAAAAGGTATTTGTTATTTTCTGTTCAAACTAATGAATCACCCTCCATATGATTCACTTATTAACAGTAAAAAAGTTTGTATATGTATATCCTTAAAAACACAGAGGCTTGTTCTGTACAGTCAACATATTACAATACAGGTCCTACAATATTACTTACCTCGAACCCACTTCTTTTGTTTTCTTCTCACCAGTAAAATGTTTGTGATGCAATTCAAAGATTAGCAAGGCCACTACCATCCAAGAAAATGGCTGAAATGAAAACTGGCTCCATCTAGCGGCTAGGAAGAGAATTAATTAAAGCTAAACATCATTCTTCATTAGTGCATTTTTTTTGTATGGCTTCAGTTTTTCCACCTTCAATAAATTCTTAAAATTTCAGCAATGCCTTTGATTGAGGGATTTCTCTGGTTTCTCACCAAGTAATTGAGAGTTTAATATATAAAAATAGTTTGAAAATGGAGGAAAGGTGGTTTGAAGAATGCCAACTGTATCTACACATAATTTTGTATACATAGGATGGATGTGTAACTGACAATACATTTACTTACAATAAATCAAAAATATTATTCTTTTTGATTTACTGTGATTTACCCTGCACCGACTGGCACCCAGAGGAGAAGCATTGCTGTGCAGTATGTACAGGGTATCTTCAATTCTTTGACATATACTTGTATTTAGGTCTATGTCACGTGTATTATTCACCACTTAATAGGTATATTAAGTTAATGTTAAATTAAGATTAGACTTCCAATGAAATAATCTGTGTGTTACAACTGTGCTGATATATAGGTGTATACAAAAACAAAACATGGGCTAAACGTATGGAATGAGATTTGTACCAAATATCTACAAAAGCAAAACGAAAATCCAAACGAAAAAAAAAATCCACAAGCAAAAAAAAATTAACTAAACTTAACTCTTAAATCTACTAAAAAATTATAATAATACACTAAATTGTATTAAAGTTAAATCTTTGAAATCGAAATTTTCTTTTCTTTTTCTTTTGGCTTGTGGAATTGAGGCACAAATCTCACGTGAGGGTGGGGGTTAAAAGATTATTTCAAGTGGCCCATCGGAGTTGGAGTGACAGCTCATTCACACAGTTCACACAAATTGTTAACGCATCATCATTTTGCGCTTAAAGTCTTTGGACAGTATAGCCAGGGATGACGTGTTTTTTGTAGGCCAACCCGGAAATCAGAATCGCCATGGGTTCCCTCGACAAAAAAAACTATGGGATTTCTCCATTGGATTTTCGATAATAGCAGAAAATGAGCTCTGTGGCAAACAAAATTGAATGGTCTTACAAGTTTTGTTCAGCAAGATAATCGTTACAAACGAATAGCACGTATACGATTTTTGAAGCGGTAATGCAATCGCCAGAGGGAGAAAGCTAACGTTAGGCTAACAACGAATTACGAGTCCCATGCCTCCTACGTCACCACCGCAAAGCTTCCAACCATTGACAGTATATATAAAGGCAGGTCAAACCCGTTTTCACTTTTTTTTTTTATTAAGTGATTAAATAGTCCTATCTTCCGATTTGTTGTTATTTCGTAAACGTTTATGAATAAAAACGAATTAATAAATTGTCATTTTGCCCAAAAGTGACAGTTTTATTGTTAAAAAAAGGATTTCATATTTACCGCGACGTTACTTCCGTTTAGACAGACGCTGGCTCTAGAAGCATGAACATCCTACGGCCCACTTCGTTGTTATTATACTTCTTAATTGTGAAAGTATTAATAGATATTTCATAACAGATACCTTAAGAAACGAATTACCTATACATTTGATATAATTGTTTACCCAAATAAAGTGTACAATGTTGAAAACTTGTACTCTGAAAACTGCTAACGTGTCAAACAGCTTAGCTTTTTTAGGACGCGGGACCAGTCTGCTCGCAATAGCATTCGTAACATATCGGTGTCTAAAATAATGCCACTGTAAAAAAATGAATCTAGCCTATATCTTTTTATATTATACAATGGCAAGATGATTCGTAAACACTAGCCTAAGTGTTGATTGGATCGAGACTTCACACCTATATCTTAATCATTGGCAGCTCTGATCCATACGGATACTAAACAATTAAATTATTGAATGGATTTAGAAGTTTTCTTACTGTAACGTTGATAAAAGTGTATTCGTTTAGGCTAGGCTACTATGTTTCTAAAGGTGCAGGCATATATCATGTTTCAAAAGTTCTAGGTTAGTAGCCTATGAGACAGGTAGCCTACGGACGCCTGATTTGAAATTCAACTGAAATAATCACGTTATCTTCCCAGACACGCAACAGTCTAGAAGCCAATGAAAACATAAATGCTAACCAAAATGTATTGCATTCTTTTCCCGTCACGAGCCAAATCTAAGCTATCAAGCAATCAAGTTCTTACATTTTTGGATCACAGGTCAAGGAGACCTCCTTCTGGGTCCAGTTAAGAGCTCTCATGCGACGGATGTAATTTAGGGTAGTAGCAACGCAATTGAAGTATTTGAAACACAGCATCAAGGGCATCAGATGATTTGAGGGGGAATATCTCATCAGTCCAGCAGTCGATGTCTTTGAAGGTCCCGTTTTGGCCAGAATAAGAGAGATTCTAACGAAGTCCACTCTGAATGAATTACTTTATTAACGGTTGACATATGGAAAGATTTCATTTCAGTGGTTTAAGAATATGTGCTTAAACCAGTTCATCAATCGTTTGACATTAAATAAAACATACGCATATATTTTTAACTGCTTAAAGTTACGGCTTTTTTCAAGCAAGATCAAAGCCTACGCTTTTTGGAAGCTAACTATGAATTAGCAAGCGCTGTATGCAAATCAACACTAATATATGGTGAAAGTAGGGATTCATTTTGAATTACTTAAGTGATTCAGACCAACAAAAACGTTACATTTGTGTCGAATTAAACAGTTTTAAAACGCTACGCAGTCCAATTTTCGTCAGCGCTGAGCGTAGCTCTGGTGTTGATTACGTCATTGGACAAATTGGATGCTCCAAGCATAAAGGGCATCACATGATTTGAGGGGGAATATCTCTAAAGTCCAGCTATGGATTTTTTTGATTTTTGGAACAGAGCTCAGTGAGACCTCCTTCTAGGTCCAGTTAAAAGCTCTCAGGCGACGGATGTAATTTAGGGTACTATCAATGCAATTGAAGTATTTAAAACACAGCATCAAGGGCATCACATGATTTGAGGGGGAATATCTCATCAGTCCAGCAGTCGATTTCTTTGAACTTTGGATCAGAGCTCAATGAGACCTCCTTCTAGGTCCAGTTAAAAGCTCTCATGCGACGGATGTAATTTAGGGATGTAGCAACGCAATTGAAGTATTCAAAACACAGCATCAAGGGCACATGATTTGAGGGGGAATATCTCTAAAGTCCAGCTTTGGATTTTTTTTTTTTTTGGACCAGAGCTCAATGAGACCTCCTTCTAAGTCCAGTTAAAAGCTCTTATGCGACGGCGTTAATTTAGGGTAGTAGCAACACAATTGAAGTATTTAAAACACATGTTAACCAAATTATTTATGACCGATCGGCGCGGTCGCTCAGTGTCAGGTCCCGAGAGGGGTTGTCTGCAAAATGAACCCAAGTTTGATTGTTAAATGTTATGGGAAGTGCCCTGCATTTTTGCTTAAACACTAGGTGCGCACCGTTTTTCAGGCCCCGTTTTGGCCAGAATAAGAGAGATTCTAACTGTCCGCTCTCGACCTCTGCGCTGTGGTGAGTTTTAGAGTGACAAAATTACTTTATTAAGGGTAGACATATGGAAAGATTTAATTGTCAGTGGTTTAAGAATATATGTTTAAACCAGATCATCAATTGTTTGATAATAAATAAAACGTATATATTTTAAATAAACTGCTTAAAGTTAAGGCTTTTTTCAAGTAAGAACAAAACCTATGCTCTTTGGAAGCTAACTATGAATTAGCAAGCGCTGTATGCATATCAACACTAATATATCGTGAAAGTAGGTATTACTTTTGAATGACTTAAGTGATTCAGACCAACAAAAACGTTATATTTTTGTTCATTTAAACAGTTTTAAAACGCTACGCAGGGCAATTTTCTTCAGCGCTGAGTGTGGTAGCTCTCGTATTGACTACACTGGCGTTCGAATGTTCGACCTGCCTAGTATATATGAGTGGACGAAGTGATCGTGACGTCACCCATTGGTTTGTGGACCACCGTTTTGAAGCCTCGAGTTTAGAATTTTGAAAATCGCCATGTTGGTTTCATAGGCCATCGCCATCTATTTTTTCTAAACCAGAAGTGACGACATTGACCATACTTGGACTAGAGGGTGGAGCTGGGTAGGAGCTGTGAGGAGCGAGGGGTGGAGCCCGTTGCTACGTCTCTATCCCGATTGAGTATTACAAGGTAGCCACACCCTAAAGCATACCCTGCTTTATCGTCTATTTTACTCTAAATGGGACCATCATTTACTAAATGAACATCATGCTGTATTGAAAAATACTTGAAACTGGCGTTTGAGACCATAAACTCGTAAGGAAAATGTTTACTGATGTAATAAAGTAAGTGAGAAGTAGGGTCATTTTTTTCATAGACTTCCATACAATCTAGTTGCTTCTGAAACCAGAGAGAGTCGCCCCCTGCTTGTTATTAGAAAGAATTCAGGTTTAAGGCACTTCAGCATATGCTTCATTTTTCAGAGCCGGAACTACACCCTCGCTTCCAACTTGTAATTTTATTTTGCACGCTTACCCCCGACAAACTCTGTAGTTCTATTTAGACGCTGGTCAGAAACCGACTGGTCAGAAAGACACTTAAAAGCTTCGACATTCACAAGTGGGGCATTTACTAACGTATTTAACGTCGTAGAACAAAACGTGAAACATCTCTTAAGCTTGTGTTTACCACAGACCTTATTTCAGGCATCTAACACAAACCAATTAAAAAAAACCATTGACTTCGAGACGAAGGAACAAATTGAGAAAAAATGCTAACACTTTCGGACTCATTCCTGGACCACAAACGGCCAAAGTATTAGAGAAAGCACGTGAAAACAGGTTTTCAACCACTTTTCATTGCTCTCTCGCAGTTTCACAATTCTCCCGTAGCCCTATTTCTCCTGATTTATGCCGAATGTAAAAAAATAAAATAAAAATCCTTTTCGAAGTTTAGATTTATGTCCGATTGGTTGGTCTGGCCATATAAAAAATAGACACGTAGCAGCCGGGAGAGAATGCAGACCTATTTCGCTATCATTTAACTTCGTTACTACTCAGTTAGTATATATTCCGGTCACCAACCACCTTCTAAAGACTATTCTTACCCACATGGTTATAACAGATTCCTTTCCTTTGTGTCCAAATAAGTTATTATTTTCTATTTTGGTAATTAGACCCATAATCTCTTAGATTCACTCTTCACTCCGAAAAGTGAAGCCTATGCGTAAGTGCCTTAAACCTGCATTCTTTCTAATAGCCAGGAGGGGGCACCTCCACTGGTTGCACTAAGTCCATGATAAAATGACCCTACTTCTCACTTACTTTATTGCACCAGTAAAACCTTTCCTTACTAGTTTAAGGTCTCAATCGCTAGTTTCAAGTCTTTTTCAATACAGCATGATGTTCATTTTGTAAAATATGGTCCCATTTAGAGTAAAATAGACGATAAAGAAGGGTATGCTTTAGGGCGTGGCTAACTTGTGATTGAGACCCCATTTTGCGTTTCACTGTCACTGTTTAACGGCCGAATGGTGGGTCACTTTAAATATTGCTGCCGCAAGGATTTGTGGGACCTTTCCTTTCGTAAAGGATGGTCCAGTGTATCCTATGCTAAAGGAAATAAGAAAGGAAATATTGAAACACCTTTCCTTAGCATGTAGAGAACTCGACCAGCACCTATCATGGCTGCCACTTAGATACTTCCGGGTCATTACACTCAGTTAGGAACCTTCCTAAGCAAAAAATGACTATTCGACCGGAGCCCACTAGTTCCCTGCCTTTAGTGGGGCCCCTCCTCAACGCTCATCAAGGCCCCAAAAACTGCCACAAGCCAACAAGACTCACAAATATTAGTGTAGGTTTAGTCTTTACTTTTAGCTTTAAATTAAAATGATAGTTGTTGTGTACTTTATTTGAGAACTGTTTATAAGTTGTGATGGTTATTTATGTTTTTATTTATTATTATTTATTTTAACCAAATGAATTTTGGTAGCATCAACTGACCCAAACAAATTAAACACATACACAAAAAATAAGCCTTTCTGTGTCTTGTGTCATGCTCTGTCTGTGTGTGTTTTCTCAAAGCATTTTTCTTTTTTGCTGGACGCTGTAGGGACAATTTTTATGCTGTGCGTGCCCGAGCACATGCACAAACTTCGGTTGGCTCTCACTCCAAGGTTTTCTGGAACGTTGGCAGCCCATTAGACACATTGTTGAAACAAGCCAAATGGGTCCTTAAGAAGAGGACAAATATATCTGTTCAAGTTGTAGGTTTATACAGCGACCGTGATCGCACAGATTCTTCACGAAAGGTACATTCATTTTTAAGATCTCAAAGCCGAACAATTCCAATCTCTGACGTCATGGATTGGGCTTTCTCAAATTCCGGTTTATCAGTGTTTGGAATATAAAACACCATTTGAAACTTCGCCCACTTATATAAAATAAGAGAATAATACTGAATTTCTTGTTGTTTTAGAGTGAAATTAGTATGAAGTTCCCATTTAAGCGGACCTTGGGACGGTCCTTGTATTACCCCCTATGTCCATGTAGATCTGGTGTGTAGTCAGGTCATCTGTCCGACACACATACACCCGACCCCAAAACTGAAGATATTTGCAAATTTTTCTTTGAATCTTTAGTTTTGTCTGCTATTAAACTGAACACTTCACTTTCCTTGACCTCTTTGGTTATTTCACTGCGTACAATCTTGGCTAAACACTGAAGTATTTTGTTTTGGATTTGGTAGTTTGTGCCCTTAACATTGCCACCTCCATTAATTATTTTCTTTCTAAGAGGGTAATTGTCTGCCATTTCTTCCAAAATTGCCTGGAAATGACCTTTTCTATGAGAGTTCCCATGCTCATTCAACTGTGTTTGAGTTGCAGTGACACCGAGCACTCTTGCAATGGTTTTGATGTATGTACGGTTTTCCTCTGCTTTCTTTTTCCGGTCTTCATTTATGACATCCGACATTAAAAGGTTACTGTCTCTGGCCCTTCTACACTGGCTCCAAACATACATAGCATTGATGTGACTCTTTGACTTTGCATGGAGCTTGAAACTGTCTGCGAGATCAGAAGGGTCAATACTTAAACTTTAAATAACTAAGAAGAATGTATCTAGAGTCGAGAGTTAGTTGTTTGAGAGAGTAGACTTTTATTGAACATTCAATAACCACCAAGTTGGTCTGCTATGTCAACTGAATTGTAACCACATGGTATCATACTTATTACGCAAAAATATAGTCTCAGGCGTATTCTGAACATTCTGACCACACATCTTCACATCCCATAAACATTTGGGGCCATTAACAAGTAACCAAGACCCCAAAAACATTTGGTACAGAAATTGCCAACACCCTTGTATTCATAAACATTTCATCACCCATTTTATTCCTATGGCGGGGTCTTACACATACAGTTGAAAGATTACTCAGGCCTACTTCAAAGCACTCTGTATTCCCCGAAACAATACACTCATATTTACTTCAACGCCCTCGTCAGACTTGATGTCTGGACCTTTTGTTAATGCTCTACTGGAATTCCTACAACAAGAAGATAAGGCCATCTGGTCACTCTGGTGGTGTTATACACAGCAGGATACCCTCCAGGAAAACACATATTCATATTATAGTCATTACTCTTTAAAAGTATTTCTAACATAAAGGGTATGCTTTGTTATTATACCATATACCATAAAACCAGCATCTTTACCAATCATCTTTACCAGCCTTTTGCCAATAATAGAAACCTGACTGTGATGTGGAGGTGGATTCAGATGTATTGGGGAGAGAAAAATGAGTTCAAACAGGCAGAGCAGTACTCTCTTCTCTGGATCTTGAAACATCTGAAATGCATGATAAAGCAGAGTCGGATCTCCATGCAAATGTTTAATCCAGGGTAATAACCAACATTTTCAGTTTTAAGGTATACCGTTGGGGCCCTTGGGTGCAAACTCTGTTGGGCAATGTCATCTTTTGGCAGTTCTGGGCCATTGTGTGGGTCCGGCTCACTGTCTTCTTAAGAGGGCTTGGTGTCATCCCTTGATAAAACTATTAATGTAAATAACACACATAAACCATTACTGTAAAATCACAATGAAATACCACAGCAGTCAAGACGTTAAAAGTTTCAAATTAATTATGCGTAATATGTCTATGACAACGTTTAAATTCTGAACTATGAATGACTGTGTTAGCTGCTCTGACCTGTCAGTGGTACTGGTAGACTGCGTCCTTGACTTTTAGAAGTCTGATTGGACTCAGCTATACTAATAAGTGTAGCACTTCTCTGCTTGTAACAAGCAGGTCTTTTAGTTAAAGAACGAATTGGCCATAGTAGGTCACATGTATGGAGCTGTTCTGGCCCTTGGTATTCTCACATGGGGATATGGTTATGTCTTCACAAGCCCCATGTTGTCACTATGACAATGACTAAAAACTGTGAAGACAGAGATTTTCGCAACAAAACATATGAGCTCAGCGTCATGCCAATAGTCTCTATATTGCCAGAGTCAGACTACACGATGTTTTTGTCTTTCACGATGGTCACTATGTCAGATTATTCTATAAATTCTTGCTGTGTCTTGCCTGGGAGAATGGCAACACTTCAAGTATGACCCCAACCAATCATCGTATGCTGCCTTACACTACCCGACGCGATTTCATTGGTTGTCGGGGAGGAGTGTCAAGAAATTGTAATTCATGGCTATCAAGGAACACGTCGAGTTGTGAAACTAGGCAGGAAAATACAAAGAATTCTGACATGCTACACTTTTCGGTGTCGTGGGTCGTCCCAGACGCCACATCACAGTCCACAGATCCTGTCACTCTACAAGCTCGTTCGTCGTTCCCGACGTCCGAGATTCGGCCCCAACACTACGTTTGGTTGCGACCACAAAATCGTGTAGTCTGATCCTGGCATAAGTGTATATTGTAGTTTGAAGCACTGCATTGCAACAGTGTGATCAGCCAGTTGTCATTGTATGGAAAAGGTTTGTAGTTGTAAGTGTTACCCTGCAACAACTGCAACTGTTCAGCCTGTTGTGATTGTATTTCATGGATAATAGTTGTAAGCATTACACTGCGACGGTGTGATTGAATTGAAAAAAGTCTGTTTGCAGTGCTTGCTTGCCGTTGGTGCTCTGCACTTACGCTGTTGCCCGATTACACTTAGTAAGCATAAAACGACATCAAGTTAAAGCCAAAAGTATGTACATATTGTGACAATCCTCTCAGTGTGTATCTGGGGGGGGGGGGGGGGGGGGGGGGGGGGGGGTCTGTTTCAGGTAGCTTGTGGCAGGGTAATTATGACAGCAAGGAACACTTGGGCTTCCTTGGGCTATAAAAGCACCCACCTCCCAGACACAAGGTCTCTCTCCTTTTGCCTGACCACATGCTGTGGAAATGAGCTATTGTCTTACACCCTTCAACACCCCACACCATACTTTTCACCCATGCACCCATTTACTGAACTGAGTTGTCTAATCTAAATTGGTAATAACACCACCTATTCTAAACCCTTACTGTGCGTGTGTCTCCATATTTGTCATGGCCTTGAGAGAAAGTCTGTAACATATTGGGGGCCGGTCCGAAGCTTTGCATAGTTTTAGGAAATGATTGGCGGTACAGCATAATGTAGCGTTTGCGTACCTTTAACGGGTAATGGTTTGAGGGAGAAAATCTTTCTTCTCTTTCTCGTCTCTTGTTTTTTCTGCTTTGTTTGGAGAGGCACGCACAAGTTGCTTCGATTGTTTTGTTTGTCTGGGAGACGCTGTCGGTGGTTATAGGCAAAGTATATTTTCTGGTGTGCTGTGCTGCCTGTTTGGTTTTGATTGGAGCAACACCTGCTAGGTTTAGAGTTGGGAGTACCAGTGGTTAGAGAATTTGTCTCGGGGGCACATCCGTGAGAGCAGGAGGATTGCCAGCGTGCTGGTAGTTTTTCCGTCCCAGCTGGCTCAAGTGCTTACGTATCTGCTGCTGCCCATGAAGATTAGGGGGAAAGTGTTAGGTAGAGGGGTGGCTCCAATTTTTGTCGGTTGGCAGTAGTGCACACTAGGATTGTCAGTTTGGTTCGTTTGTGGCCATATACCTGTTTTGTGGTAATAAGCTATGGCTGGAGAAGAAGGTTTTTTAATGCTCCCTCAGAGAGTTTTTTAGTTGGCTGTTAACTCAGGGCCACTCGACCCTACTGGGCAAGATGAGAGAGCACTGCAGTTCCCTGAGGGTTATACAGCATGCCCTGTGGTGCATGCTGTGCACAGTGCCAAGGCGGTGTCTGACAGGATGGAAGAGGAACAGTGGGTGCGGGGGATAGTCCTAAATCATTTGAAAAAGCTTAATCCGGAAGTTGTTTTTCTACAGGAGACGCATTTGAGAAACCAGGATCACTTTCGGTTGAGAAAGAGGTGGGTTGGCCGATTGTTTCATTCAAATTTCCATGTCAGATCACGGGGAACTGCAAAACTGATGAACAGAGGCGTCATGCCCATTCAAACTGTGGGTGGGGGGGGGGGGGGGGCACGTGTCCCACCAGATTATTGATATCTGGATTATGGTTAATATTTTTACTTTATTTCCTGTACCTTTTATAATATGTAGTTATGATCATTTTATATTATGAATCAAACGTTGTCTTCTAATTATGTCACAGATCATATCTCACACACACCCTTTACCTATGGCATTGCTTTCTTCCAAAATGTACAGGGTGAAATTGGTTCGCTGCTGTTTGCGAGCCAATAAGATAGATTTAATCAACAGTTTAACTGTGTATTGCTGAAGTGGTTAGTTGAACATCAATCTGTTTTTCAAACGTGAAAATGAAATGCATTTAGTTATACACACTTAATTGCATTTGAGAAATATAGACAGTTTGCTTTGCAAGATAGTTGGCTATTACCAGCAAAATTTACTAGGCATCCCTCAATCCCGTTGTTAAGCCTTCTGGCTCTCTTGCTAGTCGTGATTAGCCAAGCATCCTATTTAAGAATGTTCTCGACTTTTGTCAAAACGTTTGTCGGCCTTAAAATCGGTCTTAAATTAAAGCTCCAGATCTCAGGTTAATCATACAAAAACAAATATTCTCTAGGGCAAACAGTTTGTTGTTTTGAATGTTTTTGTAATGAATGATTGACTGATGTGCCCCCACGTCCTTCAGTTCATATTGGTAAATGGGAGCTGTGTAAATCATATGGCAGTGAGCTGATAGATTTTGCCACAACTATCACAGATTATAGTTAGCAAAAGACTGAATTCCATTTGTTATGTCCTCGTCAATAAGCAGAGGAAAATATAAAAATATAAACGACAGAAAGCCAAGCTCTTCATCAGTCAGGAGGTTGTTAATGCAAGAGGTAGGTTACCTTAGGAGATTTATGGTGATAGGCTCTTTTTCCTTCAAGCAAATATGTTCAGATTTACTAGAAAGAATTGTTCCCTCTTTCTTACCATTTCAGACCAATCAAAGGATGATGATCAGGCAGTTAAAGTTGCTAGCCTGTGTGAATCAGGTGAAGATGCAGTGCCGGTCAAAGGTTTGGACACATGTTCCCATTAAAGTGAATGGGACACATTTTCCCATTCAAGTGAATTGTGTGTGCGAACTGTTGATTGGTACTGTAAGTGAATAGCCATATGATAATTCTGACAATAACAACATGATGAATCCAAGTGAACTTGGCGAGAGTTTGGGATTCCACATGACCGAACTCTCATTGTGTGACTCTCATCAAAGATGATGATGGATCTTTCAAGGAGGCTGAGCAGTTTGGAAAATAGAATAACTACTGCTCAGTCTTAGCTTTTAATGAAGCAGACACTGCTATGTGATGTCAGCAAGTCTCCTCTGTACTCGTACTGCTTCTTAAAATACAGCTATTACCATGTTTGCAGGTTCCTTTCATCTGTGACTTCATTTTTTTCTATGTTCTCTAAAATTAAATCTTATATGTGTTTATGCCCCCTAAAATTTTGGAGTGAAACAGACAGAAAGTGGCATCATTGTAGAAGCTAGTGTAGAACTGAGTGAATGAGTGAGTGTCATTTTCAATGACATAATAGCCCAAATAATTTACGTGGACATTTCTAAATACAAATATAATAAGTGTAATGGGAGATTACTGAGCAACACAAATTTATTTAGTAAATCTTTAAAATAAAATGTCCCCATAATAGTTGAATTATATGTAAAATTGACGAAAATTGCATAACTTTTTTCGTTCTTTTTCTGGGGAAGGACCCCCCACTCTAATAATGCCCCCCTAGAATTTTGGCTTGCATGACACCCCTGCTGATGAAAAAGGGTACTCCTTTTGTTTCATCCCACGTTACCTCTGATCCACTTGGCAGATTTGTGGTCAATGGGCACCTGTATAATGTCCCTCTAATTTTGGCCAATGTCTACGCCCCTAATTGTGATGATGAATGTTTATTTTCGACATTCTTTGCTTCCCTCCTATCTAATTATGGGTGGGAACTTTAATTGTGTCCTGGACCCCAAGCTGGATAGGTCATCTAACAAAACTCTACCACTGACTAAAACTGCTAAAGAAATTAGATCTTGCCTTAATACGTATAAAGTTGTTGACCTCTGGCGGTTCAAGTATCTATCATCCAGATCTTATTCATTTTCTCCCCTGTTCACCATTCATATAGTCTAATTTATTTTGTAATGGATGGTAAACTTCTCCCTTCAGTTAGCTGGTGTGATTACGAGGCCATTGTCTTTTCTGACCATGCTCCACACTTACTGCTGGCTTTTCTAAACGAAAATATGCCTGAAAAATAGCGTTTTATTAATCTTCTTTAAGCAGACAAAACCTTCACGAAGTTCATGTCGTCTCAGATTGCATTTTTTTTTATGACCAATGACACGGGAGACGTATCAAAGTGAACTTTGTGGGAAGCCTACCTTCGTGGCCAAGTAATCTACAGTGCGGCTGCTAATAGACAGCGGGTAGAACGCACGTCTCTGCCATTACAGATCGGATCTTAGATCTGGACCGTTATTATTCTGTATCTCCTTCTCCTTGTATAAAGAAAGAATCACACTTCAAACAGAATTCGACTTGCTGTCGACTTGTGAAACGTCATGGCAGCAATTGCAGTCCCGTCAAAGGTTCTACAAGCATAGTGAGAAAGCTAGTAGGCTTCTGAAAACAGGAGCCCTGTTAATAAACTATACCTATTCTATACCCTTACTGTGCGTGTCTCCATATTTGTTATGGCCTTGAGAGCCAGGCTATAACAATATATTGTGGATTCGCTGAAGACTTTTTTCTCTTTATTCAATCACACTGTTGCAGTGTAATGCTTACAACAACATGAAATACAATTAGAACACACTGATCACAATGTCGCAATGTAGCACTTACAACTACAAACCTTTCGTTTTGTTTACATTTATTGTCATGTACTTGATAACAATGCAACATCATTGCCCGTAGTGCAACTAAGTCTCAGAGCCAACTTAACTTTTCATTAAAATAAAATGGTATAAGATAAAGACAGTTATAAAAAAAAATAATTATAAGAACAGTAAAAATATAAAAGTATTTACCTAAATATAAAATATAAAGTGTTATCTAGTGCAGTGGTTCTCAACCCCAAGCCATTCCAGGTATTTGATCTTCCCCATACCTGACGTAAGAACCACTAATCTAGTGCATACATTTAAAAATCATTGTGGTATGTGTATGCCTTGTGTTATTATAAAAACACAAAAGACTATGACTGGGGTCAGAGAGGATTCACTGTGCCCTTCACCAGCAGCGCTGGCTGTAGAGGTCCTGCATGACTGGCAGCTCAGTCCTGGTGATGCATTGTGCTGATCTGACCATCCTCTGCAGAGTTATGCGATCGAGGACGGTGCTGTTGCCGTACCAGGCCTCAATGCTGCCAATTAGGATACTCTCGATATTACACCTCTGGAAGTTGGTGAGTATCCGAACCTCCTCAATTACCAGAGGAAGAAGAGCTGCTGTCTCGCTGCCTGCATGACCACACCTGTGTGGTGTGACTAACTCAGATCCTCGCTGATGTTAATCCCCAGGAATCTGAAGCTGCTGACCCTCGCCACTGCTGTTCCCTCAATGTCGACAGGTCATGCCCCCCTCCCTGCAGCCTCCTGTAGTCCACAATTAGCTCCTTGGTCTTGCTGACGTTGAGCAAGAGGTTTATCTCCTGATACCACAATGTTAGGGCTCTCACCTCTGCTCTCTAGGCCGCCTCATTCCCTCCTGTGATACAGCCGCAGATGGTGGTGTCGTCAGCAAATGTTATGACAGTGTTGGAGCTGTGTGTTGCCATGCAGTCGTGGGGGAACAAGGAGTACAGCGGGGATGAGCACGCATCCCTGGGGGGCACCAGTGCTGAGTGTCAGAGTAGAGGAGTGTGACGGCCACATGTGTGGTGTGTCCGTATTGTATTCTTCTGGTGTATGTGTATGGTTGTCTTGTCTTCCCTTCTGTTTTTCCCTCACTGTCCATTCAAACACGCAGGTGTCCGTTTCCCATCTGTCACTCCCCCCCTCAATCATCATCAACCTGCCCGTTCCCGGACCAATCAGAAGATCGCCTGTCTTCCATAAAACCTCTCCACCTGTTGTCTTTGGGAGAGCGAGCATAGCTTGATTAGATAGATGTGGTTACTTTGTGTCAGGTTCAGTGCTCGTTTTCCTGTCTAGGTGTTTATGTGTTGTGTCATCTGTGCTAAGTGTTTGTTAGTTCCAAGTTCAGTCTGTCAGCACTGATATGTAGTCTGTCTTTTGCTTAGTGTGTTTGTTAGTCATACGTGTGTTCACATTCCGAGAGTCCCCTTTTGTCTAGTGTTTGCATTTAGTTTGATTATCACCCTCAACCCTGTTCACACGTCCTGTACTCGGTACAACGTGAAGTTTATTATTTGTTGTTTATACCTGCCTGTTTTTTGTTCGGCCAGTACTCAGTACTGTGATTTTTTTCCCCCCCCCCGTTCACAGGTGTACAGCAAGTTTAAGAAGCCTATCGGCCTACATTTTCTTCACGTAGATAATACATGTTAAACACATCAGTTTAGGAACGAGTGCCATCCCTTGTATTTTTGATAGTTAAAGTTTGGTTAGGCAGTCAGACTGTTCTATTCCGTTCTTTTGTTTTGGCACTGTTCGGTTAGATCCCGTGAATATTCCCTGTGACGCTTAATAAATCATTGTTTATTGTACATCATCGTTTGGTCTCCATGTTGCTATTCACCCCCACTCACATAGTGGGTAGTGTTAGGTCCACCCCCCCCCCCCCCCCCCCCCCCCCCCACACACACACACACACACACACACACACACACACACCCCACCCCCAGGCTGATTCAACATCGGATGGGTCGCAAACAGAGAAGTAGCACTGCCAATCCGCATGCGCTGCCTGTGGTCTGCCCTTTAGGAAGTCCTGGATCCAGCTGCTCTGGAGCAGAGCCACCCAAGGCATTAGCGAACTAAGCAGCTGCTAGGGCCCCCGTGGCCGCCAGTGGGCCCCCAAGAGCACTTGATTATTATTTTTGTACGTTTTTTTGTGATACATAATATTAATATGTAAAATGTCTATTGGTAATCATTAATCATAGATACAAAAAAGCAATATTATGTTTACGGAATGGCTAGCTCATACAAACTGGTTTAATTCCCGCTGCCTCTGTGAGACTCGATGGTCAGACTAGAGCTGGTCGTGTGACGTTCGTGCAAATTGCATTATGTGTGCACGACTGACTGACCCGCATTTTGATGCTAGCTAGCTCCCTTTGTCAAAACAACGTAAGGTTACAGTCGCGCCTAACTAATGTCGCAAAAAAGGACATATCCTTCTGGAGCAGTAAAAACAGCAAGACAAAGGTATGTATACATGATGACTAATTACAGTATTTTACCATAAACAGTCTAGATGAATGCATCAGAAGCATTTAGTTCAGTCAAGGTATGTTCACTGCTGTATAGATTAAAGTTATTTTTCTTTTCTGTAAAACGAACTTGTTGTTGGGAAACATATATTTCTGTAAATACAAAAATTGCTTCTGTTCCATAAACTTTGTAGGCCACTGATAACAGCCTAACATTATGTACATTAGCGTTATCATTTTGAGGTATTTCTTTGCTATTATATTCCAATTGATTATTTCTTAATTAGCTAGACTTATAGATTAAGAGTTGTTTTATGTGTACAAATTGTTGCTCCATCAACTATGTACTCAGACATGAAACTTCTGAGCACTGAGCACAAAAATAAAAGAAAGAAACATGTCCAACTGAGCACTGTTTAAGTATGTTGGAGCTGGAACACAACCAATGCCACCTACACGTGACACTTCCCCAAGTGCAAATGTCAGTGATGATCTTGCCACTGTATATTCAGCACTGTCTACAATCCACCTCCTCAGCTTATAATACAGCAAGTGAGGTTTCAGCAAAAGGGTAATTTCCCCAGATTTATATGGATAAAACATGCATTTTGTGAGATATTTTTTGTTGTTGACAACAGTCACAGTTACCTTCTAATATGACATTTAACATGGCTAGCTTTTTAGTTTTCTCATCTTAGGTCAATCTTCCACTGCAGATGAGGAGCCCTTTCCAGAACCTGCATCCACTGATCCTACTGTCCCTTCCGTGGATGTTGCAACCTCAGCTGATGTAGAGTAAGTTAAGTAAGTGAAGTAAGTTAACACCACAGTAAGGTAACACCACTTCTGTAGTCATTGAGATCGATGGCACATCTACTCCCTCAGGAACTTCCAGCCTACACCATGGATCAGCAGCTCCTCCAGTTCACCCAGCTGAGTGGTTATTTGTCCTGGTCGACTCAGAAAGGACTGATCTGATAAGCAGAGGGCCACTGCCTTTAAAGGAAAACTTTACTGAGGGAGGTTCTGTTGATCAAAGTTATTTCATTTGAATGAAATGTTGTTTATTGTTCTGCACATTTGCTAGTTGCAAATTTGTTTTACCCAAAAGAATTTAAGTGATTAACTTGTTTACAATAAATGCATTCTCTGCTGGTTTATTTTGTTACTATTCAGTGCACCACATTCAGTATGCCCCTTAGCACTATATCACTTAACTTTGAATATTGAAGTGCAAATTAACACCAGACCACTCTTGTGAGTTTGCCACCTTTTCAGATTAAAAACCATAGAAGGGTAAAACATGCCAGGCTGACATTGGGATGATGTAAGCAACACAGCTACAACTAATACAATTGATAATGGGTGTGTTAGATTTACAGTATGTAGGTGTGCTAATGGGGGCCCCAAAATCAAATTCTGCTTAGGGCCCCATAAAGGTTTGGGCCGGCCCTGACTGGGAGGAACTTTTGTGCTGGTCTTGAAACTTCGTGACAAGTCTGGATGGCACTGTGGTGTTAAAAGCTGAGCTGTAGTCGATAAATAGCAAACACATGTAAGTATTCCTCTGGTCTAGGTGGGATAGGGCAGTGTGCAGTGCGAATGCAAGCGCATTGTCAGGGGACCTGTTTGGTCTGTAGGCAAAATGGGGTGGTCTAGTGTGGTGGGCAGGGAGGATGTAATGAGAGCTTTGACTAACCGTTTACACCTTTAAATACAATGAGAACGCGCTGATCACACTGTAACACAGTAACACAACTTGTATACTCCAATGTACACTTAAAGACTACTGGCACGATAGAAACGACATTCATAGTGTATTTGGCTGGAAAGACAAAAACGTGGCAACCTGCTGGTGCAGCTTCTGTTCCCAACAGTAGCTTAGCAACCGAGGAACAATTTATTCAAAGCAGTTGTACAGTTAGTAGTACAAGCTAACTAAAACAAAAAACTATTAAAGTATTTTGACATTATTTTAGTGTTGATAAATATAGCCTATATATTTTTGGTCCAATTTCAAAACTCAAAAGCTTAAAAAAGACGTACAAAGCCACGAGTCATAAGTAATACCAAGTAATACACCCCTCTATTTCGAATGAAGTGACCCTAACATTTATTTCCGGTAACAAACGGCGCGTGAACTTGTTCTTGCCAACATACTAACTTTTCGAATGCAGCAAAACTTGAATAATTTAGTTATTCATTTCAGGAAAGAATTTTGGTTCTCACCCATGAAACGTATGATATTTGAAGGTAATGCATAACGTTAGCTTGGGAACTGGAGCTAACGGTGTTCGCACGCACACAATCTTCGAAACAGTTGGTCTTAGGTCTACCAGTAAATATTGTATTTGTTATTAAAATAGTTTTACTGCGATTCAAAGTTGTGATTGTTTCACCGACATCATTTCAATACCAAGTTATCTGGTTTTGACATAGTCAACACACGAGGGGGACGATCTGGCTAAGTAGACAATTGATTGGTTATAATATAAAAAGCGCTCATTGTGATTTAAATTCCAGACTCATGGATTCATTACAGGTGTTGTTTAAAACATTGAAGACACCTTTTCTAATTCTTGTCAAACAATATGTTTGTATTCGTGACGCGTTCATATTTACGCACTTGGTTAAGATCAGAAAATAAATTGCCCTATACTGCCCGACAAATCATTACATTGAATCAAAGTGTAAGAACACATTCGGAATTGTTCATATTATAGCCTGCTATTAGTTATAGATACCGTAGATTTTGTCAGATTTTAGGCGAGAATGGTGAGTCCGTTTGTTTAGTCTACAAACTTTGTTATTTAGGATCTTCTGGATTCAATTTGATGATAGTACAGTACATGTGTGTGCCCTAGATGGAGAACTTTATTCTGTATGAGGAAATTGGAGCAGGCAGCCAATGTGTGGTGTACAAAGGGAGGAGGAAAGGAAGCATCAACTTTGTAGCCATTATCTGCAGTGACAAGTCAAGGAGGCCTGAAATCACCAACCATGTAAGCAACAGGTTACACGAATGTGAATATTAAAAGCTTTATTTGGCCAGTTAGAGGCCCAAGCAGTGTCATTCTCGGAAATTGCTGGCCCCATAAACATGTCTGTTTCTTAAAATTAATGTTGACAGACCTTTTTGGCCTTGTACAATTTGGTTGATAACTTCATATTAGCATATGAAGCAACGAAAGCCTTTTTTCAATCGTTATAATTTGCCATCTCCATGCCTCTGCTCAATGCATAACTGTTTTGTTTATGCTTTTTTTCTTTGTACAGGTGCGTTTGACCCATGACATGAACCATGAGAACGTGGTGTCCTTTTATGAGTGGTACGAGACCAGCAACCACCTCTGGCTAGTGGTGGAGCTCTGCACAGGTCAGGGCATGTTTGCAAAAACCAACCGACTCATCATGCAGGTCTTCTGTGTTTTATTGTGATTACGAGTGTTTTAAAGAATTGTAATATAATCTTAACACTCTTAGAGAGTTTTAAGAATGTTGTCATAAGAGTTGAGCTAAACTTCAAACTGAACTTATTGAATTCCTTTGTGCTAATCATTAGTTGTTGTCTACAACATGTTTTTTACCTTGAATATTTGTGTCAAGTGCTATAAACTGTATGCTGAGTTTTCACGTTTTCATGTATCAGGGGGTTCTCTGGAAGCAGTGATTGGTCAAGACAAGTGTTTGTCAGAGGAGGTTGTGAGGGGGTTTGGTTTAGACCTGGTCAAAGGACTCCAACACATCCATGATACTGGCATCATCTTCTCTGACCTCACACCCTCCAAGGTATAGGCCCATTTCTGTGTCTGTAATAACTTTTTCAACTTTTTTAATTTCAATAATGGATATTGTTGCCTATGTTCTCCATCTTCTTAATGTAAGAATGTATTCTCTTGATCCTTCCACAGATTCTACTGGATGGCCCTGGTACTTTGAAGTACAATAACTTCTGTCGATCCAAGGCCGAAGGAGAGCGGCTGGAGGAGTTCTTCAGTCTGGTCCACTCGTCGGACGAGGGCGGAGGAGAGAAGGGAGAAGGAGATGCCGGGGAAAACCCAGCTAAGCATATCAAGAACAGGGTACAGGGTGAGAGTCGCCTCAAATTGTTGCTCTATATTCGCATGGTAATACCCCACTCAGACTTCATGAAGTGCTTATTGCTTGAGTATTTGAGGTGTGTGTTTGTTTGTGTGTCCAGGCTCTCTAGAGTACCGTGCCCCTGAGGTGGTGCAGGGCGGAGAGAGCAGCATTCACAGTGACCTTTGGGCTCTGGGCTGCATCCTCTACCACATGTTCACAGGTAAGCAAACATTCCGTACTCCAGACTTCAAATATGATTCAATTAATTTAGTCTTCATCTAGGAAATGTATTTGCTGCTAATCCAAAGCACCAAATAACAAAGGAATGTAATTCAGCCTTGAGAGTATATTTGATAGCTGTTGCTGTCTCAGGGAAACCTCCCTTCTACTCGGAGAACCCTATGGATCTGACTGACAGAATTCTTCACCAGGAGCCTCCTTCTCCAAAACACGGAGGTACACACACACACGCACACGCATATGCACATGCACACATACAGAGCCATGGTATAGACATAGCTAGAAATAGCTTAAAATAATGCTATATTGTAAAGCATGAAATTGGCCTCCATGGTCTAGGTCCTTCATCCTGCCCTCCAAGCCAGGAGTTCCTGAGCCTGCTAAAGGGGCTGCTGCACAAAGACCCCCAGATAAGGTATGACCTTGGGTTAATAAACCCAATACATTCTACCTTCATTTAAGGCAATCTCTGACGTGGATGCAGGCAAATTGGAAAATCTTCACTAACTAATGTGTACAGGTTTATTGCAAAGTAACTAATCAGTAATGTGTCAATTACCGTTTCCAGGATGAATTGGGCCCAGCTACTGTCTCACCCTTTCTGGAGAGGGGCCTTGAGTGAAGAAGAAGAGGAGATGGAGGAAGAAGAAGAAGAAGAAGAAGAAGAGGAGGGTTCAGTCTGCTCGAGGTGGGCTCCGCAGTGCTATAGTGTGTGTGTGTGTGTGCGTTGCGCCGAAATCAAGTAATTAACAACTGTATAGAGCTGTTAATATTCCACAATGAACACACCTTGGCTTCGGTTATTTATTTGGGCCTGTCTGAACTGGTACTGAAATCTTCCTCAAAGGGGAGAACCTGTTGTTCCGAGTATACTTTCATTGTGCTGGCCAGGGATATGTCTGGCTTCTGCGTTTGCATACAGTTGTGGTCAAAAGTTTACATACACTTGTAAAGAACATGTATGTCATGACAGTCTTGAGTCTTATTTTTCTGTGAAGGAATGATTGGAGCACATACTTTGTGTCACAAAAAACGTTCATGAAATTATTATTATTTTTTTAAATTTATTATGGGTCTCTTGAAAATGTGAGTTTCACCTTCCATTGTTGCCTCCCACACCTCACTGTGAACTCACCATCACAGAAGAATGAATACACACTGCTTGGATGTTATCACTTCACAAAACTGTGTGTGTGTGTGTGAGAGAGAGAGAGAGAGAGAGAGAGAGAGAGAGAGAGAGAGAGAGAGAGAGAGAGAGAGAGAGAGAGAGAGAGAGAGAGAGAGAGAGAGAGAGAGAGAGAGAGAGATACAGCCATACACACATATTTAAGAAAACAATCCATTTTACTCATACCAGTGAGCTCTTGTGAATAATCTGTGTCCCTGGCAGCATAAGGAGAGGTTATGTGGGCCAGCCCCTTGTACGGACACCATGCATGCAGCCCTACCCAGCAGGGACACCCACTGACCAGGAAGGCTCCTCCCTGAACCCGGCTGCAGCAGAGACAGGCGGCCTGCCCAGCTGCCCCTCCCAGAAGGGTCTAGAGCAGATGTCGGAGGGACAGGATGGGGGAGAGATGGAGGAGGCAGAGGGAGCTGATGCCAAGCTGGTCTGCCACATGTCCAGCCACATGCACTCTATTAAGTCATTCAGCTTAGGTAAGACAGTCCCTGGCCAGCGGATGAAGGGAGGGGTTGGCTGTGGGTAGATGTGTGGGGGTAGGACACATCATGCAGTGAGGCCACAGTACAGTATTTGTGAGTGCTGTGTGTGAAAGGGATTAGGACCTTTAGGGACCAAATTCAATGTATTTCTACCTACCTACCTTTTCTCAGTCAGATTATGTACTTGGGCATCGTATGATGGATAAACCGTTGTTATATGTAATGATGAATAAGTGGGTTTTGAAATGGTGAAAAAACCCTAGTGTCTCTCTTCACTCGCAGACAACATGTCAGAACTGAGGCCAAAGACGTGTCTGGACCGAGGGACGAGTGAGTCCATCTTCCTGCTCAGGTACCTCTCCGTTCCTCTATCAAGAGTTATTCATAAATGAAGATTAAAAAGGGATCTATGTCATGGCATGGTACATTTTTTTGATCATCAAGTGTTGCAATGCATTTTGTTGTTTTATATCACGATCAGTCTTATTTTTACATCCCTCAGTTCTCGACCTACTCCTAGAATGAACCTAAGTGAACAACAAACACCCTCCAGGACACCTGTACCCCTGGTTAGTAATCACATCCCAATAACTCGTTTGAAAGTTACCTTTATTCTTTTGAGGGCATCACAGACAGTATCACAGAACAGCATATAATGTCAGATTCTCAACTGAGCTGCAAGGCAATAGAGACATTTTAAAGGGGTTTGCTGTAGGTCCACACTTCTTCCTCTCTTTTTTTGTAGATTATTGATAAAAATATCCCAGTAAAATAAATACCGGGATAATAAATGAATGTCAGGACCACCGTATTCTATGTGTAACTCTGTTGTAAAACAGAACTTTAGCTGTCAGCATGTATTGCCCTCTACAGATCTTTAAAAAAAATGTAATGTAAAATATCCATTTTGATTGTGAAGCAAGGAAACTGTATCATTGCACATTATTCCTTTATACATCCGCCCTACAAGAAATGTCCACCTACTGTACTTCAGAAAACGTATAAACTACAGATCATAATGCTATGTAGTAAAGTATTTTCATGAGATACATGTTTGGGATTCACTCAAATGAACTCTGAATTAGAGTTGCTATTTAAAGTACATATGTGAATGATAAAGATATTTGGGGGGAGATGATCTCGGTGCAAATGTTTTTGATAATAATAAAACTGATGAAATTTGCATTTACTTTGACTAGTTTTTATTATTGTTTTCAATGTTTCTAATAGTTTTTATGTCAACATGTTGTTCTATAAGAGACCATATCTCATTTGGGTTAGCCTGTATTAATAAATATATTATGTATATATTTCTGAGCATCTCTAATGGGGTTTACCTCATGTTTCCTCCCCCCTCAGGACAGTCTAGATGTCAGCTCTGCGGCTGACATTTCTTCCTGTGTGAACAGTCTTCTTTATACCGACTCCGACTTAACGGTCACCCCGGTCATGGACAACCCCAAAGTAAACACACAACGCAGTGGCTTCAGATCCCATTACTTTGAACAATGTATTATGACCCCCTTATCTGGATAAAATAGTAAAAAAAAGCACACTTATTTTTTATGTAAATATTTATATTTATTTATTAGTTATTATTGTACATTTATTTATGATTTATACATTTTTTACCACTTCAAGGCTCAAGCCTTTCAATCTACAGTATAAGTTGTTCTTGACTACTGTTCACAGTAGAGAGACACCGCTGAATGTATTTTCAGTTAGATGGCAAGTCAGTATTAAAGTGTGCACCACAGAGCTCTTTCATCCAGCATTTTTTTGTTTGTTTTTTTTGGTCAGATTCTGAAGAGCGCTCCGGTTCGCTTTGACTCAAAGATCCTGTGTGTTCCTGCCCACTCAGGTACTGTCACTGTCAGTCAGGGTTGCCTGTGGATTTGGTTGTTGCTTGGGTGGAGTTAGCCTGTAGTGTGGTACAAGACAGACAATCTCCACTACGCTTTATTTCTTGTTTCAATAGTATAATCGGCAGAAATCTCCCGCTGGTAAAGGCAAACCACTATATCCATGGATATTACTTATGCTTAGTTGATCGTTTTGAAAACCGATTGTTTTACTGCTTGAATTGATCAGTGAGTGAGTGAGTGAGTGAGTGAGTGAGTGAGTGAGTGAGTGAGTGAGTGAGTGAGTGAGTGAGTGAGTGAGTAAGAGAGAGGAAGAGGAATGACAAGCAGGTTCTTGATTTGAGCAGATATGTGAACTGACAGGCCGGCACATTGTCACAGCTTGGAATGATCTTGACTGGTTGGTATGACTAGTTACCTAAATGGTGATAATAGCTGAATTGCCCACAGAAAAAATGCCAGCAGTTTTCAGATTTTCCGGCAATTATATGTTTTTGGAACAGCGTGTTTGTGTTTTGCTCTTATGAACACAGGAGACAAGCTGCAGTCTCTGAGCAGTGTGGAGTGGAGACACTTTGTCCAGCTGCTTTGCTCCTGTCTGGACGTCAGGCAGACTGAGAAGGCTCAAGCTCCTGCAACTCCTCCTCCTGCCTCGACCCCTCGCTCCAAGCTCAACCTGCTCTGCTACCTCTGCTCCATCGCCGCTCACAGGGACCTAGCCACTAGGCTCATCAACTCCCCTCTGGTAAGGTCAGGGGTGAGGGGTCATGGACCAACCAATCCCCAGCTCTACATTCTACAGACATTCTCCAGTTTCCCACACACAGTCGCTAGCTTGCACACTCCCACATTCTATCCTATGTATGGCATTGGTTTTAATTTTAAGGGTCCAGTCAGGTACTTCTAAAATACTCGTTACTGTATGTTTAGAATATTTTGACTTTGCTTAACAGTACAGTAAAAAGACACTCTTTAATTTGATATTCCAAACAACTTTGTGCTAAAAGTAAAAACATCACATAAATATTTTAAAATGTACAAAATATGTTCCTAAACAATCTGTACAATGGAATGTGCTTCTGTTACTGTGAAACGATATGGCTTTGAGGCCATTCCCGTTCAGTTTCTTTTATATATGTGGAAAGATCTTGGCTATGGCACACTGAACTGCAGTCCCAACTAAGTTATTCAATCAATGGAAGGAGAAGCTGCCTGACTTCCTTTACGATAAGGAACTACACTTCCTCTATCAGGGCATTCATTAGTGACTGGAGTAAACACCCTGACACAACAATAATACTACAGTATAACAATTGAACTATGGAATAGGTGTGATAGGATGGTGGGGCAGGAAGTGGATAGTGTGTTTGTTTACGTATTAATGTGTGTATGTGTTAGGGGTGCTATGGTTTTTGGTAATAAACTACCTTTCGGTTTGCCACCCATGGTTCAGATCGCACACCAGGATGTACCTGGAGGTAGAGCGTGGAGCGGGGCGTCCACTAGGTTGGCGGTTCAATCCCTTGCTCCCCCTGTCCATCTGTCGAAGTGTCCTTGGGCAAGACACTGAAGCCTAAGTTGATCCCGATAGCATAGCATGGTAACATTGTCGGCATCGGTGTGTGAATGGGTGAATGAGAGTCCTAAATTGTAAAGCGCTTCGGTAACTGTGAAAGTAGGACCAAGCACTTTATAACTGTAGTCCATTTACCATTTAGTTCTGTTCCCAAAATAGTTTTTGTTTGTTTGGGGAGTCAGTCTGCACTAGCATAATACGAGTCTGCCATCTGGGAACAATTTGGTGTAGGTGTTGACTAAAATAGCAAGGGAACAAAGACAGCATCATTAGCACCCTTTATCCCACCTCTGGCTTGCCTCTGAAGCTAAGCAGGGTGGTCCTGGTCTGCCATTGGATGGAAGAGCAGTTGCTGCTGGAAGTGGGGTTGGGGTTGGGGTCACTCTACCCTCTGGTCTATGGCAGCCCAACGCCTCAGGACAGTGACAGGGACATTGTCCTGTACAGAGTGTGTCTTTCAGATGGGACGTTAAACGGGTGTCCTATCTCTCTGTGGTCATTAAAGATACCATGGCACTTCTCGAAAAGAGTAGGGGGCAACACCGGTGTCCTGGCTAAATTCCCGCTCTGGCCCGATGTCCATCTAACCCTCCATTCAGCTCTCAATTGGGTATTCTTTTCCCTATCCTGCCCCTTGTACCTCTGCAGTTGGGCTTAAAACCAGTGTGAGGTGAGTAAGTCTGGCGCAAATTGGCTGCCGTGGCATCACCCAGGTGGGTGCTACACATTAACTATAACTTATATAAGGTATAAGACCTAACTATAAGTACCACTCCCTCAAGCGCGTTGGGTCTCTAGAAAAGCGCTATTTCCAGTGTATTCTATTTTTATTATTATTATTATTATTATTATTATGGAATAATAACGTTAACTTGATTTTCTAAAAGCATTCCTTGGCACTTTTGGGGTATTCCAGTGGAAACACGGCGAACATGATCGTGCATATGCTGACGTCACCCAAGCCATATCCCTGGCCGAAACAATGAAAGTATAGGTATATGCTATAGCAATATAACAGATCGATAATAGGTATATATAATAACGTATGTGGCACAACAATAGAAACCTGCTGCCTTTCATAGAATCTTCACAACCAGTTCAGACGGACACAAATAAATGACCGAAGTTATGGGGATTTTCATAGCAAAAGCTTTTCAGCCCTATTCAACTTGCCCACTGATCACTAAAATGCTCATAACTTTCAAACAAAACATCCTATTTCTAATCTGTTTGCAGTTATACATTCTGCACATAATTGTGAAAATAATAATAATTGTGTCATACGCTCTAAGTTTTCCTCCATCTTGTATACAAAGTGGTCAAAAATGCTGGTCTCAGGTAACATATGGTGGATGAGGAATATTTTTGTAAAAATTGGTGTGTTAAAGCTTCTTGATAAAGGATGATTACAATCACATAATCCTAGATATATTTATATCAATGGAAAGAACTACTTCTTTTCTTAAATGGTATGTACAGTTTAGATGTGTGATGTAATATGAGCAAACCACAAACGTTTTAGGATGTCAACTTCAGGCTGGAAAGGATAAAAAAAGAATGTGTTTCGAAACGCTAAATGTGGTGGCAACTGGGCTGCCACCAACTGATTGGAGTTGAAACACTTATACTGTTAGTGTTCTCATGTATTGAGGCACTCATCATCAGACATTTTGAAGCATAATGCTGTGTAATGATCCACCTAAGAGAAGGGGTTGAAACACCTTTCAGTTATTGAAAACGTGCATATAAGTGTTTAAAGTAACTCCAAACATGGAATCGCAAACCTAAATGATGTCTCAACTAACTGTATACCTGGAGTCACAACATCTAAAATAGAGTTTGGATTTAAGGCATATCTGCACTTTAAACCCAAAATGGTGTTTCGACTTACCTGAAGTACAAACCCTAATATAGTGTTTTAATTCACTGCTTACCTGAAGTCCAAACCCTAATATGGTGTTTTGATTCACTGCTTACCTGAAGTCCAAACCCTAATATAGTGTTTTAATTCACTGCTTACCTGAAGTCCAAACCCTAATATGGTGTTTTTATTCACTGCTTACCTGAAGTCCAAACCATAATTTGGTGTTTTAATTCTCTGCGTCTAAACTCCATTATGGTGTTTCCTTGGGTTCCTTTCTTTCACTCCTCATTGTGAAAATGCCAATATGATAATTGTACTCATTACCAACAGTAATTGAAGTCATGGGCAGGAATATGACTTGATTTATTCAGGGAACAGATAGTGAATTAAACACAGTATTAACCCAAAAGTAAGAAAAAATCTATAACATATTTCTGCAACGGTTACTGCTAAAGAAATAAATAGAAAATTCTCAGAGATTTCACATTATCCCGGTCAAACCAATTCATAAAACGTACAAGTTTGGTAGGTATTGTTGTTTTTTCTGATTGTTAGGGTCAACTAAACTGTCTAGGATTACAATCCAGGGGCATCTGTGTAGCAACTGGGGATTTTTGCTTTAAAGTGACCTTTATCCTTCCTCCACCTTGTAGATTAGCACAGTCTTCTAGGTCAAGATACTCTTTCCACTCATCATCCCAGTACTAAAGATCCATTAGTTCATTTTTTAAATTAGAACTTTGTCAAAAAGTCGCAGAAAATGAAACAGATTTATTATTGAACATTGAAATGTTTAAAACATTGTTAGAGAGAATCCACTAAATTCAAACTATATCTATACGCTAATAATCTGATATATGCAACTGCTTAGGTATGGATGTTCATAAATACACATACCTGCTGAAGAGTCTCCATGGTGATTGAACACTTACAGCAAATAGGCCACGGTGATGTACCAATGGTCACGAGGAAATTCATACAAACAACAACCTTTGGATTTACACAAAGCACACCATATTGTACATAATTTGCAGATCAAATATCTGCAAAGAATTAAGATCAGTGCTGCACAATTCAATAATGCGCTCAATGGCCTTGTGGTTAGTATTTCTGAAGTTGTTTGACTGGTTGATCCCTGGCATAGTGAAATGTTTTCAAATGAGCATTAATACAAATGCCAATAAAATAAACATCAAAAGCAACATCATAAACCATTAGTATACAATAGCCAGCACTACAGAGATTCAAAGCATGGGCTAACATGATTCAATTACTAATAGCCAAGGAAAAGATTATTCAGAACTATGTATTGCTTTCTTCCAACAAAGTAGGCAGAGAGTGGATAATCATCTTTCAAGTTTGATGTCTTACAGGCTGTAGAGTTCTCATTTGGCTTGCAGATAGATGTGCAGAACAGTGACTGTCAAACTCAGACTGAAACGTCTTGTTATCTAGAAATTGCTCCGTTTTTTATAAATATCATTTAAATTTGTCCAAAAACAGGGTTTTAATTTTGCATTTCAACCACAACATACCTGTATATTTGAGGTGCAGGTGGTTGATTACTTTTTGAGAAGTTTTTGAAGTTGTTAAAAATGCAAATTGGACAGAAGAACTTGTTTGATTTATGTCCGGTATATGTTGCTTTCCTTGGTTCGACTGTTATTTCCTAATGAAATATTGTAGAGGAAAAATCATTAAAAACTGTTAATACCAATAACATAAACAACCATGCAACATGAACACTAAAAGCACATACCTTCACGACGTGAAGTTAATTCAGTGTATTTAGTGTTCTTTTTGAACTTCCATTATCCAAGGAAGGGTTTTCCATTCACATGGCCAGATCATATGACATTAACCACATTACCAGAGACAGGTATCTTGGAATTTGTAGTTTAGACTTAGAACTGCCGGTTCTTCATTTCGAATAACGAGGAAACCTTGATTGAACTATTTTGACTCAATGTCTGTTCTGACTATTTGGCCTAGAGGTTATGGACAGTATTTACTCATTGGGATTAGTTAATGGTTCAATCCTCCACATGGTCAGTCTCAATAAGTGCAAAAGTGTTCAATAAAGCCCAACCTGCTTGTTTGTTACCAATGACATAGGCCTACTTGCTCTGTTAATATTGATGAAGGCAAGACAACCAAACCCATTCACGTTGTGAAACTTACCTAATTATTTTGTCAACTCAGTTCAAGCTGCCCTGCCCCCTAGATGTGTTTGCATTGCTTTATGAGTTGCTTGACTGGCTATGTTGATTCTGATCAACTCTTATGTGCAGGTACAGCTTTGGTCAAGTGTGATAATAATCATTCATTAACCAACAGATGTCCAGTGTCAATATGCCTAAATCCTGAAATTCCAATTCCCAGTGCAGTGTACAAGCAAAATATTCCATTGACTGAATGAATTATGATGCTGCTATCATGCTTGAAAAGGTTTCACTGGACAGACTTTAAGTACATCATACAGTATGCCATTGCCTACACAACCACTGTGGTTGGTACTGTAATATTTTGCCTTTGTGTAGATAGCATTTTTAAAGGGTAGTCTGAATTTGCAGCTGTGTCTCAGATATGCCTGCAGACACTGCAGAAAATGTAACTACGACTTTGTTGGTATGCAAATCTTACATACACACACACACACACACACAAAATACATGGCCTGTGAATTGGAAAATAACTACAAATACTACCTTCTTTGTAGGAAATTAATGAAACAACTTTGGAAATGAAAACTTTGCTTTGGTGTCTTGATCATTGTTTGCTGTGTTCCATTTCAAACTACAAAATTCAAATTTACAAACTACTTCAGGTGTTTCAGGAATCCTCAAAAGAGTTTCCAAATTTACATAATCTACGAGACACCTAATTTCGTTTGACATTTGATCACCAATCCAAACACCAATTCTTAGTTTAGGTGCCTTAATTTTTATGATATCAAATTTTTTTGGAGCCACTCTCTTCTAACAATGTGCTAGTGAATCATGAAGTCACACTTTTTCTTTAGAGAGAGAACTTGTGGATTTAATCTCATATTGGTATAAATAAACCAAATCCTAAATTAAATTAAAAGAAAGTTGGAAATGGCAATACCAATGGTATATACACCATATGTGTTCCAAATATGCCGAACCAACTGTGACACCAAATCCATTTGGACAGACCATGCACTGCTTGTTTGTAAGATAATTAAATGGGATGACAATTTTATCAGATGCAGACAAACACTAAATCTGTGAAGACATTTGCAGTGATAGGCCATTGTCACCCCATTAAAGAAATTGAGCGCCATTGTAGCTTGTAGCTGTGGGACAAAGATTGAAAACCTTCCTTTCTTAAAAGAGGTCACAATTAGTCATTTTGGACCGACCAGGAACGGGTTCTGTTCAGGTTTGCGATCCTAGTTTGGAACTGTTTGGAGAATTTCAACCAGGAATAAATGGGTTCGCAACCCGTGCACTTTGACTGGCAGCTGGAACCATAAAATAGGAGGTTTTGTCCTGGAACCGAAGTGCGAACAGTTACGACATTAATGGGTATAGTGTCATATTCTATGGGTCAGAAAGACTGGATGGAAACACAGGCTGGTTTGCAAGATAGCACCAAAGTTCCACAGATCCTGAACAGAACTGGTTCAAGAACCCATCTGTAGTCGGTGAAATGGGCTAAAAGTGGTTCATTCACAGTGGGAAATTGATTCAGATTTTTTATGTTCTAAAATAACTTTGGAGCCAGACATGAAAAGAATTTGCTGATCCAATTTGGCCTGAAAGTAACCAGTTGAGTCTGTATGACCTAGACCCAGAACTTGGCTCAGCAACAATGTTAACAAACACAGATAGCAAAATAGCATAACCAATGACCCTTTCCTTTGCGCCTCCCTCTTTCCTCGTCTGTTCTCTTCTATGCTCTCAGTTCCCTGTACTGATTCAACAGCTCAGGCTGGGTCCTAACTGGGATGTGTAAGTACAGTGTACACACACACACACACACACGCACACGCACACGCACACACACACTAGCCTAACCATACGATGTGTATGTGTTCCAGGAGGGCCAAGGTGATGAGGGTGGTAGGGCTGCTAGCTCTCCACTGTACAGACCTGAGAGAGGAGACGCCCGTCTCTGAGGTCAGTGCACACACAAGCACACACAAACACACACACAGGGTCAGAACAACACCGGCACAGACTGAATCATCAAGGTTTACCGCAACACATAATCTTAAGTGCGTGTCTGCCGTTGCCTGGAGTTGCAAAAAATCCACATGAACATGTCTGAAGGTTATCCAGTAATCCACTCAGCCACTGTGGGGGCTGCTGCAGAGCCATAGGAGTATGCCTGAGCTGCAGTAGTAGTCAGTATAGAGCAGCAGCAGCAAGAGGAAGGGTAGGAGCACCAGAACTGACCAGCAGGGGGCAGTGTAGCCCAGCTGGAAGGCAACGATCGGGTTATACAATCAGCATCAGACAGAGAGGAACGGACCTGTCCAAACATGCTTAGACACTGTGATGGGGAAAAACACCCCATAACACACTTATCAAAGAGAGAGACAGAAACACACGTACACTTAGACACATACACACACAAAGCCCCAGTCTTAAATCAGTTCAAACCCAAGTTTCTATTTGATGTGAGATCAGGCGCCTCTCTTCACGCTTTTATCCTGGTTCTGGATGACCGTTTGGACTGTTTCCCGTTCTCCCTCGCTTCTGTCTCTCTCTTTCCCCTTTTCTTTCCACTCTTGGTCCTGTTAAAGGGCTATCCTGAGAGAGGGAGGGGGTAGAGAACGACTAATGACAACCATTCTAAAATGGCCGACCACGTTATGGCTGTGAGACCGTGTCTGAATGGCACGACTTTTTTCCATGATGATTTTATTTAGGGGAGGCAAATGACTGCATGCATGCTTGTACCGTGTTTGCTCGTATTGTTAATGTGACCCACTGCGCTGTTTTTTATTTTGCCTCTGTTTATTTTTCATTGTGTGTGTGCTGAGGCACTCAGCAGGGGGTTGTGTGTGTGTGTGTGTGTGTGTGTGTGTGTGTGTGTGTGTGTGTGTGTGTGTGTGTGTGTGTGTGTGTGTGTGTGTGTGTGTGTGTGCGTGTGTTTGTGTGCGAGCTCAGCAGGGGTTCTGTGTTTGAGGGTCCGCCTGCTGCAGTGGCGGTAATTGGAGTGTCAGGGCTGGGCTTTGTTACCATGGAGACAAACCTCGATCGAACCGCGGCTGGCGCAGATTTTTCAGCGGCAGAATAGACTCACCTGATGTTTGTGGGCATATAGTAGATACATATTTCTCAGTGTTGTCTTGCATAGAACTTTTTAACCAAAGTTCCTTGTGTTAACAACCGTGTTTTAATTGTAGTTTTCAAATTTCTAGATGGTCTAGACTCTCTTATTAATCTGCCAAAGAGCCAATGTTAAGGCTGTTGTGGTTAAGGAATACCCTCCTGTGTTGCTCCTCTATATTCCCGTTGTTGTCAGCAATGTCTTCCCAACGCTGGATAGATCACCATGATGCTGTTAGGGTTGTTGCTGACCCTTAGGGGTCATAAGTAATCGGAAGGCTTTCCCCCTAGGACGGGATGTGATATATTAACCTAGCCTGCTGCTCTTCAGCATGGCCCCTATATCTAGTCAGCAGCACCGTGACTAGCAGAGAGGCTTAATGTGCATTGCCTTACCGCCTCAGGATTTTCAAGCACTACTGATCTGGTAGTGTGTGTTCACATATGTATGTTAATGTGCACTGTGTGTGTGTGTGTGTGTGTGTGTGTGTGTGTGTGTGTGTGTGTGTGTTTGATAAAGCAGGGTGCAGGCTGCCATAATGATGCATTTGGGGGAAAAGAGCGACGTGTGTGGGGGGGGCTCCAACTACCGCCGCTGTTTGTTTTCCTACTCAGCGGCTTCGGCGTCCACCCCCCCCCCCCCCCCCCCCCACACACACACACACACACACACACACACACACACAGTCACAGTGGTGGCTGCCAAAGAGCTGCTCCTTCACCACGCGCCACTAACGCACCCACAAACATCTGTTCACTGCAAAGTCATCATTTATGTTGCTTAGAGGGCTAGGGCCAGGCATGGAACGAGAGAGAAAGACACACACACACACACACATAATAGCAGAGTGAGACGGGGAGGCAGTACAAGAGAGGGAGTGAGACAGGTAGGGAGGAAGGGATTAACCCCCTGCTGAGCGAGAGAACAAGGGAAAGCTAGAGAAAATGAACAAGGGAATAACAGCAGAAAATAGTCTAATCGCAGGAGGAGGCTGGGAACCATGATAATGCCAGAAACCAGGCAACCATGCCGGCAGTGTGTGCGTATTAGTGAGTGCGTTTTCAGGGAAGGAGTAGTTATTACGAAGCTATGAGTTTGGTAATGACATGCTTGGTTGTCTCTCGGCTCCTCCTTCATCCACTGTCCCTGCCTTAACTTTCACCCTCCCTTCTCTCACGCTCAAACACACACACACACTCACAATCCAGTGAGTATACTGCTTGCAGCCTTCCAGAACAAATGGCTGAGCAGGTTATTGCAACGTTTTTTCCAGAGAACAATTGCTCCTGCTTAAGCCAGCCATGACCATGTTTTTTTATAAATGTGAGTGAGTGTGTGTGTGTGTGTGTGTGTGTGTGTGTGTGTGTGTGTGTGTGTGTGTGTGTGTGTGTGTGTGTGTGTGTGTTTCACAGGCGGTCTCCATGTTAACAGAGCTGCTGAGAGAGAACTTTAGGAACGTCAAGCTAAAGCAGTGCCTGCTACCTCCACTGGGGGAGCTGCTGTACCTCATCTCCTCGCAGGTAACCCAGACGTCAGGAACCAAAGGGGGACTAGCTACTATGCTCCTGTGCTCACACTTTCACGCAAATGTTTGTTTCCTTGCTAAGTTAAGTGTCATTATAAATTCATCTGGTAATTTATTGCCATTCCAAAACATAATTGTACTAAAAATATGCAGGAGTAGCACAGAACACATATTTTTCATAAATGTATTGTGTGTGTTCCTGATCATGTAAACCCTATTCTCTTGAAAGTATGACAAGGAAGAGTGGCAGTGTGGCAGTGTCTAGGAGGATGACTCCGGAGAGAGGGTTGGGGTTAGGGCTTTCTTCAATGGGCCTTTTATTTACTAAAGCAGACAAACTCTACAACAAGGACTGGTTTACACCTAAAGCTAACAAATGGCAACATATTTCAGCAGCTGCACCATGTAGCTTCTAGCTAGATTGAAATTCAATCAAAAGAGATACTCAGGTTGCATACATAAATAAAGTTCAGAATCAGTCGACTTATTCAATCACAGTACTCTCTGTACTTTTTGCATAATTGTGTTAATGAAACCAAACCAAATATATGATAAAATGGGCCCTGAGAGAGCAAATAACAAATAATGTATTACCTAATATGAAATATCACAGAAATAAAAGAATAAAATACATAAAAAAGTGTTTTGTTGTAGTTTATGTCACATAGATGCTATAACCAACCACCATAAGGGTTCTCTACTTTTTCCTGGTGCGATTATAATTGAAAATAAATAAAAAAGGAAAGTATTTCGATACAAATCTAAATAATATGTTGTTAGCTTTCTCAAGACCCCTTTAATTTAAAAACAAAAATGTTTTGTTGAAGGTCTGATTCTTTAAAAAATATGCAAATAGTTCAAAAATATGCAAAACTACCATGATTGTTCTAAGGGTTCCCTGACTTGACCTGGTCGCCACAGCTGTGGGTGGGACTACTGACGTTGTGCTGGACAGGAAAAACAAACAGAAAGATGCTGAGCACGCAAAAGCCTTTATTTTCTAAGGGATACCTGCAGCCTCATGGCAAAAATGTTGCAGCTCAGTAGGTGTTTGTGGGCCACTGGTTGCAGACCCCTGACCTAGAACACAACAAACAGATAGATACGTTGGAGGGTGAGAGAGGGAAAGAGAGTCGGACATTGACGGGAACAGCTCAATTCCCATTTATCTAGGGAACACACTGTGCTCTTTGTCTCGATTCTCTGTCAGCAGACTCGACACCTCCTGTTGAGGTCTTTAAAAGGTGCAATTTCACAACGTCTCCGGTAGTATAGCTCTCCAACCTATGAAATCAATAAGATATCGGTGGTGAGGGGCTTTATGAATATTTGTCAGCGGCTTACTTTGGAAGAAGTGGCCTTGAATTGTGAAGGTGTGGTCTGTCTACACCTCTCCCCAGCTAAACACTGTCCTTCCCTGTGGCTGCAGAGAACCAGTCAATGACCAATGATTAGCAATACTGCTGCCTCCATACTCAAGGTTGAAACGCGGGAAGTCCGTTTCTCCACGGCTCCTTTTCTGCCTCATTGACTCTGTTTGAATTCAGAATGCATCATTTAAACCACCACGGCACCAGACCCAACTAAACTATGCTGGACTGGTTGACTTTCCACTGTAGTTTTCAGAATATAAAGTAAAAAGGTCAGATCTACATTAGGTCTATACTAATATATAAACATAGATCTGTGCTATGGTGTAAAATAAACATAATTTGACAGCTTACTCTCTTAAGACTTAGTTTTTTCTTTAACCATATGGTACATAGTATAATTAAGATAGCATCATGGAGAGCTGGAGAAGGCCTTCAGGCAAGATGTCCACTGTGCTCTTGTGGAAAGGTTCTAAATGATTGATTGAGACATATTTTCAATCCTGGGGGATATATACTGGCAAATACAGTAAGGCAACCATAAATAATGTAACATTGTTTATTTAATCTCACCTCTACTGTAATAAATTACATTCAAACACACATGGATTACTGTCAATTATACTTCTACATTTCCACTGCTAATTCTGAAAATGATTAATGAACCACATAATCCTTCTATCAGTCCTCATTTATTCCTCCGGCCATGTGTTCACTCTGCGTTCAGTCCAAGGGGGGTGAGGGTATTTGGAGTTGGACCGTTTATTTACCGAGACCAATTATTATCTGCTACTTTGTTTTGACCTGACTGTTCCTACTAAATACTCTTAACAACCCATCTCCCCTTCCTCTCCGTTCTCTCTCCCCCTGTCCCCTGTCTACTACCTGACTCCCTCCCTCCCTCTCCGTTCTCTATCCTGTCATCCTCTTCCCTCTCTTCCCCGTCGCTATCACCCACCCCCTATCTCTTCGTCAGGAGGAGAAGAAAGAGCACCCAGGAGGATTGTGGGTCGTTCCTGCTGCCGCCTACACCGTGTTAATGAGGTGCCTTCGGGAAGGGGTGAGACTGGCTCAGCCGCTGTGTGTGTGTGTGTGTGTGTGTGTGTGTGTGTGTGTGTGGGTGTGTGTGGGGGGGGGGTGTGGGTGGGTGGGTGGGTGTGGGTGCGTGTGTGTGCATGAGCCTTTGCTGAAGTCTTCGCCTGTGTGTGTGTGTGTCTTAGCCTCTGCCTATGGCAGCTGTGTGCCTCTGTATGACGGGCTGACTGTGTGTGTGTGTGTGTGTGTGTGTGTGTGTGTAGGGGGTCCCTCTGTGCATTAATAATGGGGCTTCTGGAAGGCCTACAGGCGTTGTTTGCCAGCTACAAGTCAAGGGCATGCAGCAGAGTGAGACACAATCCTCTGTCACACACACATACACCCACACACACATATACACTCTCGCACCTGCATCAAACACAGCCATGCACCACTGACCTCAGTAGCAATTAGGGACCTGAAGACTCTGTCTCGCTCTCTCCTCTCTCTCAAGATAAAGTACAGTAGCAGTCACAGTCTGTCTCTCCAATTCGATTTAGTTCACTTAAAATGAGAATCAGAAACGGTCCCTTAACAGCACCAACACAAGGCTCCAAAGGGTTTCCTTGCTGAACTTGCCGGAGTGTAGCTGGGGGCTCTGTTTCAGGCCATGTGTCTCCTCTCCCCTGTGCTGTGCTGCAAGCCCAAGTCAGCAGGCTGTCAGTCAGTCTGCGGGCCTTTCCTCGCTGCCATCAGAGTGCTGATGGGGGCTGCTTCATTAGCCAGCAGCGAACTGAAGCTAAGAGCCACCACACTAGGGAGGGGAGCCTTACTTATGAATCCTTATTGAGTTGTGCAGCGCCACACTGACTGACACACATTAGAGGCTATGAGCACAGCCCCAGGACAGGGCTTGACCCACACAGCTCCTCTTCCTCCCCCCAGCCCAATTCACACAGGTCCTTCCTCCCCCACCAGCCTGTCCCACTGAACCAGTGGAAGTTACCAAAGCCGCTGCAGCTTCACCGACTTCTGATTATCTCCCCAGCCAGTGGGCCGGCATGATCCTGCCATGTCTATGTAAACAACAACATATGGCAATTAGATGCTGCATGAGCCACACCATGCCAGTCTACAAGCAATTAGACCTAATCCAGGTGTAGGAACAACACAACACACTGCGCCAGTGTACAGCTGGAGTCTAGGCTGTCAGTCAGCGACTAGAGATCCCCCTCCTGTTCATCCAGAGTGTCAGTACTAGGGCTGGATATCGTTTCAATTTTATAGGTTCCAAAACCGCTTATCGAATCCAGTTCTTATCAAATCTCGGTTCCGATTCCAATATTCTTTGAATAGAAAAGAAGAACAAATATTTCAAGAACAAAATTTGGCCTACCTTTATTTCATTGTCATGCGGCCATTGCCCTTGATAATTGAAGCAAACACTAACACTAAAAATAACTGAATAACATAACAGAAAAACATACTAGGGTGAAACGATATACCATATATACAGTGCCCTCCACAATTATTGGCATCCCTGGTAAAAAGTTAAGTATAAGGGTTATAAAAAATGCACCTTTTGTTAGCTTAATCTCACTGAAAAAATTTGAAAAATCCAACCTTTAATTAAAGTACATTTATTCTGAGAAAAAAATCAAGACATAATACATTTTAACAAAACCACGTGTGCCACAATTATTGGCACCCCTAGAAACTCTTATGAACAAAATGTAACTGAAGCATTTAGCAGTTATATTTAACTTTTTTTTAAGTTAGAGTGTATAAGAACTTTCAAGCAGTAATCCATGATTTCCTGTTTCACTGGGGTATAAATATGAGGTCCCTCTGTTCCCTCTGTTAATTCCCATCAACATGGGAAAGATAAGAGAACACACAAATCAAATGAGGGAAAAGTGTGCTGAGCTTCATAAGTCAGGGAATGGCTATAAAAAAATAGCTACTCACCTGAAAATGCCCATATCTACCGTTAGGGCAATACTTAAAAAATTAAAAGAAACTGGAACTGTCACAAACTTGCCTGGAAGAGGACCCAAGTTTATTTTGCCCCCACGCACAGTGAGGAGGATGGTGAGAGAGGCAAAAAAATCCCCAAGGATCACTGTTGGAGAATTACAGAGGAAAGTAGCATCTTGGGGTCACCAAGTCTCCAAAACTACCATTATACCAACAAATTATTTGGAAGGCATGCCAGAAATAAAGCCTTTCCTGTCATTTCACCACAAACGTAAGCATCTGGAGTTTGCTAAATGCTACTGGAACTTTGACTGGAACCGTGTTCTATGGGCACATGAAACAAAAATTGAACTTTTTGGCAGCAAATAAGGTGAAGTTCAAGGTGGCTTTGGCGTAAAAAGAAGGATGGCTATACCGAAAATAACCTGATTCCCACTGTTAAGTATGGTAGAGGTTCCGTGATGTTGTGGGGCTGTTTTTCCTCCAAAGGCCCTTGTTAGGGTACATGGCATCATGAACTCCATGAAATACCAGGACATTTTAAATCTGAATCTGGCTGCCTCTGCCAGGAAACTCAATGTTGGATCTTCCAGCAGGACAATGATCAAAAACATACATTCAAATCAACACAAAAATGGTTAACTGAACACAAAATCAAGCTTCTGCCATGGCCATCTCTGTCCCCTGACCTAAACCCCATTGAAAATCTGTGGGCTGAGCTGAAGAGGGGAGTGCACAAGAGAGGACCTAGGACCCTGGATGATCTGGAGAGATTCTGTAAAGAGGAATGGTCTGAGATTCCTTGTTCTGTATTCTCCAACCTTATTAGATGTTACAGGAGAAGACTCAGTGCTGTTTTATTGGCAAAGGGAGGTTGTACAAAGTATTAAATGCAGGGGTGCCAATAATTGTGGCACACGTGGTTTTGTTAAAAAATAATTATTTCTTGATGAGGGATTTTATTCTCAGAATAAATTTACTTCAATTAAAGGATGGATGTTTCAGTGTGACATAAAGCTAATTCCCCAAATGGTAAATTTTTTATAACCCTTTTTACTCATCTTTACTAGGGGTGCCAATAATTGTGAAGGGCACTGTAAGTGGACGTAGCTACCGTGCCTCGAGTTTGGTATTTTGGCCATCGCCATCTTGGTTTCATGGCTGTCACCATATTGTTTTTTTTTTTACCAGATTTGACGACATTGACCATACATGGACAAGAGGGTGGTGCTGGGGAGGAGCAAGGGGTGGATCTGCCTGAGAGTCACAAGGTAGCCACGCACTAAAGCGTACCCTGCTTTGTCTATTTTACTCTAAATGGGACCATAATTTACAAAATGAACATCATGCTGCATTTTAAAAGACTTGAAACTAGAGCATTAGGAAAATGTTCACTGGTGTAATAAAGTAAGTGAGAAGCAGGGTCCTTTTCTGATAGACTTCCATACCATCTGACTTCTTTTTGCAACCAGTGGGGTCGCCTCCTGCTGGCTATAAGAAAGAATGTAGGTTTAAGGTAACTTCTGCATAGTCTTCACTCTTCAGACCCAGAAGCTACGTCCACATATATACAGATGCGATAAACCCATACGTATCGATGCATCGATTGTAGAGGCCAAGGTGTGGCTACATCGATTCGGGGGGGTGGGGGTGGGGGAGGTATAGACATTCACCAGTTGGACTTAAATTGTCCATGTGGCTACATTTTGGACAGAAAAAAGGGAATTTGGACAGAACTCATGCAATATGTAATTGCTGGTCAGTTGAACTGAAATACACTGGTAACACAGCCAACCTCGCCAATCACCCAAAAAGAAAACATGGTTTCATTCAGGGTATCAAGGTAGCTGAAACAACCCCACCAGTGAGTAACTTCTTCCCACAAATGTTGTCGCACGTTGAAAAGAGCCATTGATATAACTTCTGCCATTGCTAACTTCATTTAAAAAGGCATGAGCCCGTACAGCATTATAGAAAACTAAGGCGTTTGTCACCTGCTTCATACATTAGAGCCAAGATATGTGATGCCATCCAGACAGCATTTTAGGGAGAATTCCATCCCCAATCTGTAACGAAGTCAAGGCACTGGGTAAAATTTACTTGAAGAAAGCACAAGAGTCACTTTAATGGAATTTTTATAAAAATGATAAGTTATTTGTAATTAAGAATAGCTTGATAAAATAATTACACTGTGAAGCTCAATTGGTTGTATGCAATTGAATTGATAAAAATGACATTTTTGTGTTAGTGAAAAATATTGTTTCATATCGTTTGTTACTGAAACAAATCATATTGAACCAAAATTAGCAAAATATACGTAATTAAGTTTGCAAATATAGAATTATTGCCTAAGAATTAATAAAAAAAATACAAATAAAAAAAAATACATCAAAAAAATTGTCATTGTATTGAACCGTGCTGAAGCCAGAGGTTTATACCTCTACTAAATACGTTAATTCATTATTTTATAAAACAGTTATACGTTTGTGGTTTTTGCAATTTTGAATTAGTGCGCTGGTAGATGCTAGGTCAACAGACCAGAAGCAAATTGGGCCCATAGACTGTATAGTCTGATTGCAGTATCGAGTTCTGGGCGGGGTCAAATGTTTAATCCGGCTTTCATGAGACATTCATTGGCTACCTCACTCACATGGGATTTGTACCTGAACGTTTTCATTGGTACAAAAAAAAAAAAAAACTTTGGTAAAGTTGGTCTACTGACTGCACATTGCCGGGTAGTGCACTTCGAATGGTGATCAGTGCCACTTCTAGTTTTATTTAATTCAAATGAGCTTCTTTGCAATGTGTACCTTGTATTATTACTGTCATTGCCAACAGGACATTTCAAATAAGCACACACCGAAACAGAGGCTGAACAGATGGAGAAAAATGTATTCAAACAATGACTTATAGGACCCAAATATAGATTAAGTGTGACATGTCATTATCCTCCTCTATCCTTTCATAATTCGTAATATTCTCTTCATCTAATTCAATAAATTCAAGTAGTTTTTGTTGCATTGCTTTTTATTTAACATTAATTTCTCACCTAAAAAGAAGCGAACACTGTTGTCAAGGTAACTTGCTATATAAATAGCATAGCATAGTGCACTGTTGTATCATTACAACAACAAAATAAATTATGCAGAATTTGGCTCACTTACATGTTAGCTAGCATTTCTAAGGTCGCTCTTTCAACATTCTTTGTTTGTTCTTCTTTTTCTTCTTCTTACTAACTTACTGGCTATGTTCGGAACCACATACTTTAATAATATCTACTTTATGCTCAATACTGCATACTGCATTTTCTGAAACCGAAATCTAGTGTACTAATGTTTACAAAGATTTGCTTAAATTGTCAGTTTAGTTCTTCAACTGGAACAAGTGATCGAAATCCCTGCACTGTTTTTTATTCTATCACAGCCAGAAGGTAGTTGGCGAATTGCATTTTGGGGCGTGAAGCATCGTCTTGCTACATCTCTCGGGTACCTCAACATTTTTCCAAATATAGTTTGTCATTCGGGAACTTTTTCAACTCAATTTTCACTTTCTGTGTACCACTGACATATTGTATATCCATTTCCTATCATATTTCATATGTTAAGGGTGCATAGTAGGCGATTCCGAGCACAGCCCATGTGAGAAGAGAGTATTGCTGCCTGGTTTGGTTCCCCTGCCCAATTGAGAAGCCACTGACTGCAGTACACAGTTTGGGGCAGGGTCAAATATGGACCACTGGTTCTTGATACCTCACCCTAGTCAGTACTGCTAGATATATATGCAATTATAGTCTAGTCAGTACCTCATAATCTTCTAGTTTAGTCTGTGAAGGTCCCATTCCAATTCATCCCGCGTGTCAGTACTGCATAGTATATACTAGTATAGTCTGTTGCCAATTAGGTAGTGTCGCGGTTTTTCCCATCACAGTAGCCAAGCATGCAGTGTTATTGTAGCACACAGCCAATTAGCAGAGAGAATCGCGGGGTAACCGATAACATCAGTGCCTAGTGCTTGATGTTAGAATTATGGAGCTCCTAGTGCAATAAGCTGTGTTTACACACACACTGACTTTACCTAATGCGGCTGGGCTCCTCCAGCTGATTGTTTGACAGAGAATTAGACAGGGGGCATGGTAAAGAGAGAGAGAGAGAGAGAGAGAGAGAGAGAGAGTTGAGTACTGTACACACAGAGTGCAAGAAAGAAAGAGAGAGAGAAAGAGTATTGAAGGAGAGAAATGGTGTATATTACAGTAAGCAGAGAGGAAGGAGGGCAAGAGATGGAGGGGTGTCAGTGCGAGAGAAAGGGGAAGGAGATGGCAGAGAGTGAAAGAGGTTTCCAGGCCAGACTTGAGCTGCAGGAAATTATTTATGAGCGTGAAGAAGATGATGCTGGTGGTGCCAATGATGAAAGGTGAGAGAGAGGGAGGGAGAGGGAGCAATAGAGAAACTGTGTATGTAGTTGGGGAGAGAGGAGAGTGTGAAGGGTTCTGCCCCCTGGCTCCTCTCCCTGTTACAGACACTGTTCATGCCAGCCTCTGTTCCACACACACACACACACACACATGCAGAGTTTGGCGCTGAACTGCTTTGCCTATGAAAGATTTATCAGTTGGACACACAGAGGAGCAGTGAAACAGAGAGCCATGTCTCTCACCAGATCCTCAATCTAACCCTGTTCTCTGGAGCCCAATGACCCTCTGACCAGCAAACACATACACACACACACACACACACCACACAGCACAGTGCCTCACGTGGACACAACACAAAACATTAACTGAAGTTACATTACATCAATCTTTTTTCAGCATAACTCTTTCACCATACCTCTGTCTTTCTGTTCACCTATCTGTCTGTTTATATAGTTGACTATGTATCCAACTCCCTGTTTCTGTGTGACAGTTATGGTTTGTGGTGTGTGATTAATCACTTCCATCTTAAACTACAGTGATTTATTCATCCCAGGTGCTGCACCTTCTAAAGAACTTAATTATACACCCAAATACGAACACAAGCTACAGGGCCCCACGCTGTCTGCAGCAAAATACGCGCACGCACACACACTTGCATACACATTCACACGGAGACAGGGCTCCAGCAAATTTATGTTAGTGAGGCAATATGAGCCTCCAGGTTTCCTTCTGATAGGCCACTCTTTCATGTTCATGTCTAGGCCTAGATTTTTAGACCTGATCCCCATTTTTCTTCCTGTTGCATTGGCCTCTCTCTGTCTCAACAGTTAGTAGTTTGATCCAGGTAATCTATCCAGAGGACTTCAGTCCATTAAATAAAGCCTTCCAAATACTGGCTCTAAAACTATGGAAATAACCTATTGTGAGAATACTGTAGCTCAGTGGCAAACAAATCTTTAATGAGATGCTTTTGGACAATGTTTCTCCACGTTCAATTATTTCTCTGCGTCTTGGCAACGTTAGGCTGCTGTCTGATAAAAACACTTAGCACTCCCCCGTGGGCTAATTACTTTGCTGTCCCACATGGCCTGTTGAATGTGGGGAGAGGGGCTAGATCTGTCCATTCTACTTTTTCCCAGGCGGTGTGGGGGTTCAATGTGCTAGTTAGATATATACTGTTTGGTTCCTTGATGCAGGGTAAGCACTGGTGTCCTATATTTGAACCTAATATGAGCCAATTGCGGTTCTGCACGCTATAGGTGTTTCCCTGCAGTAGCAGATGTATTTCTTTGCTTCTTTTCCTCATTCCTGCTCTCGATCTCTGTTTTTAGCTGGAACTGGGTGTAGAGAAACATGGCTTTGTTCAGCTTGGTTTGATCCAGACAGATTATTTTAGTAAGTTTTCCTTTGGCTGTATTTATGGATGTCAAACTGATAATGCTGCATTCCCGCATCACTGCTCTTTGCTTTCTTTATCTTTTCAGTGTTGGAATCAAACCTGCAAATGCTTTTAAGAGGGGAGAAAAACACTTAGGTAGAATCTGCTACACGCTTCCATACAAATAGAAATAAATGAAGACCACTATTCAAATACAAGACAGCGTTTCAAATAGCAGAGTCTTATGGTGCAGGATGTGTGTGACTCTAGGCGCTCTTGTGTTTTGTTGTGTGTTGTTGTCGGGTAGTGGTTGAGGTTAAAATGTGCTCAGAGGAACAGCCGCTCCTCATCCACAGCAGCCGCCTGCAGCACCACAGTTGTAAGACACGCAGAGCTGTGCTCGCTATAGGAGGAGGCCCGAGCCTGTTAAAAAAAACAGAGAGTTTGAGGAAGACCAGGCAGGAAGGATGGAGACTGAAGCAGGACAATAGGAGAAAGGGAGGTTGGGAAACTATGCACCCCGACCTTCTTCCAGTGGCTTGGTAGGCTGGCAGAGGGGGAGGGAGAGATAGAAGCCTAAGGGCTGCTGAGGAGAGTGTCTGTTTTTAGAGAGACTCCGTCTCTCGGTCCCGCTGCCTACCCCTCCAGCTGTGTGTCAATCATCTGTCTGGGTCCTCCTCCTCCTCCCACTCTGCACCCTCAAGTCACCAAGCATAGGCCTTCACAGTATCTCCTCCGTACAGAACACACCCCGGGTTCCTCTCCATCTCTACCCCAGAGCTGCCTCAAGATTCAGCACTGCAATACAGTTTAACATAGACCTCAGGAAATTAATCTCCATACAACAACTAGGATGTTGCTTATGCTTTTATTTTAACTGTCAAGCCTTAACAGTTAAGGTATCTTGCCAGGATGTAGGTTGTCCGAATGGGCCAGTCACTGTGCATGTGATTTTATGCTAGAAGTGAAGGATTGAGTAGTTAGAAGATCTGGGAATACACAACATCTAGTTGTGTTGTTTTTTCTGCTTCTTTGTTCCTGGCCCAGGTCTCTTATAAAAGAGGGCGTCCTTCCTTAACATTTTTATGACCCACTTGGTTTTGTTTGTAGTGTAACAACGGTAGTCTTCTGATGTGACTCGGTGAAATCATTTTAATAAGTTGACAAAAAATGATCTGTGCTGTTCCAACTCGTTTAATAATGGCCACCTGGAAAACTTGCGTCCTCAGCTTTGAATATTTCATTTCTGTGGCCTCATTTCTGACCACATGGAGCGAACAGTTGTCCTCCCATTCTCCTAACTTAGTGTTTCTCCTACCGGCTCCTGCAGGGGCTCTCCTCACATAGTTTCTCAATATGGTGTGTATTCTTAACACGTTCCTTCAGTGGATGTCCCCACAACTCCTATAGTGTGTGTTCTCGACATGTTCCTTCAGTGGATGTCCCCATAACTCCTATAGTATGTATTCTCGACATGTTCCTTCAGTGGATGTCCCCACAACTCCTATAGTGTGTATTCTCAACATGTTCCTTCAGTGGATGTCTCCACAACTCCTATAGTGTGTATTCTCAACATGTTCCTTCAGTGTATCTCGTCTTCGTGTTGTCTTGCCAAGGCCTCCTGTGGTCTTCAGAAAAGGTGTCGATGGTGCTTTACTGTTCCGTGTGTTAATTTTCCTGCCTGGTAAACTAGTTGTTGGACCACCAGGTAAAATAGTCGCTCTCCCCTTTGTGTGTGTGTGTGTGTGTGTGTGTGTGTGTGTGTGTGTGTGTGTGTGTGTGTGTGTGTGTGTGTGTGTGTGTGTGTGTGTGTGTGTGTGTTTGTGTATGTGTCTGCGTGTGTGCGTGTGTGTTCAGGAGGAGCTAGTGGTAAACCACATGGCGGCCAAGATCGTAGAGAATGTGTGTACCACAGTGTCCCATCCTGCTCAGGGCTTTATCACCACGGAAATAGGCCCCGCCCTCTGGTACCTCTTCACACACTCCACCGTGGACATGCTGCGGGTCTGCGCCATCTCAGTATGTTCAAATACTATTAAACACTCACACACACATTCTCAGTATGTCTGCACTACATTACACACACACACACACACACACACACACACACACACACACACACACACACACACACATCTGTACAACTACCATCTCGGTATATCTTCCCTCTAAAACACACACACACATCTGTAAACTACAATCTCAATATGTCTGCACTCAATCACAAACAAACAAACACACACACACACACGCCTGTAAACTACTATCTCAGTATGTCTGTACTCCATTACGCACACAACCAACCCAAAACTAAAACTGGACATTACGGAACTCTTACTCCCTACAATGCAATATGGTGTGCTCCATGTCCCCTTTCGTCCCCTCTCTCTCTCCAGGCCCTGTGCAGGATAACGCGCCACTCCCCCGGGGCATTCCTCAGTGTGATTGACAAGGTGGGCCTAGCCGCCATCTTGGACAGCCTGGTATCAGGGATCAGCCGTGTTCAGCAGCACCTGCTCACCATGCTGACAGCTACACTGGCCTCCGCAGCACACACACAGCGCCTGGTGCAGGAGAAGGTAGGTCCCCATTGCTAACTGGCTGAGGCTGGGTCAGGAACCAATGGCTTTATGCCTCACCTATATTTATTTTTACGGCATATACAAGTAGACTATGGAAGAGAGGCAAGGATGACAGAGCAGTCAGCAAATAGAAGGGGTACACGTCAGACCAAGTTAATCTGTCATCGTTTGGCAACCATTTATATACAAAATGTCGGACAAAAAAGTTACAGACCACAAACAGAAAGAGTTAGGGTTATTCGTAAAACTCCAGGTTGTTAGATATTTCAGAGGGTGCTCTTTAAAGATGCGTAAATGCTAAAGATAGGTGTCTACACTTATGCACATTCATTTTGAACTTGAGGTACACTTCAATTGGGAGCATCTTGTTTGTCAACTGTCAACAAAACAATTATGTTAGAATGTGAATAATTGTGATTATGTGTAGCTGGTTAGAATTGGTAGTTCTTTTTGGTTTAGCAAATTAAAATACAGTCCTCACTTCCCAGCCCCATGCTTAACCAAATGGACAGTCAAGGCACAGTAACCCATTGAAATAGAACCTAATGCGTGGACAGGCCTACTGCAACAGCAACCTGCTGTCTCTGGAACCAAGGTGTCTGTCCCAGGGTCCCAAGGTGTCTTACAGGGACACTTTGTTTCACTCTCCTTCTCCGTATTTCACTCCCAAACACTCGCTGCAGACCACTCTCTCCTATCTAATGGTTCATTTGTGATATTCATTCCACCACCAGTAGCAGTAGGGATAGATGTAGCACATGGCCAACAACAGCTAACGGACATGCATAACTAAAGAACAAGTAATTTAGTCAGAAATGGGTTATATGACGTTATATTTTAATAATGTAGCACATCTTCTTATCTGAAGTGGTAATCAATTTGAAAAGGTGTGTAAAAATTGATTCAAGAAGGAGCCTGCCTTCTGCGCGCTTCCTTCAAGCGATTACATTGACAATTTAGTTTGACCCGAATTCATTTACATGTCAATTTCCAATTTGACTCCAGAAAAATAAGGCTTTGAGTGTGCCAAACTTCCAGTATCACCTCAGTGTATGCCAATTAGAACATGATATTCAGTCTCTCTACTTAATCCCCCCTGACAAATGGCCGTCCAGGAAGCCCTGAGTTTATGCATGCATTGTCTGCCTAAGAATGTTTATTTCAATGATTCTTTTAGCAACTTTGCTAATTGGGGTAACCAAGTCGCCGCAGCAATCTTGGAGAGCAGATTGGAATACTGTTGATGTACTTGCAATTATGCAAAGCTTTGAAATTAATTAACTTTGCTCCGACGCACGCGCACCCACACATGCACACACACTCACACACACGTAAAAACAAACAAAAGCCCATATTCTAATCCCAGTGTTTTTCTCTCTGTCCTCTCCCATTGTGCCAATTGGGAAAGTTAATCAATTCTCCCCAATTTACTGCCCAGTAAACACTGTTGAGACAATTATTGCTGTTAACCTCAGCTTGAGGATGAGTGTGTGTGGCAAGGCAGACAAGTGGGAGCATGAAAGCCAAAAGGCTAGTATATACATGTTTGTGTGTGTATGTGTGGGTATGCGGAGAGGCACGCTCATCCCCTCCAGCAACTAATGCGCCAGTGTAAGTGATAACACCTGCTCCCGGCCCGCAGGACTGGCACTTAGCCTAATGATAGCCCAGGATGCTAGCGTCAAGTGGCTCTGTCCTTTGGGGCGGTTAGCTTAACATAGGCTAGCTTCAAGGCCTCTGCCTTTAGGCAAATTTAGCATGAGCATGATATTAGCATAGCACAGGCAAGCATTGACATGATCTACAGTTGAAATATAAGTTGTGGATATTACAAAATGGAAGATTTTAATTCCTCAATTCTGGCTGAATGGTAACAGTAGGTACAGAGTAAGAGAGTTTGGAGCAGCAGACTTTGGTCCAGTAGCTTATTTTTAAAGTTTTATTCTGACACTCTGTTATAGCAGCTGGATGGACTCAGGTCTGCCAAGCTATAAGCTATGCTTTGCACTCTACAGTATATGATGGTGATGTGTGGCAAACCATTGGTACTGTGTGCGTGTGTGTGTGTGTGTGTGTGTGTGTGTGTGTGTGTGTGTGTGTGTGCGTGTGTGTGTGCGTGTGTGTGTGCGTGTGTGTGTGCGCGTGTGTGTGCGCGTGTGTGTGTGTGTGTGTGTGTGTTGAGCAGGAGTTGGTGCTGAAGGTGATGCGATCCTTGGAGAGCCCGTCCTCCCTGATCCGAGGCAAGGCATTCCTGGTGTTGCTGCTAGTCCTCCTCGACAACACACACATGCTGCTGCTCTGCTGCAACAACAGGTACACACACACACACACACACACACACACACACACACACACACACACACACACACACATGCTGCTGCTCTGCTGGAACAACAGGTGTACACTCACACACACACACACACACACACACACACACACATGCTGCTGCTCTGCTGGAACAACAGGTTTACACTCACACACACACACACACACAAACACACACACACACACACATGCTGCTGCTCTGGTGCAGGTTACACACTATCTGCTGTCACAAAACAAACACCCACACACGCATAAATTCGGCTGCAAGGGATACACGCACACAAACACATGCATGATGCTTCTGTGCTGCAACAAAAGGTACACATACACAACAAACACGCTGCTGTGACACTATGTGATGTACAGAGCATGACAGTCTGTGGCCGACTACTTAGTGAAGGACACACGGTGGTATCCCTCCTCATCTACTCCACTGGCTACTGTAACACCATTCTGGGCACAGCTTTGAAAGGGCTGGCTGTGCCCAGGGATGGAATGCTGAGAGTGCTACTGTAGATGCTGTGCCTCTCTGCCTCCCTGGAAAAGACTCATTAGACTGTAGCAGTGTGATTGACCCCACGCTAACCAGAGATCCGCATGCATACATACACGCTGGATATGTTCCCTCTGGTCCCAGGCTGATCCAGCTCATCCTCTGCTCAAGTGAAACAGATGTCCTAGTTTACTGTCAACACTGCATGCATGGATTTTATGCATTCTGTATCTCTCTCTCTCTCTCTCTCTCTCTCTCTCTCTCTCTCTCTCTCTCTCTCTCTCTCTCTCTCTCTCTCTCTCTCTCTCTCTCTCTCTCTCTCTCTCTCTCTCTCTCTCTCTCTCTCTCTCTCTCTCTCTCTCTCTCTCTCTCTGTGTCTGTCTGTCTGTCTGTCTGTCTGTCTGTCTGTCTGTCTGTCTGTCTGTATCCATATTTTATTCCCGTTTATTTCTCGCTCTCCATCTCTGTCTTTCTCTCTCCTGCACCCCTGCTCTCTTTCTTCTCTCCATCCATGAGACGTGGGTGTAGTGTGGTGTCAGCGCTGACCTTCCTCTTCCTCTCCCTATGAGCACCCAATCTGCCGCTACACACGCACACACACACAACCCAGCATGTGCTATTTAATTAGCTCCTCTGTGGCGTGTGTGAACGGCAGACGCCTCTGATAAACCGCCGGCGTCCCCGCTGAGGAAGTGTCAAGTCTGCCACTTGGAGCGGCGAGTTTCAATGGGCCTTGGCGACACACACACACACACACACACACATACACAGACACTTGTAGCCCCGATGAGCTTGGCCAATGTTGACAGCTTCCCACTGAGAAACTTGGCCGGGAGAAAAGTTGTCAACGCCATTTTTACATTTTACAGCTCCACTGAAGAAACAGGGCAAACATTCAGAAAGAGGTCGGGAAGTGTGACAGCCAGAGGGTTGTTTGGGGAGTTCAAGGCCCAGATTTAAGACTGCATTTTCCTCTTCTTATTTCATAATTAAAGTTATTAAAGGGAAGTTGTCAAAAATAGAAAATAATAAAGAAACCCATCCTCGTGCTCAGAGCATATTTAGAAGCACGGCGGGAGTGAGGGACTCCTGTGAGAGGAGGTGTTAGGAGGATACAGTCTGAAGCAGCTCTCCAGTAGCCTGCTACCTTTGTAGGCCTGTCAACAGTGAAGCGTTTATCCTGCCAGCTCCTCTTCCTCCTTCATCTTGCGTACCCATTACAATCACACTGTTACTTCTGCTACCCATCACCCTGGCGTGGTGAGGGGACAGATAGAGAGGGGCAGACTGAGGAGGCCCTGGTCTGATGGTGCCCCCGTTACAGACGGCGTGGGCCTTTATCATCATCCAGTCTGTGAAGGTCGCAACATGAGCAGCCTTTTAAAGTTGACCTCCGTCTAGATTGCGTCCCCTGTCAGGTGACCTCCCAACACGTTTTCTACTGGTTTCCTAGTTGTCATGACTGAAAGAACAGACGACGTGCTGTTTGAGGGGACTGCTTGTCGTCGCATAGCTGAAGGTGGACAGGAGAACAGCGCTCTACGACATGTTCATGCTTGGCGACTGCACAGGGGAAGCAACAGGAGGTGTTTCAGCAAACCACAGACAAATCCCAGGCCATTCATGTCCTGCTGCCTATGGAAAGGTCAAGGCATGTGTGCTTTCTGTTGGCTAGTTTTGTCCCAGAGACAGCCCAGATTGTTATCAGGACCCAGCCTAAAGACGGCTGCAACACTTACCAAACAGGGCTATCTGCCTCCATTGTAGTCCGGAGCCACACGGCTGCATTGATCACTGCATGCATTATGCTTTCACCTCCTCTCTTGGATAATGGCCGTAATGAATATCATTTAGCTGGCTGGCTGGCTGGTGGGCTGACTGGCTGGCTGTGTTTCTCGCTGCTTTCAGTAGCCCTTATATTGATCCACTGTTCAACATGGATCTGCCTGGGGCACACACGCCCGCGCTGAATAGTAATGACGAGTATCCCCTCTGTTGGTGTGTGCGTGTGTCTCCAGGCTGGTGATGTACATAGAAAGAGACATCAGGAAGGCCACGGCGGGCCGGCAGCTCCAAAGCAGCGATGAGTACCTGTCAACCTGCCTGGACCTGCTCATCACTCACCTGGCCAGCCGGCTACCACACGTCCTGGGTAAATCAATCACACACACACACCTCCGGGAGGCCTGGGCTCTTCTCTGGGCCTATGTTTATCTGTATGCATGCAGGCACTCTTTTGTGTTGCGTTTCTGTGTGTGTTGGTGGGTACATGAGCGGATCCCACATCGATGCTGCTGTGATGTGCTTGTCTTAAATTCCCTCAGTGATTGTCTTGCAAAGCGCGAGGCTGAGCGGAGGGCTAGGTATTGACCTGCTCCTTCATATTCATTAGGACATGAGCGCTGTGAGACTGCACATGGGAATAGAATGTAATCAAATAGAGTAGAAAAGATAAATATAACAAATTAAGAAGAGAACCTCACATCTAAAGCAGCTTCTCTAAAGCTTTGTTGTCATTGTCGCCATGGGAACACAACACACACTTCAGTATGTCAAAATACACCAAGATGACAACAAATCCAGACTCGCTCTGACGGTTTTGGTGCAATGGTCCAGCGTGCTTCGACACTGTACACCATTAACCCTTTCATGATCTTCCAGCACATTTAGTTAATAAGTTGTTACCAGTATGGCAGCAGCAGATCTATCAGCACAAGTACAATTTAAACAGGATGACTCAAGCTACAAAGCTAACCCCTCTCCTTTCCTCTCCTCTCCTCTCTAGATGAGGTGGTATGTGTGTTGGGGAGTGTGGCGGGGAGAAAGCATCCCTCCACAGCCCAGGCCAAGCAGCTCAAACAAACTCTGCCCATGATGACTGTGGTGCTGCACCTACTCACCTCACAGGTACGGACCTCTGTGTGTGTGTGTGTGTGTGTGTGTGTGTGTGTGTGTTTTATTCTGTAAGTGTCTGTAAGTGTGGCACAAAGGCTTATGGTGACGTGCCGTCCAAGAGGAGTGGTAGGGTTTCACTTTTCTTATCTCAATATCTACTCTAGAGCTTATGATTATTAAGGCAGGGGAGGTTAGCTCTGTGGTGCGTTTTTGAGATGTCTTATCAGCTTAAAGTGGGGAAACATTCGTACGCCCCCATCAGTTTTACAGGTGTCATCTGAAGACTCTTCTACAGTCACACACATACGTGAACCGTAGACAGACATCCTCCTGTTAGTTACCTGGGCCTGGGAAATCGAAAACTCCTAGGTTTGCTGGCTTCATTTTTGATGTGAGTCGTAACAGATTACAGCTAGCATGAAACACAACCTTGGGCTAACGGCTTTTTGCCCTGACTATGGTGTGGCCTGAGGAAGCATTCTATCTCTGTGTTGCTCCTCAATGAAAAGCAGCATCTAAACCTGATGTTGATCAGATCAGCCGGCGCAGTAAGTGGCTGATTCCGTCCTGTGACTGAGTTTGAGCAGACAGAAAGATGATGTCTCATCCCCTCATGTTTGCACTAAGCCGTGGCTGGGCACAGACCGATTGAGCCAGATGTGGATTTAACTGTACACTCTCATATTAGTAGCCTTAATTGCCTCTCATCCCCTCCTATGCCAAAACTAAGAAGTTTGCTAATAGACATCTAGAAACAGTCATTAAGTTCATATCCATCCACAAATAAATGTTTTACCATGTCTCAATTCTATATGCCACGCGTCATTCCTTAATTGACGCCATGGCTGTGGGTGACCCAAAGAGCTTAGATGTCTGTTGACTACAGTTGATAGGTTGACAGCTAATGCAGGGGCTCTGACTAAGCTGGCTATTTCAAATTAAACCTTAAATGACGAAGTGGAGGGCATTTCATACGTTTAAAAAATTATCCTGAGTCAATGAATCAAAAGTCTCCAATTGCTGGGCGTGGCCTGCCTAATTGACCGCATTTTCAACTTATATTGAAATTCTCCTCAACAGCCCAGCTAAAGTAGACTGTGACACGCGGCTTGTGTGTGTGTGTGTGTGTGTGTGTGTGTGTGTGTGTGTGTGAGTGAGTGAGTGAGTGAGTGAGTGAGTGAGTGAGTGAGTGAGTCACTGAGTGTGTGTGTGTGTGTGTGTGTGTACTTGCTAGTCAGTCTGTTTATCAGGACAGACTCAGCAGCCCACAGATGAGTAAGGGGACCAAAGTCTGAGAGATGCTTGTCGCTAAACGAGACCAGAACAGGGAGTGTGTGTGTGTGTGTGTGTGTGTGTGTGTGTGTGTGTGTGATTAAATACAGCTCCCTTTGCATGGTGATTTGTCATGGTTAGTAAAAGCACAGGGGTGGGGGGGTGCAGCAGGCTGATCTGCAGGGTTTGAACTGTAATCGTCTTCGGGCTGATCCAGCCACCGTTGGCAGCCAGTATGTTAGGGCTCTGTTGAAATATCCGAGAGAGAGAGAGAGAGAGAGAGAGAGAGAGAGAGAGAGAGAGAGAGAGAGAAGAGAGAGGAGAGAGGAGAGAGGAGAGAGGAGAGAAGAGAGAAGAGAGAAGAGAGAAGAGAGAAGAGAGAAGAGAGAAGAGAGAAGAGAGAAGAGAGAAGAGAGAAGAGAGAGGAGAGAGGAGAGAGGAGAGAGGAGAGAGGAGAGAGGAGAGAGGAGAGAGGAGAGAAGAGAGAAGAGAGAAGAGAGAAGAGAGAAGAGAGAAGAGAGAAGAGAGAAGAGAGAAGAGAGAAGAGAGAAGAGAGAAGAGAGAGGAGAGAGGAGAGAGGAGAGAGGAGAGAGGAGAGAGGAGAGAGGAGAGAGAATCACTGGAATTGGTAGTATGTAGCTGGGCCTCCTAGCATGCTATGTTAGCCCAGACCTCTAAGGCTCTAAGAGTACGCCTCTCTTTTGGTGCCCCCAGGTGTTCCGGCCCCAGGTGGTGACTGGGGACTTTCTGCAACAACTAGGAGTTCTGCTGGTGAGTCTAGTTCTGCATCGCTGACAGAAATCCAAACATCTCCACATGGTCCAAACCTAGGAAGGGCTTTGTTAGACTAGAACAATGGAACATGCTAGTCCTCTAACGTGTGTTTATTGGCCTGTCGTCCAGGGCCACGTGACCTCCATACAAGCCAGTGAGACCAGCCTGGCCTCTGCCATTGGTGAGTAGACCACACACTCCTTCAGGATGGAGTCAAATACTCCCTATAAATGTTAGGTGTAGTCTGGTTTGCAGGGAGGCTTTGATTAGAAAGCCACAGTCCTGAACAGCCATCCTGATTGGTGACTGTGCACAGCCATTAGACTCTACAAACCATAGTTTGTGTGTTTAGTCCAGTAAGTGACTGTTGTAACATTGATACTGAACTCTTTGTGCTGTCAATGACCTGTAGGAGCAGCAGGGAGTGAGGAGCTGATCCGGACAACCCTGTCAGCTGTAGAGGCCCTGACCCAGCACCCCACGCTGCTTACCCCTCATCAGTCCACTGTGAGCACTGCCTACCTTTCCCCTGACTGACTAACTGTGTGGACTGAGTGACTTACTGACTGTCCGTATTGACTGACTGGCTTTCTGACTGACTGACTGACTGGCTGCAGACTAACTCTCTGTATGGACTGACTGACTGACTGTCCATCTGACTGTCTAAATGGCAATCTGTCTGTCCCTCCCTCTTTCTTTCTTTCTTTCTTTCTTTCTTTCTTTCTTTCTTTCTTTTTCTTTCTTTCTTTCTTTCTTTCGTCCTCTCTAAGAGAGGAGGAGAGACTGAGCACACCAGACTAACCCTAGACAGCTCTGTTCCCAGCAGTGATGAGCCTGTTTTCAATCAATATTGAGAATCCTCAAATCCTGTTGCCTGTTGCCAGGTGTACTTCCCTTTGGGTGGGTACGTGTGTTTGCATGTGTGTATCTGTGTGTGAGTGTCTGTTTGTCTCTGTGTTTGAATGTGCGTGTGTGTGGGTGTGTGGGTGTGGGTTTGCGTGTTTAATGAATATTGACATATCCGAGTGCAAAGAGCTATGAAGCAGGAAGCGGAGCAGACTGGAGAATTGAGACGAGGAGAAGAAACTCTTCCGTTCTGATGGCCAGTGATACAGGAAGACACTGTAATTACCTCTGGTCACCTCCGATTAGCTTCTACTGGACACACACACACACTCTCTCTCTCTCTCTCTCTCTCTCTCTCTCTCTCTCTCTCTCTCTCTCTCTCTCTCTCTCTCTCTCTCTCTCTCTCTCTCTCTCTCTCTCTCTCTCTCTCTCTCTCTCTCTCTCTCTCTCTCTCTCTCTCTCTCTCTCTCTCTCTCTCTCTCTCTCTCTCTCTCTCTCTCTCTCTCTCTCTCTCTCTCTCTCTCTCTCTCTCTCTCTCTCTCTCTCTCTCTCTCTCTCTCTCTCTCTCTCTCTGTAGGGTGGGTTGCATTTCAATTTGGGAAAAAGGCCCTGTATCCTAATATTTAGGCAATATGAATTTTGCTATAACTTGCATTCATTTTGTCATTTTTGACTTGCAGAATGATGTTGTATTTTTGTTTCCCCAAGTTGAGTTAGAGCAACCTGGGGTAACCATTTTAAAAAGATTGCTGTAGATTTGCTTAATAGGTAAAGCATCATTAATCTGAGTGTTTTCTTTCACGCGCAGAGCCTCTTTGTTTCTCTCGCTCTCTTTTGATTTCTAATATTCTAATAGCAAAGAGAGTGTGTCTATGTAGTCACCTGGGGCTTCATATTCAAATGGCCTCCTCAATGGGCTTGGAGGGGAACACTATGTGTTACTGGCTCTTTGGAAAACAATCATCATGCTAATGCACCGCGCTTCTTATTAAAGGTCTCGGCTGCTGACGCTCGCCCACTGTCCGTATTTGTGTCTGTGTGTGTGTGTGTGTGTGTGTGTGTGTTTGTGAGTGTGTTTGTGTGGGTCTGTGTTTGATCAAAGCAGTTTGGTGAACAGCGTATTTACATAGAAATTGGACCTCTCACAAGTGGCCTGTTTCATTGCACTCAGCTTTTTATGGATGACCGTTTTTAAAGAGAGCCCTCCTGCCGTTATTATGGGATTTGCATGTGAATCATAAATGGCATGTTGGCTGAGACAAGGGGACTGGCGACAGAGTGAGCTCTGTTGTGTTTTAATAGTTCTGTGCGTTTCATGTAGGATTTGAACGCTGCTGTTGTGCATGTGCTTCAGCACATTTTAATGGACACAGTGAAGTTTTAGTGTAGTACGTGTTGATGTTATTTCACAGTGTCTGAGGTTAGTAGACGTTACCTGTGTGTGTTTCTGTGTACTCCACCAGATTGTGGATTCCATCCTGCCACCCCTCACCACTCTGGCCTTCAGTAAAAATGGTAAGAGACGGACAGGAAAAGAAAATGTAAGAAGTCTTCACCCATAGATAAAACTGATAGTCTAGTGAAAAAACAACATCTCTGACACACTGCCAATGTACCACCATGTGTGTGTGTGCTCTTTGCAGTGGAGTGGCGTATCGTGGCGCTGAGGGTGCTATCGGAGCTCTGCCTCCCACTGCTGGGGGACAGAGAGAGGGATGAAGAGGAGAAGAATAGAGGAGGAGGAGGAGAGAGAGAGAGCAGCTCCTACTGCAGATTGTTGGCTCTCATTACAGATGCTCTGCTTCCACAGTGAGTCTGTCCATGCTTGTCCTCTCTCCATCCCATGTTCTCTCACTTTTCCTCGTCCTTTTTTTCCTTCTCTCTCCCTTATCTTTCCACATCGCTCTTAATCACTCCATTTCTTCCTTTTTTCATTTTCTTTCCTCTCATAATTTCCCTCAATCTACTCATCTTGTTTTTCTTTCATCTTCTCTTGACTGCACTCTCCTCCTTTCCCTCTCCCCTCTTCCTCCTTACCTCCTAAGTCACCACTCCACACTCCCCCACTCTTTCTGAGCACTCTGCACTCTGTCCGCTCTGCTCTCCCCATTTCTCTCCCTCTGCTCCTCACTAGTTTCAACTACTCTGTGTTTCTCAACTTGTTCCCAGTGTGGAGACATGCCCTAATTATGTTCAATCTATTAAGCACATCTTTGATATGGACGTGTGTGCGTCTGCAGTAGTCTCTGCACTGAGAGGTCATGCAGAGAGTTATTTGTGTTCACGAATTGCATAACTTGTGATGACTGACAGATAAAAGGTGGTGTTAGAAAATGAGAGCTATATAGACAATGTCTTCATGTTTCCCTGAGAGATTACTGCAGCCTAAATCACTGCAGCCAATAGACTGGCTGACTGTGTCTGTGTCTGTGTCTGTCTGTCTGTCTGCCTGCCTGCCTGCCCGCCCGCCCGCCCGCCCGCCCGCCTGCCCGCCTGCCCGCCTTTCTGCCTGCCTGCCTGCCTTTCTGCCTTTCTTTCTTAAGGTACGACTCCATCCTCTTGGAGTCAGACCCAGTCCCAGTCTACGCTCTGAAGCTATTAGTGACCCTCACGGAGAACTGCACACCACTTACCAGGTACACACACACACACACACACACACATATGGAAGGGCTGACCTACCAGTGACAAATTATAAAAGTGAAATATTTGGCCAGGTTTGAAAAGCCAATTGAGTCATCTTTGTGTCTGTCTATATGTGTCTGATGTTTATGTGATCTAATGTAATGTAAACTTAATTTATAAAGTGATGTTCAAAACAAATGTTACAAGGGGCTGGAAATACATAATTTAGATTTTAGACACAGTATAAAACCTTTAAAAAAAATGAATAATAAACGACAAACATAAAACAGTAAAATATAGTACAACATTATCTGAAAAAACAAATTGCTATTTATGTCCAGGGTCTTCCGTCTCTATTGTGGAATTGGAAGGAGACAAAGTGATGGAGAGATGACTGGAGGGACAGATGAGCAAAAGGGAATTGATAAATGAGAAAGTGTGTAATCATTCTTCTCCTCTCTGTCCGAGGAAAACAGGAAGAGTAAAGGGAAAGAAGGATGAGGAGGAATAGAAAAGGAATAGTCGAAATGTCTCACCACAAACTCGAGTCTAAATCACACTCATCTATCGCCCTCTGTCTGAAAGTGATGGACCGGGTTCTTGGTTTACACCAAATTAAATTGTGTGTGTGTGTGTGTGTGTGTGGTCTGATTAGTTATTGATCAGTGAGTTTTGGAAGAAAGGTGAAACCCGATGGCTAATGGAGAGTCTAGATCCACTGTTAGAGTGCTAATCCTCTCTGATACTTACTGCTAAGACTGGCAGGAGAGACAGGGGGCAGTAAATAGAGGAAAACTACAACTGTATACCTAGGTAAGACAACGAGGTGGGACTTCACCTAGAGAGGTCCTAGCGTGACAAATACGACAGACGTTCTGATGAGGAGAGATTTTAATGGTGGGGAGAATGTCTAAATTGAAAGACAAAAAATTTCTGTTTTGCCAAACCACGTGCTTTACCTAATAGAAACCAACACATTCTATTTGTGGGCAGTAATAATACGATGCAAACTGCTGCTATTGCTCAGACTGTGTGGTACGGTTGTGCTCGAGATAAGAATCCTAGAATAGTCTACTTTTAGACTTTTCATTATGGGCCGTTTACAAAATGGAAAAACGAAAGAGTACACTTCCCATTGGCAACTCAAAGTCTAGTGCTCTTTAACTACTTTTCTTATCTCACATTTGTCCTCTTTTGCACTTTTCTTCGTTTCTCTCTCTTCATGTCTCACTGTGTCCCTCCTTATCCTCTGTGGCAGTGAAAGAGTGGTGTGAACTGTTCAAATTGGTGTCAGCAGCCTGTCAGACTGACTCTCTCCTGTTGGTGCCATTTCCCCCCATGCCTCTTGCAGTTATTACATGTACAATCAGAAATTAAATTGCATTTGGCCGGAGCTTGATAAGTGCCGTAGGAAGTGCAGACCTCTCGGTGTGAGGCGCCAGCCTAAATTAGATTGCAAATTGGGACATTAACGTGGGGACGCACAAGCACGTCGCTCCTCTCATTATCAGCACTGATACACACCTTCAAACTCTCCAATTACGCCAACCTTTGGCCGCTGCACTTCCCTTTGTGTGTGTGTGTGTGTGTGTGTGTGTGTGTGTGTGTCTGCACGATTAACCTACCAATAGATTCCAGGAGAAACAGCTACCATACCACCAGAACTTTATTAAGAAGGCTAACATAGCTAATTGCTTCCATTTAGTGGGTACTTTTGACAAGGGGTTTTGTACTTATTTTCTGTATTGACCATTAACTCAGATATTTTGCAGACCCAAAAGTGGCGTCATATACAGTCACTGAACAAAACAAAAACAGAAAGCATACTCCACAAACGCATTTAGTATGGGACTACATTTGTCTACTAATTTTTACGAAGAAATCCAAATTATACACTTATGTGACTAATACAGAAAAATCATGTTACTAAAACTGATAAATAACTAGTTCAGTATTTGTTTGGTTTTACCTTGGTCTCCAGGAGATGCTCCGTTTTGTCCAAATAGTTTTTCAATTCATTTGAGCTGTTTTAAGTTACTACGTTTTTAGCTACGGCATGCTAACTGTTTGACTAGAATGTGTTAGCCGTGTGTGTTTTTGGCTGTTGCAAACTTTGCGATTTCCCAGTGGAATACACAGGAAGGACAGTTCCTAAACAAGTGCTGTGAACCTAATTAGATACTAAAGTGAAGCGGAAAACTGTATGGTCACCAGGCAGTTTATTGTTTTATTTTCCATTTAGAGAACTTAAAAGTTACTAGTCATTCCTTAGATGACACAAGAGGAACATGCAGGAGGAGGTGTCGGTCAATGATTAGCGCTGGGACAGTGCAACGAAGTTTGGAGATGGGTCTGGCATCGCGAGACTAGTCAATGATAAATCCCAATAAATAGTTGCTGTTTGAAATCTTTAAGATTCATGCAAGATTAAGATTATATTTATACCCTCCAAATCCCAGTCTGTAATTGTTGTGCTGGGCGTACTTGGGCCCTAAGCATGAAAGTAGTGGATGCGCGAAACTGCTCGTATTATATCAACTTGCGGGATGAATTTATTTAAAGGCACTTGGAAAAGAATGTGAAAATATGGATTGTCATTCACACTCGAGGCCATGCGTACCCACACAATAGCGGGGAGCTCATTGAGAAAAGGAAACATGATCTGAAAGAGGTCTGAGTTGGGGTATTTTAGAACAAGTAGCCTTTTCTTTCCAACCTGTGTGTATAGAGTACACTTCTTATAAGAAATGCGATTGAAGAACTTAGTAGGTAATTTAGGCCTGTCGTGTCGTCGTCGTCGTCGTCGCCCCCCCCCCCCCCCCCCCCCCCTCCCCCATGGAATAATCATTTATATTGGACAAATTTAGAAGGTTATGTATTCATACCAAACTGGTTGTAGAACTACAGTCTTTAGTGTGTACCCTATTCAGCCCCGTTCTCTAGTGTATTAGCAGCATATGCCTTGTCATGCTTCCCTTATGCACCTTCGAAAGACTGGAAACACTGCAGTAGTTTGAGTTGAAATGGGTTGCCTGCCTTATTACCACCATGAAATCCATTTTGACAGCTGAAAGTAGAAAATTATTATAATTCCACTGCAACGATATACAACCATTTTGACTAGCAGTCACAGGACAAGAATTCAGAGTACAGAAAAACAGTGACAGAGATGGCAAACAACCAGGGTGCCTGTCTCACTGTTTAGTAATCTTCTTGCACTCCTTTCTATACAGACTAGCAAACTGTTTGTTATTAGCTATCTATTTAGCAAGACAAATTAAGTTCAGCAAAAAATATTATAGGCTGAGGACTTCTGGTACTGTTAGGTTCCATTTGTATACTAGAAATGGCACTATATTCTCAGATCTTAGATGGAGTAGATGTTTCTCAACAAGCACATTTTTTGTTTACCCATTTTTGGAAAAAAAGTGACGCACAAATCAAGTCCTTCTTCCCAACCTGTGTGTATACAGTACACTTCTTTTAAGAAATGTGATTGAAGAACTTAGTATGTCATTTAGGCCTGTCCCCCCTCTGCCTTTTTGCTCTCCTCGTCTTATCTCTTCACCTTTCCTCTCCTACCTCTGCTCTCCTGACACAAACTGCGCTGGTAACCACACATATATATATGTCCTTGTTTGGCCATGCATCATGGTTATGGTTGAGAGGGTCTCTAATTATCTGACTGAGTCACCTCCAGCACATTCCCTTCCTAACTGACTCTGTGTGCTGTTTGTTCCTTTGAGCACCTGAGCGTACACTCTCACACACACACACACACACACACACACACACACACACACACACACACACACATTGGTTGATTGGTTAGGAATCAAAGAGTGGTAATCAATAAGGCGGCAGAGACACCATCTTTAATGCAGGCATCCATTCCTCTTTCACTTTCAATCACTCTTTCTCTCCCCACCTCTCCCAGGGCTAGTAAGTCAAGGCAGGTTATTCTCAGTTGAGTAATTTGACTATTCTCTCTGTAGCATTCCTCTTCCGTCCCTCTCCTGTGCTCTGTTCCATGCGAACTGGAGGCAGTGTAGCGAAACCCCTAACCCTTAATGAAGATGAAACAGGTCTGCGGCGTCCGTGCTCCAAGCATAGATTGCACCAATCTGAAGGGAAATGTGTCTAGAGCAAGGCATTAGCTTGACAAGTCCAAGGCTTAATGTTTTTGCAGCCAAATAAAGACTAGCAAAGTATTTTATCCTATAAAATTGAATTTTGCAGCGTTAGGGCAGTGTGTCTGCTTGTAATCTCAAACTAAAAATCCAAATTGAATATTTTAAATGTTGATTCTCTGTCCTCCAGAATGATCAAGCAAAGCAGGGTCCTACCAGTGGTCTTTGAGGCCATCACAGTAAGTAACCTGTCAACTTCTTGATTACAAGTCAACTCTATAGATAAAACAATTTTTTTGCTGAACTGAAACCAACAATTAGGGCAGAGGAGTTGACAGATCAATGAATAATCTTCACTCACTACCTTTATTTATACATGAAACTGTGAAAAGACATTTAGGGGTAGACATTGTTTTTTTTGCAGCAGAACTATTCAATGGGCCTGGTCTTCCACAGCATCCATCAAGATATTGACCGTGTCCTGTGGGTTTAGTACCCAAGACCTGATTCTACCGTAGCAAGCCGCACACTCACCTACCATCACTGACCTTCCCCTTAGCTATAGTGGATTGGGAAGGCATGCCGCACTGAGGGCTATTTCCCGCCTGAGAACAGAAAAGCTCTCAGTTTGGTTTTTTTCTTGTCTTCCATCGTTTTCTGATTGTTGTAGCTACTGCCTACTAATCCTAATATTAAAGAGAAGAGACAGGCCAAGTAGGCAGAATGGATAGCAAACTTCGTTTGTGTTATATATCTTGAGGAAGAGAGGATGAAGGGCTTTTACAAACCTGTCGCCTCATTCCCCCTCCTTTACTGTCTGTCTTGGAAATCTATGGCTGCTTTACTGCTGGAGGCGACTGGAGCATAACTCACCGTCTTTCTGTGTGCTGGAGCTTTGCTGCTGCTTGGACAGACAGCTAGCTCATAAAACCTCCCCCCCTGCCTAAGCCCTGCCTGCCTGCTTCTCTCCCCTCTGCTTCCCCCAGACGTGTCTCGTTTTCTTTCTCCCCCTCTTTCTCCCCCTGTGCCTTAAACCCGCATCTCTTTTTGCTCTGTCTCCGGTTATTCCTTCTCTCTCTCGCTGTCTTCCTCTGCCTTACCCCTACTTCTCTCTGTTTTTCTCCCCTCTCTCCCCCTTTGTACTTCCTAGAAATGCTTCATCACACAATCTCCCTTTTGCACACACACACACACACACACACACACACGCCACTTGCTCTTGCAGTCTCTAGCTTGTTTGCTAAGGCTTTATTGATTTATTATGTAAATTAAGCTGCCAGGAGTTGACCTATCAGGGAGCATGTGTAATTGACTGACAGCACAGGCAGGGGAGGGACTGCTTCAGCTAATGGACTGAGAATATAATGAAGTTCCCTCTCTCACACACACAAACACACTCATACACACACACACAAACACACACACATCCACACTCACCAGGCCCTGTATTCAGCAGAGCAGAACCTTTCTATTCCATTTAACTTGTAGCCAACCTCTCTCGTTTGTGGGGCTGCTTCTGTGATGAAAGCATGGCTGACTCTCTAGACCTGATTTAGTGCCCCGGCATGTGAAACATTTGCTAACACCCAGACTGATCAGCACTGTCAAGATCCCCCGACTCCAGCCTGATTGGTGGAGGCCAGCGTTATCACTGCCCAGGCCATGAAGATTTCCTGTAGGGCGGGCAGGCCAACTGTGTTGGGGAGTCAGGTGTGAGGAGACCTGGGCCGTCTTTCCACCTAGCCAGTCTTTTCAGTAATAGAAACTCTTTGTTGTGTTCTACAGCAGGACACAACATAAATCACTCCAAGGTAGGGGTTCAAGACACAGAGACATTACTGCTCAAGGTTCAGAGGAACTCACACCAAACAAATGACATACTGTCACTCGGGTGTCCTGTATGGGCTTGAGTAGTTGAGAACAGAACAGGAGACATCAGCAAGGACTAGGGTAGCAAGCCTGATGTTGAACATCAGACCCATAACAGGGGTTTTAATATTGAAACGTTGGAACCCTTCTGGAACTCGCGCATGGGACTGGAGATGAGTATCGCCAGGCTTAGAAGCGGACCCACAATCACACCAATCTAGAGGACCTGTAGGCAGTACTAATCCATGACAGAGATAGTGGAATAGGGGCACAAGAGGGAGGAAGAGAAGGAAAAAAACTCTTCTTTATCTTCATTTTGAAAGATTTCTAGAGGTTTGACTCTGTTGCTTATCAGTGCAGTGACTTCCCATTTCGGGATATTGTTTTGCAGCTCCTCTCATTGACAGAATCCACCTTTTAATGAATAATAAATTGCTAGCCATTGGGCCAACCCCGCAGTAGCAACACTGTTTTCTGGCTGCGTTTAAGTGTCTGAACATAGGGGCTGTAATATATGCATTACCATGTGGCCCTCTGGAGACACACCCCAGAAATCATATACACACACACACACACACACACACACACACTCACGGACTGTTTGCCCTCCCCACTAGATTCTCTAACCCTCAAAACACGCAACGAGCCAAGGATTATCAGCCACCATGTCCCAAAGTAACCTTCCTCTTCTTCTCTTTGCCTACCTCTTCCTGCGCTTTTTCTTTTTTGTTCCTCCTTACGTCCTCTCCCTCCTTCCCTCCCTCCCTCCTTCCCTCCCTTTCCTTCTCCCTTGCCACTCCAGCTTCGCTCATACCAATCCTGCTTCACAGCAGAGCAAATGAAGAATACACTCTGCTCTATCTACTCCGGGCAAAGTCACATTGAAAATCGGATCTCCTTTACATCAGAGCTTATTTTATTATATGTAGAATAAAATATATTATAAAAGATGGTCACCACTTCTTCTTTCTGCCTCTCTCTTTCTCTTTCTCTCTCTCGGGCTGTGTAGGAGCACCAGAGTCGGCCCAACGGAGGAGTGATGCAGAACGCTGTGACTCTGCTCTGTAACCTGACGGGACACCCACACCCCGACCTGCAGCCTCTCTACCAGCAAGGTGCGCTAGCTGTGCAGTAGGAGCTAGTCTCTGCCGACTGGGAGTTCCACTCTGGCTGAGTGAGAACTTCACATGGGGCTGGGACATTTTACACATACCTCGAAAGAGAGGGAGTGTCAATCACTACAGCATTTCTTACTCCTCGCCCACTGTCCTTGAAGGTGACAGTAGATGGTTTCATGACAGTGAATGTGTTGCAAAGGAAGATGTCACACCCACTCCCTAATTTAATCCTTTTATTCTTACCCTAGATCCTTAAAACGGTTTAGAATGTTTACTCCCCATACTGTTAATTATGTGGCTTGCTTGCATTGAGCCAGTGTAATAAAACAGAGCTGCTGTAAGCTACATACCATGGAGGGTCAGGCTATGGTGTATACAGATAAACTTTATCTCCCCCATGCTGCTAGAACATATGTGGAAAGTAACTACTGGGAAGATGGCGGCTTAGGCATGTCCATGTCAAATGACTCTTACATGGAATTAACTGCCAAAAGCGAATCGTTTTTTTAAGGGCAACACTGTCAAATAAGAAGATGCATGCATTCATGCAATGTTTTTACTGGTTCCCCTCCTTTCTGAGGTTTGGTCTGACTGACACTCTGCTCTTAATGGCTACAGACAGGGACCAGACTGTCAAGTCATACACCTAGGGGTCGGTACTACGCGTGGTTTAAAAATGTCTCTCTGTCGTGTCATTCCAATTCCAACAATTCACCCATGTAATGGTATAAAGACAAACGCCGCTGTTTGGCCAAACAACGCGTGCCACCATTCAACATCTGCTGGGTCACACCAGGCAGTGCTTGTGAATGTGCATGGGCTATTTATGCTTCGTCTAGGGCTGTGTGTGTGCTGTCACATCCTGTTCCCTCTGCCTGTGCTGCTTAATAGAATGCCGCTGTATGGAAATGCCCTGCTGCTGAGGAGAGGCAGGGAGAGAGAAAGCACAGCCAGGTAAAAGCCTCTCCAGCGAGACGGTGTGTGTCTGGTGAGCGGGACAGCGAGGTCCTGGATGCCTGTTTGTGTCACTACCAGTATTCTGTCTCATGTAGCTTCTCGCCTCACTGCACCCCTTATAAATTATAGCCGTCTGTGTGTCTTTCAGTTTGTTTGTGTGTGTGTGTGTGTGTGTGTGTGTGTGTGTGTGTGTGTGTGTGTGTGTGTGTGTGTGTGTGTGTGTGTGTGTGTTTGCATGCTTGTGTGTGCGCACGCATGTGTTCGTTCCGGGGTTGCAGGTTCACAGCTGTAATTGCTACTCTCTCGACAACACTGAACAGGGTTTGCTGTCTCTTCACAACATAACAATCCATCTCCATCTTTCTTGCCTCTCTCTCTTTTTCTCTCTGTCTTTCACTCCCTTTACTCTCTCTCTCTCTCTCTCTCTCTCTCTCTCTCTCTCTCTCTCTCACTCACTCTCGCACTCTCTCTCTCTCTCTCTCTCTCTCTCTCTCTCTCTCTCTCTCTCTCTCTCTCCCTCCCTCCCTTTGTTTTTCTTGCTCAGCCTCTCTTTCTGTCTCTCAGGTCAGCAGTAGTCAGCATCATTATGCACCAATCAGCTCCTCTTTCTAGGGGAAAGTGTTGACCCAGCACTAAACAGAACCCTGTCAATTAATGCTATCTCTTCTCACCCCACCTCTCTCTCCCTCCCTCACTCCTCCTCTCTCGCTCTTTCCTCCTCTCTCATCTCCTCAACTCTTTTCTCTCTCTCCCTCTCTCCCTCACACCTCGGTCCTCCCTTTCTATCTCTCTACCTCACTCCTTTCTCCCTACCTATTCTCTTTCTTTCTCCCTCACTCCTCTCCTTTCCTCACTTCTTTTCTCTCTTCCCCTAGCCTCTTTCCTCCCAACTTGTCTCTACTCCTCTCTACTCCTTTTCTGTCGTCTCCTCTCCTGTCCTCCGCTCCTCTCCTCTATCTGTGAGGAAGAAAGGAAGTCAGGGGAGAGAACAGAGAAGAGGGGGAGAGGTGAGGAAGTGTGTATAATTGGCTCTTTTACGGTGTGACGGGACGCGAGCGGAGATGAGGGTGCGGGGGCGCTGAGGAGGGCGAGGCGCGAGTGGAGATGAGGGTGCGGTGAGGGTGCGGGGTGCCGGGGAGGGCGAGGAGCAGAGAACGCAGCACAGAGGAGATGAGCTTTATAATTGGGCTGATTTCCCTCAGTTGAAGATAAGATACCTCAGGGAATGGAGGGAGCGCTACGACAGATAGGGAAGGAAAGAAGGAGGGGGGGAGCTGTTGAGAGAGGAAAATAGAAGTAGGGGTTTGGTAGGACTGAGAAGGAGGGCAGGAGAAAGAGTGGCAGATTAGTGAGAGGATTAGGGAGAAGGGAGCGGGAAGGAGAGAAAAGACAGATAGAGAGGGAGATGGAGGGATGGAGGGTAATAACTGTAATCCCATTCTGTGTGTCAGCTAGGGCTGACATGACCACTGTTTTCATCACCTGGTTTATCTAGCCTTCTGACCGGCTAGCTGCATCCTCTCTCTCCCTAAGACCATTCACTCAAGACCATTCACTCAAGTAATCACCTTGAACAGCTTGTGCTGCTACTGGTGCTCTCCGGGAGTTTATCTACAACCCCCCCCCCCCCCACACACACACACACACACACACACACACACACACACACACACATATAGAGGAGAACAACATAGTGAGGCATATCATAGTGTGGTGGAGAAGCCAGCTAAACACTGCTTGCCTCGGGTCATTCTCCAGATGCAGCTAAACACACACACACACACACACACACACGCACACACACAGCCCAGTTACTTAGACACACACCCACCCTGACAGAATGAGACCGGACTTAAGCACATCCGACCATCTCACTGGGAAAAAGAGAAGACCGACTAGACTCTCTCTTCTCCCCCACCCCTTAACAAGGTGGAGTTTGCAGGAACCATGCCAGCCTCTCTAAGACTGTGGATGCACAGCCCTCTACTCATATGTGTAGTTCCAGCATTTGTTACTTCCAAATAGGTAATTACACCAAAGAGTACATTTCTCATTCCCTCATACAAGTAACAATGGAACATACAGTGTACCTCATTTTCAATTTCTCCCAAATTACACATCAAACAATCCCCAGTCATTGATGCAGTTCATACTTCTCCATCCATCTTTGTGAAAATACAACAGCGCTACCACAACACAGGTAGAATAGATAGCTATGAATATTACAGTGTGCACATTCTCTGTCATCGCTGTTCTAGTCAGTTGATTGCTAAGATTACCACCTACCATATGGTATGTCACTGTATCTACCTTTGCGTCAAATACACATTTTTTCAAGTGAGAGTAGATTTGGAGTTTGGATATGGCAAGGAGCCAAAGATAATCCTAGTCAGAACAGTTTGTGTTTGTTTTTATAATAATAATAATAATAATAATAATTCATCTAATTTATATAGCACTTTTCAGACACCCAAAGCAGTTTACAATTGAGGACAAAGGAAGGAGCAGGATTTGACACAAAAAGGCAAACCTACATCAAAGGCACGCGATAGCAATCAAAATGAATCATTTGCCTATGTCATTAGGTAAGCATGCATGGTCTTGTCATGGATGAATTCATTCAGTGTTTGCTGAATGATGAGTGATTTGTTGTGGAGCTTCAGATAATTTGTCCCTAACTGCCTCCTAGGTTCTGGCCTTTTTTATATTTCAGAAGCAGGTGCGCTCCACCTACAACAGCCTGCTCAGTCGCACTTTGAAAGCTGCCTTCAGCCCGTTGATAAAGTGCATTCGTAGTGGTATGTTTCAATGCCGCTTGTGGTATGTTGTCAGCCGCCTGTTAGTCAGCTGTCAGACTGTGGTGGAGGGGGCCTGACACCTGTCGACCTCTGTGGGAGTTCCATTCACTCTCTGCTCATCATCTGCCTTCTTCATTGATTTTCCATATTGTGTCTCCTGACACATGGGATACAGGTCCACAGTCTACAGTGATTTCCTTTCATTAGGGTGCCTATACGGTGTGGAGTCATTTGAGACCTACAGTAACCCCTGGTATGAATGGCAATCTTAGTTATATGTGTTTCTCTCCATTTAAGCATTCCGTGCAATTCAGTCCTCATGTCTTTTATTGACAGCTTGTTTTATTTGGTATGAGTGGGTTCCCCTGTGTGCCAGGGAGGCCAAATGTTTCCTCCACACAGGAAATGTATATTACCACAAGTTGGTCTCCGGTTATTGATGTGACCATTTAGTCGGAAAGAGGTAGAGAGTGTGTGTTTGTCTGCTTGTGTGTTCATGATTGTGTTATGACTTGTGTGGGGGTCAGTTTACACAAACACATTTGTGTTTTTGCACGACTTGTGTTGAGATGTTACATACACCACTGCAGACTAGTATGGCATAGAACAGCCAGATGAATCCCTTATTAAGAATACATCCATCTTGTATGAGAGAAGATGGCAGTGTGAAGAACACAATAGGCTTGAAATGCTGACAAACTGTTGTATTGAAGCAGCTGGGATCCATATCAAGGGGGGTTTAAAGGCTGAGAGGTTTCTTTTATAGTGGCACTCGGTTCAAATACCCAGTCTGATCAGAGCAGACAATTCACAGCAGGATCCCCCTCACGATCGTCCGAGATCCAGTGATAAAGACTCGCACATAATTCATTCATACACACTTTTAATATTTCAACAAGGAATAGTGAGTTTGAATGGAGGGGGAGAGGTGGGTTGAAGGAAGACAATAGAGAAATGGAAAGGCTATTGTGTCGGACATCCTCAAGTCTAAAAGTCAGAGTTCGTCTCAGAAGAGACTGAAACGCTTGATTTCAGGCTGGGTTAGCTTGACTCCTCAGTGGCGTGGTATCTAAAGGGGTAGTGTTTACCTTTACTACGTAGTAGACTGTAGGGTTGCTGTCTTAGTCAACAATGAGGAGCTTTAGATGAAATAATCTACACCTGATAATCAGTTTGACTCAGTGTGAATCAGACTATTGAGGACACTACTTTTTCATGTTCTTCTTTTGTTTCGTCCTGGCAAAGAACCTCCCCAACAGATCCAGGGTAAAGAGCCTTTGGTTGAGGGCTAATGCTACCTTATCTACTTTAAATATTTTACTAGAAGCTTGTCGTACTAGTGAGAATTGTTATTCATGTGTGTGGCAGGAACATCCCATGGACTAGGGAGGTGTTTTAGTAGCTTACGATGCTGGAGTAGTCCTGAACAGGACCCTCAAGCAGCAGGTAACCACAAGGCGTGCTAGAAACTGCCGTGTCATGGTAAGTGGGGGGAGCTGCAGAACATGAGTTTGCTCTTAAAGAAACCGTGCCTCGAGCTCTCGGACAGGGTTTCCTAGGTTACCGTCGCATCCAAATACTTAATGCTTCTCCCCTGGAGGTTGTAAGACAGTTGATGAACAAGAGGAATAACTGGATGAAATGAACTGGTTTTCTCAGCACCCATACGATTACCATTTAACGGTCATCTCTAAGCTGTAGGCTTCTTAATCCAAAGCAAGACAAAAGCATCTCACAGGTCTGATACTTAATGAGGTTTTAAAGGGCAAGTAATTTCTATATTTTCTAATCAGACAAACACGTCATTTCTATAACATTTATAAATTAAGTTGCTGAATTATTGAGATGAGTCAGTAAGTCATAGTGCCCCTTGTTCTCCTCTCCACTCTCAGGTCTTGTCGAGGTGGTGGTGAACCTCCTCTCAGAGGCGGCTCTGCTCTACCTGGAGAGAGAGGAGCATCCTGGGAAGAAAGGCGACCATCTTCTCATCGTGCCGCTGATGGAGGTCCTTCACAACGTCCTGAAGAAGGTCTCTTCGGTGGTTCGCAGCGCACTGCAGGTGCAGTAATGCTGCATAAACACTTTCTCTCACACCATGTGGCATAAACACTTCCTCTCACACCATGCTGTCTCGGTGCTGTTTCCCATGACGGCTATACCTACCACCCCTCCGTGTGAACCAAGACACTGTGGCCTCTCCACCTTTCAACACTTCAATAGGCCAGCGCTTCCCAGGTCCCCAGCCCCCGGGGCCCACAGCCGCTGGCTCCCCCAGGCCTCATTATCAGCAGCCAGGCTTTGTCCTCCGCAGCCTCCCCCTGTACCCCTAGACAGCCCAGCCCAGCACATCCATATTAATGCCTGGACATAGGCACCCGGCAGACAGACAGACAGACAGACAGACAGACAGACAGACAGACAGACAGACAGACAGACAGACAGACAGACAGACAGACAGACAGACAGACAGACAGACAGACAGACAGACAGACAGACAGACAGACAGACAGACAGACAGACAGACAGACAGACAGACAGAGAGAGGGGAAATAGGCAGCGGAAATCAATTCACTGAGAAATGCAAAGCTCATTAAAAAGAAACTTCTGCGCAAACCAAATTCATGGGGGTAATAAGGGCCGATAAGGGAAGAAGAGGACGTGCTTCGTCGACTCCTCAACAGTAGCTGCTCTCGGCGTCTGTGTGTGTCTCCCCTCCTTCTCTCCCTCCACCCTGTCTTAGTATTTTAACTGGATGAGGGAGTTGATGGAGAAACGGCTTCATGCTTGGTAATTAAGAGAGAGAGAGAGAGAGAGAGAGAGAGAGAGAGAGAGAGAGAGAGAGAAAGAGAGAGAGAGAGAGAGAGAGAGAGAGAGAGAGAGAGGAGAAAAGAAAAGAGACGACAGAATAATCACATTACCGCAGCCACACAATCTGCCCAAAGTTTTACTGCCGACAACGCCAGAGCTAAATTAAGACAGAGGGAGGAAGTGAAAGATGGAAGGAGGTGGAAGGGGAGGGGGGATAGGACTGGAGAGAGGGAAATAGTAAAGAAGGCAAGAGAGGGAGGTAGTTTGGAAGGGAAGGAAGGGAGAGAGGGGGGGGGGGGGCTGGTAAATTAAGAAGGGGGGGGTCGTCTACCAGGCAGAGTGTGTCATATTGAATCAGGACGTCTACAGGGGCAGAAAAACACAGCTTGGCTGGAATGTACTGTTGTATTAATAAACCTGGTCTATTTTAGTCTGCGGAGGAGAGCACAGATACTTCTGGACAGCATTATCAGGCAGACTGGGTGTGGGCTGATAAAAGGCGTTATGGAGTCCTTAAAGTTTAGAACACACAAAACCATGCTCTGAGAAAAGCTGTCAGACTCAGCAAGGCACAGTGCAGGGCTATTGTTAGCTTTTAGACTAGGAAAGAATATTGTAGCTGATTTGTTGGGAAGCAAGTCATTTGTTTGTCAGAAATAGTCTTAACTGTAACCTCTCTATGCCATTGCAGATTACTGAGGTATGTTATGTGAAAAAAACATAAATAGGAATAATATCTGATAGCATCTAATCATGATGGAATCCTAAGATCACATAAATGGTCAAATAGTTGTAATGGCTTGAAGTAAGCACTATAATAAGAAATCACTTTAATATTTATAGAAACTTTTCTGTCTTTTTGTATGTGGAGCGGCTTTCAATCTGTCTGTTTGTGGACCTGCTTGTCAGTCTCTGTCTGTGTTGCCTGTCTGTGGACTTGTCAGTCAGTCTATGTTGCCTGTCTGTGGATCTGTCTCTGTCTGTTTCTCTGTCTGCTTTACCGGTCTGTGGACTCAACTGTCTGCCATCTCCTACTTACACTTCACTCTCATCCCTATGCTCTTTCCTCTGTCATAATTTGTGCTGACACTGTGAACAACGTTATTGTCAATCACATGTATAAATTATTTAACGTGTGTGTGTGTGTGTGTGTGTGTGTGTGTGTGTGTGTGTGTTCGTTCCAGGCTCACAAGTCAGCCGGAGGAGGAGAGGAGACGGAGGCAGCTGAAGAGCTGCTCCTCATCAACAAGCCCCTGACTGACCTCACAAGCCTGCTCATACACCTGGTGAGGCTCGTTGGAGATCAGCACTCTGTGTGTGTGTGTGTGTTTGTGTGTACCTGAGCCTCCACAATGTATAAAGATTTAACATCCAGTAGCAGTTGTGCGTTCAAGGCAGTTCGAGGCAGAGATCCTTCACATACTGTAAATGGAGGGCTGACCCAGGGTGAGACGCTGAGTGAGGCAGGGCTAGCCGGACACTCTGCTCTGCTCTGTAAGGAAAACCTAGCATGGCTGAGCTCTGACCATGAACCGGCCAAGATGGCAGAGAACAACGCTGCATTCCTGGATGGAACAACCCTTTGTTTTTTCAGCCTCATTCCTCCCTACTCCATTTATCGCTCTTCTCATCCTCTTTTATCTCCTTCCTTCCCCTTTCTCTCACTGCTCCTTCACTTTTCATTCTCATGTTCCTACATACGGCTCGGTGCAAAACACTTGCCTTGAACTAATAAATTCATACACTTTATTATTCATGAGACTTTATCATAAAGCGCCTGTTGCTAGTCAAGGCCAAGGCCCTTCTGGCGGTAAGCACTCAAAATACCGTTTGCTAAAAAATTTAAATCCTAACTCTCCTGTAAATAATTTAGTGAATTGTTGCATTCAGCTTTTCCAGTATGCCAGAGCTGCTCCACATGCTCGACATACTAACAGCCGGAGCAAGAAAGAGAAACTGTTTCTCCTGCATGTTCACTCAGTAGAAGTACAGAGAAAATTATAACTTTTGAAGGTCAGGTACTTTCAAACAAATTTGTCAGTACATGAATATTGGTGATATTTAAATAGATTCTTGATAGCTAGAGCATTGATTGTGAATACGCTGTTTTGCAGACCAAAATCACTTAAAATGTTGTTGAAAATCACAAAATCATCAAATGAAAAGAAGAGGTTTGGCTATAACACCAGCTTGGTCCCCGTATTGGGATGTCTGTCACTGACTTTGAGGTTGAACACATTTTTTCCAACTGGATTGTGCAAAATATGTTGTGCTAGGGCAACCCTTTGTAAATGTTAGGTTGCCTAGCGGGGAACTCATTAGGATCCTTGAATTCAGAGGTCAGGGAAATCTCCAAGTCAGAATTTATACTTGGCGGGCTCACACACAAATATAACTGTCTCTCTCTATCTCTATCACACACACAGAGACACACACACACACACACACAAAGCCAATAGATTTAAGTTTGTTTGTCTGAAATCTGTCTGTGGAGCTGGTATATCCCCTGGACATACACACACAAACACGCCCACACACACAAACTTTATTGCCCAAATCCCAAAATATATCTGGTGTGCCATCCTTGGGTGGTTGAGAGGTAGTTCAGTTTGAGAGTAAGTGTGGTCCACCCCTAGGCAGAGTGAGAATCTCACAGATGGTACAGCCGAACGCTCTCGCTATGTCTCTCTGAACGGGGTGTGGTGGAACCAGGGCTTAGCCTGGTAAACCTCCTGTCCATTTGGCAGCCTATTGGCACCTCAACAATAACCACTCTACTGGCTTTGAAAGGTGGGCGGGGCCGAATACGGGAGGGGGGAGGCAGGTTCAGCAGTGAGGGCTCTCTTGGGACACAATCATGGTTTTAGGTTTTTTTTGAGTGGCATCCGAGCGGACAAAGAGCGCAAGGGGATTAGACCTGCTCTGCCCCGCCCCTCTCTACCCCATTGCCCCCTGGGAGATGTGGCTGAGTGGGACCAACGACAGCTAAAACCTAGAGAGAGGGAAAGCTGGAATGGGGGAGAAAACTGAAAAAGACAAGAAAGACAGCAGTCTAAATATATGTTTACTAACCGGGGAGGGAGGGGTGTTTGTGGTCCCCAAGACTTAGAGGTCAAAATGGAGGAAATGGAAGGAAGATTAGATAGATAAAGAGATTGATTGCCAGACATAAGGAGATGAATATGTCCACACACACACACAGACACACACACACACACACACACACACACACACAGGGAAAGCTGAGGTGATAGAGATGTCTCCAGGATGGGGGGTATGAAGCTGTCAGTCTGGCAGCCAGCCGAGTCGGACACCATGACCCCTGGAGAACACTAGAAGGATGCCACCTTTCAAAGACAACACGTATAGACCATGGAACAGAGATTGAAAGACACACATTTTGTAAAAGTGTACAAAGTCCAATTGTTGATTTGACTTTCTAAAGGTCTGATTCCTACCACAGCAGTGATTTGAGTTGCTGATGGAAGGTGCTCTCCCTGGGAGCTAATTGGAGCAGGGTGTTGATGGGTCTCTGTCTTTGTCCCCAGTTGTCCAGCGAGGAGCAGGAGGTGTACGAGGAGGCCAGCCAGTGTGTGTCCCTGCTGGTGCAGCTCTACGGCGGGGAGGCTCCCGACTGTCACACCCCCGCCTGTCTCCACAGCCTCACACACACACTGGTCACCCACACGCAGCCCCGCCAGCAACGCACGCTGCTCAGGATCATCAAACGCCTGGTTAGTCTAACACACACACACACACACACACACACACACACACGTGTATATATATATACAAACGCACAAAACATTTTCGGATAGCTAAATTACCTCCAACTTTAATAATATATATTATCACTTTGATATGTTAAATATCTCTTAACAGACAGTTCTTCTATACATAAAAGGGGTGTTTTTGCCAAGATACCAGACGACTCTCCATAAAGAAAGACAAAACTATACCTGTCTGTCTGTCTTGGTTCCAGCTTTCTTTCAGTGGGGGATGTGTAGGAGTCTAGCCAGGCTGTCTGTACTTGTGCTGCTGATGCTAGTGCTCGTATTCACAAAACGTCAATGTGCATCTAGAGCATAGTTTATTAGGTGCGATCATATCTCTCTGTTGTCTTTGCCGCATTGATAAACAAAATACTTAAATCCGCTTTTGTCTTTGCTGGGTTGTGAAGACCTGTGGTTACTGTGTGGTGTGTGCGTGCACATAAATCCACAGCCAGCCTGAATTCAACAACAGGCCATGGACGGAATAGTTGATTCCATTTGCTTAGTATGGGTTTGGGTTAAGTTAGCTGTGCTCTTCTGGTTTTTGTCATAGTCGGGGGTCTGGCCAGTTCAAAGCTTGCAGTAGCTGGACAGAATGAGTACTTTCAGTTTAAAAGCAACATATGTTTAACCGCTGGGCCAAGAACACCAGTAGCATCCAAAAGCTACATACAGGTAGGCTACACGATATATAGTAGTTAATATATATATAGTTAATGAATGAAGTGATGTGATAAATGATGGATGAGTGGCCAGGCTTCCCCTGTAGTTTCTCCCAGCCATGCCATGTCCACCGGTCCATACCTATCAGTCTCCATCTCCTGCGCTGAATGAAGGTGATGCTCATATTCCCCGTGGTGTGGCCTGGTTGAGACGCAGGGCTTTGATAACCTTGCGGAGGCTATTAGAGAGACAATCGCAGGGAATCAGAGGAACGTTCAAAGCGCCGCTGGCACCCCACCACACAGCTCCATTAGGTGAGCCTGTTGCCTGGCAACCCCAAACTGTGCAGCAGGCTGTGGGTGTGAGCACCGACGTTAAACCTGGTACCCAACTTGTGTGTGTGTGTGTGTGTGTGTGTGTGTGGGTGTGTGTGTGGGTGTGTGGGTGTGTGGGTGTGTGGGTGGGTGGGTGGGTGGGTGGGTGGGTGGGTGGGTGTGTGTAGACTTAATGTGAGTGAAGGACAGGTAGGTTTTCAGGGGTAGCTGGAGTACCTCCAAAGACAGAACAATGTTGACTAAGAGGACCGGCAGAGGAAATGGGAGTGTGTGTGAGTGTGACTACAGATGAGGTACATCTGCTCAACTCATTAACGGTGTTCTCTCTCTCCTCCTTCTCCTCTCTTCCTCTCCCTGGCGAGTCTGCATGGAGCTGCCAGCTGATGTAATAGTCGTGGCCAGTCTGGGTTTTATGCACGGGGCAGATCGTCCTTAGATCACCTAGACGTTCATAACCTCGGGTTTACAGACGCTCTTGACAGGCTCTGGTCATGTAAGCTTCCCCCCGGTCCATTCTTCAGCGATTTCCTCCGGACAATCGAAAGGATTCTGAAACGATGCGGACTCGTGTTGAGTGTAGAAGTAATCCTTCAGACTAACGTTGACACTACTGCACTGGTTGCAGACTTTACCTGGATCACTTTACTTGATGGCAACAGTTTATCCGACAGTTTTTACAAGGACAGCTAGACGATTTACTCTGCTCCCAAATGCCACACCTTCTCTTCTCTGCAGACTCGGAGACTATTACTAAAACATTTTTTATTAAAATGTTTTGGCATTCAGCTCCATTTTTACTCGTTATTTTTTGGTCATTTAGCTTGTGGATTGACTTTTAATAAGGATTTAGCCATCCAAAGTTTCAAGGTATTGATTTTGATTTTTGAGCAATCTTGA
>CM030178.1:12430022-12522522 GCA_017639675.1 Aplochiton taeniatus
GTGATCTAATTGCGTGGATCAAATATCCATGTCTTTAGTCATTGGTCTGTTGGTCAACCTCAGAACCTCTCCATCCACTCAGGGAGGGGGGCTGGTCCAGGCATGGCCTGAGGAGGTCTCAGCCAATAATGACCTGACGTCAGAAGTCCTCCAATGACAGTACTCTCTGTAACCTCCAGCCAATTAGCTCCCTCTACTTAGAACAGTAGAGGGTTGGAGGGGACTGCATTGAAAACCACAGCTCTTCTCTCCCTTCTCTCTTTCTCTTCCTTTTAATGCCTTCAAATTAAAACTGGAGGGTTGACATCACTATCAAAGGATTTTATGATTATCTCTCAATGCCAATCTCATTTACACAGATTAGACCTAGAGGAAGTGGGACTGTGTCTAAATGCATAGGTGTGTGTTTTTGTGCATCCCTGGGTACATTGTGTGTGTGTGTGTGTGTGTGTGTGTGTGTGTGTGTGTGTTTGTGTGTGTGTGTGTGTGTGTGTGTGTGTGTGTGTGTGTGTGTGTGTGTGTGTGTGTGTGTGTGTGTGTGTTTGAGTGTGTGTGTGTGTGTGTGTGTGTGTGTGTGTGTGTGTGTGTGTGTGTGTGTCTGTTTAGACACATGAGTGTGTTACTCATTACTTATGTTGGTTTATCGGCTGTTGTGTGATGGGTTTTGATCTCCACTGTGTCTGATTGACTTGAAATCCCAAATCCTCACAACCCTGGCTTCTGGTCAGGAACTGTGTGCGTGTGCGTGTGATCTAGAGAGAGCAGAGAGCATTCAGAGGTTATACGAGGGCTGATAGAGCAGCTTAACCTAAATCAGACTTTGACTCCTGCGCCCTTCATCTGAGAGAACTACACGTCTGTATGTCTGTTTGTCTCTCTTTCTCTGTCTTTCATACATTGTTCTGTGACTTCTGTCTCTTCACAGTCTCTTTCTCTCGCTTGTGTCTTCTCATGTTTTCACTCTCACTTCTAACCAGAGAGAGTCAGCCACGGCCCAGCTCTGAAGTTTTTGGTCTGTCCACCATTTCTGCTTTTGTCCGTCTTTTCACCTGTCTGTCTGTCTGTCTGTCTGTCTGTCTGTCTGTCTGTCTGTCTGTCTGTCTGTCTGTCTGTCTGTCTGTCTGTCTGTCTGTCTGTCTGTCTGTCTGTCTGTCTGTCTGTCTGTCAACCTGCACGTCTGTCTGTCCATCTGCCTGCCTGTCAAGCTGCCTATCTGGCTGGCTGTCTGTCAACCTGTCTGTCTGCTGGTCGGTCCACTTCTGTCTGTCAACCTACCTGTCTGTCTGTCCATCTGCCTGCCCTTCAACCTGCCTATCTGGCTGTCTGCCTTTCCACTTGTCTGTCTGCCCATCTACCAACATGTCCCCTGAGCACACAGGAAGAGCTATTTTAGGGATCTGTATTTCTTGGTGTGTGTGTGTGTGGTATACAACCGTCTGCCTGCCCACCTGTCTGTCTGTTCACCTGTCTGTGTGTTTGTCCACCTGTCTGTCTGTCTATATGCCTGTATGTATGTTGACCTGACTATCTCCCGATCGGTCCGTCCGTCTACCTGTCTACCTGTCTGTCTGCTCATCTATCAATTTTAGGTGTGTGTGTGTGTGTGTGTGTGTGTGTGTGTGTGTGTGTGTGTGTGTGTGTGTGTGTGTGTGTGTGTGTGTGTGTGTGTGAGAGAGAGAGAGAGAGAGAGAGAGGGGGTGTGTACGCGCACTTCTTTTACAATATTTGTGAAGACCAAAAATGACTGGGAAAAATGAAAGAGTTTCACCGCTGATGTGAGGACATTTTTGACCAGTGAGGACCAAATGACTGGTCCTCACTCATTTATTCTTTAATAGAAATGAAACGCTTGTTTTGAAATACCTAGTATGAAATACTATAATGTTCCTCATGATAAAGGCAACATATTGAACACCCCAAAAAGTTTATAAAATTTTTCTCAACATTACAACAGTATTTAACATTTTATGGGCTAGGGATAGGAGAAAGATGATGGTTAGGGTCAGTGTAAGGTTATGCAGTTTTGCCCCAAAACGTAGTTTTTTTAATACGATTTTTAGTATTAGTAGTGTGTATGGGTGTATGGGGGTGTGTGTGTGTGTGTGTGTGTGTGTGTGTGTGTGTGTGTGTGTGTGTCAACCCCACAGCATAGCTCACACTTGTCAAGCTGTCTATACATCATCAGTCAGTATGTCTGACTGACCGAGTGACTGCCTGACTGCAGTTTCTAGAGTTAGGGGACTCGTTGAGCGGAAGAGGGGAATGAGTAGTGAGGGATCAGAAGCTAGAGGAGGAGAGTGTCTTATTATGGCAACGTCTCCTGTGAGGTATCTAACCCTGTTGCCAGGCAACTGTCATGTGGTGTTGGCTGCGGAGCAAAAGGCGGTGATGATGTCACTGGAGATCAGAGAGAACACTCCTCAGCTGCTACACACACACACACACACACACACACACACACACACACACACTCATGTTTGACTTGAATGCACAATCATACACAGCAGCAATGTAATCAGCTACTGCACATATTTTGTCAGTGTGTCGGTTTTGGGCACAAAGCGGTTCTGAAGCTGCACCTCTTACCTGTAGCAGCTGAGACCCAACACCCAGCATCTGTTCTGAAATCACAAAGGGTTCTGAACTAGCTTAAAGGAGATCTTGCGAGGCCCATCAGATTCCATCAGTGTGTCCTATGCCTTAGAAGACAGTAATTACCACAATAACACTGGGGTCCACTAAGCTTGGGACATTACATCTGTTAACAGTACATGCAGACATAACACGCTGTTGAACCTCTGTCTGCCATGCACTGAAGTAAAGCCATAGCTTCCGGGCTACCATAGACCCAGAGTGTACCTGGTTTGTTTATTAGCTCTATTAATGGAGAGTCAGCATATTATTAAAAGATACACACAGCAGAAGAAACTGGTTTCAGTCAAATCAAAGCAATGTAACCTCCGGGCCTGTTCAGTGCTCTCTCCTTCACGTTCTATTGTAGGCAGTGGTCTCTCTCTCTCGCTCTCTCTCTCTCTCTCTCTTCAACCCTCCCCTCACCCTCTTTTTTTTCTTTGCTCCGCACTGACCCAGAGATTACAGGTTGAAACACTAAAAGCTAACCCTCTCTCCCACCCACACACACACACACACACTTTGGAACCAACCATCAGACTGGAGAGCAACGTATGTGTGCCCTCAATGCCTTTTTGGATGTATAGGTGGGATACCGTCTGTCTGATAGCAGTGAAGGTGAATATATAAATATAATAATATAATATAGTGTATATAAAATAAAGGGGGGAAGAAGGAGGGAGAGATGAAGCAGGGGAATCTTTTGTGGGTTTGGAAAAAGTTGGCTGGTTATGAGGGAGGATCAGAGGCAGAAGTAGGTGGTTTGTCAGGGTGCGGAGAGGAGCCAGGGAAATGGAGGGAGCGGTTTGTTGATAGTGAAGAGGGAGGATCTGAGGGTGGGCACCTGCTTCTCATTAGTGGGACCACATTCCTACCAGACTCTGTTTATTCTGTTCTGTTCTACTCAGCTCTACTATGGTCTGTTCTGTTCTACTCATTCTACTCAGCTCTACTAAGTTCTGTTACTCAGCTCTACTATGTTTTGTTCTGTTCCACTCAGCTCTACTATGTGCTGTGCTGTTCGGTTCTACTCAGCTCTACTATGTTCTGTGCTGTTCGGTTCTACTCAGCTCTACTATGTTCTGTTCTGTTCCACTCGGCTCTACTATGTTCTGTGCTGTTTGGTTCTACTCAGTTCCACTATGTTTGTTTCTGCCATGTTTTCTGCTCTGCTATGTTCTGTTCTGTTGTGCCTGGCCCTCTTGGCTCCACTGGTTTGTCTCCATGGCTTCATATTGTAGCCCATAGACGCTTCCAATTCAACAATCTAGACATATTTGCATTAATTCAATAATGTTAACAATATTTGTATTTGACAACTACAAATCATGTCAGTGGAGATGTCTTAAATGAACCCAATCTGCCTGCTGCAGTAATAGCAAGTAGTTATCTGTTCTCCGGCAGATTGAGGGGCTACAGGTGGTGTGTCATCAGTCTGGGTCTCCCCCCCCCCCCCCCCCCCCCCCACTCCTCTCTCTCTTGCTCTCTCTCGCTCTCTCGCGCTCGCTCTCTCTCTCTCTCTCTCGCGCGCGCTCTCTCTCTCTCTCTCTCTCTCTCTCTCTCTCTCTCCCCCTCCAGGTGCAGTCAGACAGCGGTGGGTGGTGTGCTTGTCCTGAGGGGGAGGAGCTGCTGCGGGTTCTCCAGGATCTGAGTCACTCTGCCAGGTGTGTGTGAAAGAGAAAGAGAGTGCGTATGGTCCTCTGTAGGACCTTGGACTTTGTCGTCGTGGCGACCACGCTGCCTTTGATCCATTGATGTGGGAGGAGGGGGCCAGGGCGGTTTGATGAAAGATGTCCATGACGCCACACACACACACACACACACACACACACACACACAGACAGAGGATAGAGGTCTATTGTTGGGCTGCTAGAGGCCTTTCCCTCCTACCCCTCCCTTTTTCCTTTCTGCCCCCCATTTTTTTTTTCTCCCTCCCTTCTATTTTCCTACTTGTTCCTTATTTCCTGCATTCTCGCTCCCGAACCTTGTCAACTTCGACCCCCTCCCCCTTTCTAGTTTTTCTGAAATGAAAAGAGAGAGCAGATCAGTGTCTTTGAAGTGGGCCTGCCAGGCCAGAGAGATTGGTTGTCCAAACTCCAAACATCACTGCTCTCAGCTCACCATGGCAACACAGGGAATTTCTTTTCAAAAGCCTGCATAACAGAAAACTTGTGTTATTAAGTGTGGGGGTGGGGTTTAGAGGCACTCAACTTTATATATTAGGTTTGTATGGATAGCGTTTTTCCACAATTGGTTTGCAATCTGAAGACTCAACATTATATTGGCATAGATTACTTAGAGAACTAGTTCATATAGATACATTTTAGGCAAAAGGTTAACTAAATAGCATTCATTAATTTAGTGGGATCACTACATGAGCCGCACTACAATAAGATAGAAACCAGCTAATCCCTCCTGGATATCTATAATCATACATTATAGAGAATAGCACAGTACAATAGCACAATAGTAAAACGCATTACACACAATGCAATACGTGCACCGAGCATTATTAGCTTCAAATAACAATGTTTTGTAGTTTTTATAGCAAAGTAGAGCTTGACATGTTAACAGTGTTTTACATTTTAGAAAAACCCATCATTACAACACTTATCACTATGCTGTTTGATAAATAAACATGATATAGGATAAGCCTACAGTGCTATGGAAACTATTTATTAAAAATTAACTAGCTAATCAAAAGCAGCTAAAATAATTTGTCAAGCATCAGGGGCTAGAGATACTGTAGGACCAAAGTCTTTATTAACTAATTGATGTTTGATACAGACAGACAGGCTTTATAATTACTGCAAAGGCAAGACAATCACTTGATTTAATACCGTTCTCGCAATCAAGCCACTCTTCACAATTGATTGCTCTGCTGATCAAATTAATTATGGATATTGTAATGTGGCTTTAATTAAAATTGTCCTTTGGCCTGACGAGTTGGCCGCCTGTCATCAGGAAGCTGGGAGGAGAAATATGGCAGTTGAGCGGGGGGAGAAAGGGATGGAGAAACGTACAGAGCGCAAAGTTGCTCATGTTCATCTTTTCTCTCGTCTTTTCTCAGGAGTCATACTGATGTTGCCGTGGCATCGCTGGCCGCTGAGATCGTTCTGGGAATCACCGTCTAGAACTGTCTAGCATTCTATTTTTTATTACCAAGAAGAAACGTTTACATTCCCTATACTGTACAGCTTGTGTATTTATTTAATAAACTTGTTTTGATTACATTACTGTATCTGGATCTTGACTGACGAACACAGCTGTGGACTGGACTGATGGTGAATGTGGGGTAGAGGATGGAGGATCTCATACCTGTGTTAGCTGTGTTAAACGTTTAGCTGTTGGATATTGTGAAGTGCAGGGAAACGTTGAAAACCCCTCAAGTAGGCAGATCAAAACGAATCAACGTAATGTAGACACAAGTAGAGAGCTAACACACTGCGGTGGAGAAAATTGTGCTACGTTGTTAACACTGTTAACACTGCACGGAGGTTGGGCGTGGACTCATTTAGAGTCCCCCATTTTTAGGGTAAAACAGGCACTGAAAGGTGGTGCACCCATAATGTTAAAGCCAAAATGCAGGAAAATATTCCATATTTAACGGTCAAATTTCGATTCATCTTCAACCCCACTAAGAACCTGAGCGACGGTTCCAATCGGTCATAAATAAATGACTTCAAATGTTTCAAATAGATCTACTTTTATTTGGTTGCAACCACTTTTTACTAGACCTAGAAGGAGGCCTTATTGAGAATCAATTGCTTCATGGTATCAAAGTCCCCCTCCTGTGAAAATATAGTTTTTAACGTTGTTAACATGTCTTTGTGGTGTTTTTCATGTGCTACAAGACAAAGTGAAAAAAGTTTTGTAGAATTTTTTGCAAATGTATTAAAAATAAAAATGTTTTATATCACATGTACATAAGTATTCACACCCTTTACTAAATACTTTGTTGAAGCACCTTTGGCAGCAATTACAGCCTCAAGTCTTCTTGAGTATGATGCTACAAGCTTGGCACACCTATTTTGGGGCAGTTTCTCCCATTCTTCTTTGCAGATCTTGACGATTTTGAGACGAGCTGCATCAGGTTGGATGGGGAGCGTCGGTGCACAGCCATTTTCAGATCTCTCCAAAGATGTTCAATCGGGTTCAAGTCTGGGCTCTGGCTGGGCCACTCAAGGACATTCACAGACTTGTCCCAAAGCCACTCCTTTGTTATCTTGGCTGTGTGCTTAGGGTCGTTGTCCTGTTGGAAGGTGAACCTTCGCCACAGTCTGAGGTCCAGAGCGCTCTGGAGCAGGTTTTCATCAAGGATCTCTCTGTACATTGCTGCATTCATCTTTCCCTTGATCCTGACCAGTCTTCCAGTTCCTGCCGCTGAAAAACACCCGCACAGCATGATGCTGCCACCACCATGCTTCACTGTAGGGATGGTATTCGCCAGGTGATGAGCGGTGCCTGGTTTTCTCCAGACATGACGCTTGGCATTCAGGCCAAAGAGTTCAATCTTGGTTTCATCAGACCAGAGAATTTTGTTTCTCATGGTCAGAGTCCTTTAGGTGCCATTTGGCAAGCTCCATGTGGGCTGTCATGTGCCTTTTACTGAGGAGTGGCTTCTGTCTGGCCACTCTACCATAAAGGCCTGATTGGTGGAGTGCTGCAGAGATGGTTGTCCTTCTGGAAGGTTCTCCCATCTCCACAGAGGAACACTGGAGCTCTGTCAGAGTGACCATCGGGTTCTTGGTCACCTCCCTGACCAAGGCCCTTCTCCCCCGATTGCTCAGTTTGGCCGGGCGGCCAGCTCTAGGAAGAGTCCTGGTGGTTCCAAACTTCTTCTATTTGCGAATGATGGAGACCACTGTACTCGTTGGGACCTTCAATGCTGCAGAAATCTTTTTGTACCCTTCCCCAGATCTGTGCCTTGATACAATCCTGTCTCGGAGGTCTACAGACAATTCCTTGGACTTCATGGCTTGGTTTGTGCTCTGACATGCACTGTCAACTGTGAGACCTTATATAAACAGATGTGTGCCTTTCCAAATCATGTCCAATCAATTGAATTTACCACAGGTGGACTCCAATCAAGTTGTAGAAACATCTCAAGGATGATCAGTGGAAAGGGGATGCCCCTGAGCTCAATTTTGAGTGTCACAGCAAAGGGTGTGAATACTTATGTGCATATATTCAAAATAAAAAAATTAAATATTACATTTGCAAAAGATTCTAAAAAACTTTTTTCACTTTGTCATTATGCGGAATTGTGTGTAGAATGTTGAGAAAATGTTTGTATTTAATCCATTTTGGAATTAAGCTGTAAGATAAAATGTGGAAAAAGTGAAGGGGTATGAATACTTTCTGGATGCACTGTATACTGTATATATGTGTGTGTATATATAAATATATATATATATATATATATATATATGTATATATATTAATATACACACACATTTAAATATATATATATATGTGTGTATGTGTGTGTATTTCAGATTACTTTTCATTAGTTTGTCACTTTTGCTATAGGCCTAACCCCCCAAAATGTCTGGTAATATGAATTGTTTATCATTTCAAGAGAAATTCAAATGATGCATCCGCACCTGTGGCAAGCTAGCAATAGATAGTCATGCATGAAGGTTATCACCCTGGCCTCTTTGGTATTTTTTTTCCCAATCAGTTCAATTTTAGGCTCTTGTGGATTTTTTTTATCAACACTTACAATCGTGAAAACTGACTTTTTTCACCCTGCTTTTCATTTTACCACATATTTCAGAGAACAGTGGGAGAATCAGCAAGGACACCAAAATGAGCTGTGGTAAAATACTGCCAATGTTTGGTAATATTGAGCTGAGCAAGTGTTAGCTCAAGGTGTAAAATGACATGATTAGCCAGTTAAGAGTTGTGTAAGGCTTGATTTTAATCTGTTGACCAATAGTGTTATTGTTGAGTTGAAATTGGTACATTTATTCAAGACATTATTGCAGGGATCAAGGGCTTTTAGATTATATTTGCCATAACTTTGTGTTATAGAGAGAGATTTATAAGTCTTTGTCTCGTCACAGAGGTGTTAGGGATAAATGGTAAGTGTGTAAATAAGTGAATATGCATAATGCACATGATGCCACCAATAACCTTGAGTGTGACAGGCTGTTGTTGACCTACACATCAATTTCAGAAAGAATTATGTTATGGCAGACTATCAAAGGTTTAGGCTAGAAAGTGTAATGAGGGGCTGCCATCTGAGAAAACCAGCCGCATTATGCCAAAAAAGCTAAAAACGCTGAAGCATTGGGAGACTGTGGAAAAGACCCAGCTAGAAAAACAGCTGGTAAATCCTAAATAGGGATCCTGCAGAGACCAAGAATCGTTTGGAAGCTGAACTCACTCACTGGGCCTGGTCAGACTTCCTAACGGAGCACACATGGGGGACCACCGATGCCACACTTAAGTAACTATTTTTTTAGACTAACTGACAATTTTTCTATTTATTTTGTATTAATAAACGTTTACTAACTAAACAAAAAAAATCTGAAGATATAACTATTTAATGACTACATGTAAACAAAACGGACCTATAAATCTCAAATGAACTTAAAACTCAGCCCACCTGATGCCTTACAATCAGCGATTCCCCCTTACATAGGATGCTAGCACAAATACTAGGGTCTAGTCAGGAATAGCTGGTTACTTTCTATCTAATGGTTAGCCATGTTTACTTCTAATTTTACGCACTATTTACAGGACATTGCAATCATTTTTTAAGTAATAGGCTTACACCTTGCGTTTGCAATGAATTCCCTTTGACCCCATTAATAGGTCCTATTAACTTGTTCATAAAGCTAATGCAAAGTTCACGACAGGCTTTCGAATATGACGCATAGGAACAAAATTGCAATATCCCTACATAACCAGCCGGAAAAATCACTATTATAGACCATCGAACTATAAAACCCGGTCTAGATCTTGCGTAGGAATAAGATCTTGAACAGGTCAAATTTATGTTTTTAAATAACTCACGTGGTTTTACGCGGAAGTCTTAAGATCAAAATTAGTCTCGAGTCCGTTTCATAAATGAGGCCCCAGGTCTGAGCAACATATTGATTCAAACATGTCTGCCTGAAGTAGGGGTGGGTATTGTCATAATCGAGTTTTAATTCAGAGCCACTTTGTTGTTCTTTGCACCGTCCAAAATCGGAATATCGGTTTGCTTACTGCGCAATTTCACTTAAGAGGAATTGCTTGTGGGCTGCAGTCTTATCCTTCCACTGTTGGCCTTGTACAGACAGCTGTACCCTCCTCCATCAAATGTCTTTAAGTCTTTCACTTTGTGAAGATGTGTTGTGAACTGAGTAAGCAAACACAGAAAACACAGAAGTGAAATAAAAGTTTTATTGTTTCAGCCATGTCAGAAGAACCATGTGTCCAGTAGAGGAACAGCAGGCTACACTAATCAGGTAAACCCTCTAACCCTCCAGTTAGCCTTGCTACCATCAGTAGACAGACCATAATACTCTGTCGCACCCCCACCAGCTAAATAAACCTACACCCCCTTTGGTGTGACACAATAGTGCCCCCTATTAAAGCAAGAAAATAGGTTGATATTTGGACCATTTCCAATTCTTGGTTTTTTTTTTTTATACAAAAGCTACACAATGTTACACTTAATCAGAATACAAGTCAACTGATTACTTAGTGTTCCACACCATAAACGTGATCAATGGAGCATTACCACTAGCTAGAACTTAACACTACGAGAGACTTAAAAAGGTATACAAATTACTGCAAAAAAAGACAGATGAGTATAATAAAGCAAGCTAGAATCAGTACCGTTACAGACTGAAGAATCAGAATAAAAAATTAAAATAAGTGTAAAAAAATACAGACAACGGGTTTTTAAATTCCATCTTATTGAGATCCAACTCTTGCGCAATTCATTCAAGTTGAGTCGCCCCACTCCAGGAATTTCATGATGCAGTTTTAAAATTCGAACCGAGGCCAGAACCACAGTTTTTTTGTCCCCTTGTTCCCGTAGTTGAAACTCTGCTTGTAGTAGTGTGTCAGGCACTTTCTGAGGTACGAGCCCACGTTCTAAGCCTCTCCCTGACGCAACTCCTCAGGCCAATCACAATGCAGGTTCATTCAGATCACATGATACAGCTGGAAGTGGAAAGAAAGAAAAAAAGAAAGAAAGAAAGAAAGAAAGAGAGAAAGAGAGAGAGCAAGAGAGAAAGACAGAAAGAAAGAAAGGGGGACCAGGGATTAACTACAGACCACACACACAGATCAAAGCCCTGAGAACTTCAAACAGTTCCATTAGTAGCACTGCTGGCATGCAACCACCTGCTCACTCTTGCCTTGAGTGTCAGGCCAGTGTCATGATTATATAGCACAATGAGAGATGCAAATAATGATTGACCTCTAAACTGAATCAGAACAATTGTTTGTTCAAATAATTGTTTGGATGAGTCAATTACAATCGAGGCAAGAGTAAACTACAGTAAGAATGGTGGGATTCTCGTCGCATCTCCAACCATAGCCCGCCAGCCCCAGAGCCGCTTACCTAGAAAGTGTGTGGTGGTGTGTATTTACAGGTCCGTATCAAACCAAGCCAGCTGGTTGCTGTCTCCGGGGGGCAGGCCATCGATCAGGTCCTGTGCATGGCCCAGGTCGGGCAGCCCGTCCACGGGGTAGTCCTGGCCTGGGTGGTGGCCCCCCATGTCATGCTCCATCATGGGGTCCATGCCCAAGGAGTCGGCGCCATAGCCCCCCGAGTGGAAGGAGCGGTAGCTGGGGTCTGGGGGGAGCACACCCACAAGACACCTTGTTAGAGAGCTGGTTAACAACTCAAGCAGTCACACAGTAGTACGATGATGCTCAAAGACCACCCCAGCAGAAGAAACCTGCCCTGTGGGGGTCAGAGGGCTGGTCAACACTCTGCCAGGGTGGAGCACACCAAGCCAGTCTATGTCCGCTTACCTTCCTGTCGGTATCCCAGAGGCTCCCCCTGAGCACCAATGTCCAGTCCCAGGTCTCCAGTCTGAAAGAGGAGCACAGCAGAGGACTTAAGAGTTGTGTACAGGCTAGTTTGTGAGGCTGCAGAGTGCTGGCTGCTCCACGTCTCTGGGACTAGTGTGTGTGGGGCTAGTGTGTGTGTGTGTGTGTGGCTGCAGGGCGTACCTCGTTCCAGGTCATGGGCTCGGTCCTGAACAGTGAGCTGGTGAGCTCCACAGACAGACGCTTCTTGTAGTCCTGGGGCTTATCCTCTGACATGCGGAACAGCACCGCTGCAGCGTAGGTGGCTGAGGAGGGCAAACAAACAAACCATGAGACTTTCTTTACCACTACGACCTACACGTAGAACCTCAAACACTCGAGTGGTTCAACCCAATGACAAGGCGCTGTGAGTAGCGTTAGGAATGGGAGATGCTGACTACGTACCCACTCCCTCGTTCCTGGAGTGCAGCAGCTCTGTGAGGGGAGCTGTGGCGCCCTCAGCCTCGATAGCCTCTGCCGCCTCCTTGTCCTGGGCCAGCTCACACAGCACACCGGCCGCCACACGCTGGATGTTCTCGATGGGTGAGTACAGCAACTAGACGCGCACACACGCACACACAGACAGTTAGCCTTAGTGAAAGCCCACTTAAGCACTATTTACATAAACAAATATTTACAGCCCTCCTTATAACTGTTCCCCAATCAATTACCTGTACGAAGAGGGGAATGGTATTGAGTCCACGGATGACAATTCTGTTGTGGACATCTCTGGCCAGGATGTGCAGAGCGCCTGTGCAGCCTTCTACGATCTCCTCCATGCGCACACCCTCCTAGGAAACACACACACACACACACGTTTAATATTAGACATTATGAGCCCACACCACACAGCTAAGAATGGCATTTCCCAGATGTTTCCCCCTAATAGCGGTCTGGTGACTTTGGTCTGTGTGTCTCACCACAAACTGCTGCTGCGTGCCACCCATACTGGTGCGTCTCTGTGTGTCCTGGTGGGCTCGGACCAGCAGCTGGACCAGTCGAGGAATGGCGCCCTGCTCCCTTAGAGGAGCGTGATTGGCTGGGCACAGAGCCAGGTTACGGATCAGACCTACAGTGGCCTAGGAGGGACAAGAGGTGGTTAGAAACGTTTTAATGTTGCTAGCATTGTAATGAGTTTGAGTGAAGAGTTGACTGTCAGTGAGTGGCCCTACCTTGATGAGGGGCCAGTGTGAGGGCGGGTGCAGCAGCTTGGCCACCACAGGCAGGCCATAGTGCAGACGCACAGCGTTCTGGGCCATCTCAGCATCCTGGTGGCGGGAGGTGAGGTGGCGCAGGGCGCAGATGGCCGGCTCTGTGATGTCTTCTCTGTCTCCAGCTCTCAGCACGGTGCGCACCAGAGCCTCGATGCCCCCAACCTGAGCACCGGTCAGCTCAGTCAGCACAACACAGAACTACTCGAGGACAAACAGAGAGAGTGTGTGTGTGTGTGTGTGTGTGTGTGTGTGTGTGTGTGTGTTTACCTGGCAGACCATCATCTTGTTCTTGTAGTTGTTGCAGGTGAGGTTGGAGAGGATGCCAGCTGCACAGGTCACCACGTTGATGTCATCGCTGCCCAGAAGCTGGACCAGGGTGCCGAGGAGACCCTCCATACCCTCCTGGGGACAGGAGACACACACACACACACACACACACACACACACACACACACACACACACACACACACCCACACCCACCCACCCACCCACCCACACACACACACACAGAGGTTGCTGCCAGGTAAGACATAGGGAGCCTTATGAGGTGAAACATTAAGATGGTGTGGAGCTATCGGGGGCTTTTCAGCTCTCCCTCCTCCTCTCCTCCCTCCTCTTCCTCTTCTTCTTCTCCTCCCCCCCCTCCCCATGTGAAACCAGCTCCAGACGGTCAGGCAAAACAATGTTGTGGAATTTTTTCATCCTGCAATTAACTCAAGGGATACAGTAGTTTGAAAAGAAACCACTTAGACAATACGATTCTAACCTCCCCTTTGAAAGCCTTCCGTATTTGGAGCTGGTCACACGCAAGCACACACTGCAGCACATGACGACCAGTCACCCTTCAGACAGTCCCTATGGTGTGACCCTGTTGAGGCAGCGCTCCAGTCAGGTCAGAGCTTGGGATCCCAAGGCCAATCCTAGCCAGCTTAGTGAGGAGTGGCAGCATTCCCAAAACGTGATTCCTAATTCCTAACTTCCCAGCTCTGACATAGGTGCAGCGCAGCACAGCTCAGTGAAAGTCAGGAAGCTTGGTTACCTGCATCCCCACTCCATCAGCTAAGGAGCTCTGCTCCACAGAGGGGAAGGGAGAGACAGACGGAGGGGAGGGAGACAGAGAGAGGGCTCTTATGTAGGAAAACCGCAGTGAGGAGAGGGCAACCTAATGCTTCCCAGCCACCAGGACTACAGCCTGATGTTGTTTGGTCCACACTGTGTGTGTGACTCAACACAGTGCTGGTCTCCACTCTAAACTTAACGGAGCAGCTGGTAGAGCAGAGAGGGGGAGGGGACATACTGCTCACCTGTTTGGTAGCAGCGTCTGATAGGTTCCTGAGCGTCCAAAGGCAGTTCTGGACCAATCGCTGGCTTTGGTCAGTCAGGTGGAGCCCCAGAGCCTGCATACCGCCTAAAGGAAAGGAAACCACACACAATGAGGAGAAGGCCTCAGCAATCTCTGGGGGATGAGCTTGTGTTTTCAGACCGGTTCCACTGGGCAGTATGGAGGAATACTGGGGGGGGCGGTGGGGGGCTGGTTATGAAAGCAGACCCTTACCGGCCTCTACGATGGCAGGCTTGTTGCTGGAGCACACAGACAAGACCTTGAGGACTCTACTGGTGGTCCACAGGAGCTTCTCGTACGTGTAGGTTCTCATGATGTTCACCAGGGCCTGAGGGCCTCCGCTGGCCAGAATGATCAGCTACACAATGGACAGAGTACATCACGTCAACCATGGCAACCGGAGGCCATGAAAGGACTGATCTGAGACCTGTGGCTGCAGCCCACCCACCTTGCTCTCCTGGTTGCCATAGGCCAGGATCTGCAGGCAATCGGTGGTGATGGCCAGGAACTTGACATTGGTCTTGTTGAGCAGAGCCACCATCTTCTGCAGGCCTCCGGCCAGGCGTACCGCCATCTTGGCTCCCTCCTGGTGCAGCAGCAAGTTGTGGAGCGTGGTGATGGCATAGAACAGCACGCTGTCCACTGGAGACCTGGGACCGCACAGAGAGAGGGGGGGCTGTGAGGACCAGCACTGGTGCCTTCATTTCTGGCTTAGCACCTGTTAAACGTACTACTGGCATGGTGCCATCCTACCCTCCTTCTAAAGAGCCCCACTACTTTGCCTACTAGAAGCAGAGTAACACTCCGGCATTTCAAAGCTTCCAGTGTGGTCTCAGTGCTGGTAAAGCTATAGGGAGTGGGGTGTGTCTGTGTGTCCTTTACCCCAGCATCTTGACCAGGGCGGGGATGCCCCCGGACTTGAAGATGGCTAGCAGGCCCTCTCGGTGGTGGGACAGGTTGTGCAGCGTGCCGGCCGTGCAGCGCGCCGTCTCCACGTCGTTGGTGTTCTGCATGGTGCGCACGATGGCCGACACCATCTGGGGCGAGCGCATGATGGCGTGGCGCGACGCCTCCTTCTTGGAGAGCTGGTGCACCATGACGGCTGCCTTGTTCACCACCACCTGGTGGGCAGGAGGGGAGACATTAGGACGGAGGCAGATCCAGCAGGTGTTAACCAGACAATGAGCCAGGTCCTGACCCTTAAGAGGATTTATCAATCAGCCTCACTGTGGGAGCACCTCCCTCTCTCGCACACGTGGGCATACCTGGTCCTCGTCGTTCAGAAGCTTGGTGAGCTCTGGGATGGCTCGTGTGGCCAGCTCGGCGTCGTCCTGGTAGTTGATCAGGTTGACCACAGCGTGCTTCAGCATCTGGGAGGGCTCGGCCAGCCGCTGCACGTTGGTGGGGTGGGCGCCATCAAACTGGGTGGAGGGGATCTGCATGCCCTCATCCAGCGTCTCGGGGAACATGGCTGCCCGCACCCTCTGGGCCCGTGTCATAGCATACTGGCCGTCTATGTCTGAGGGACGGGGAGGAGAGGTCGGCAGTTAATATTACCCAACAACCTACGATGAATTCGCAAACAAACGTTAAGAGAGGGAGAGAATGGGATAGGGGCTGAAACATACACAATACACAATGATTCAAGTTTAGTCAGGTAAGAGGAGAGGGGAGAGTATGCTGGTACCTTGTACTTGGTCCTGGGAGAAGGATTGGTTGAAGCCCTGCTCCCACTCGTACAGCACCTGGTTGTCCACGGCCTCCTCCTCCTCAGGGTTGCCCTTGCCGCTGAGGGATGGGGCGGTGGTGGTGGCCCCAGAGTGGATGCCAGAGTCCAGGTAGGACTGCTGCTGCCAGTGGCTCACCGCTGCCTTGCGGTCTGGCTCCATGGCCATGTCCAGCTCCATCAGGTCAGCTGGAACAAAGCAACGACAGGACCACTTTAGTACAGACACTCTAGAAATAAACACAAACTTTAAAGTGTCTAGGTTTTAAATACTGAATGGCCATCCTTTTTACTACTGGGCTAAGCAGGGCCTTTTATGTTTTGACTGTGAAGGAACAATGCACTCATGCTGAACATGCGCATGGCATTCCTGCTGTGGCAGCAGAGTAACAAGCCCCGGGATTAGGACCATGAGAGCAGTGTGTGCACTCTACTTACTAGGGATGTAACAATACACTCAACCAATGATGATTCTACGCGATTCACAATTCAGGGATCGCAATACGTTTTTTTTGGACAATGTATTTAACAAAATGAGATTGTTAAGACAAATTATGCCTGAAAAAGATTCCTTTAATTATTTCTAGACAAAAGCTAAAAAATACAATCTTTGTAAAGATTAGCCTTTAAGAATTTAGTAGTGCAACGTGCATATTTCATATGTTTAATTATTATTTCTATTTATTAATTTAACTAAACTGCCTATTGTTTGCTGGTTTACGGATTGATCGACAATTGAGAAGGCTGAATAAGACAAAGTGGTGAAAAAAATCACTAAAGATGAGTCACATCTCCAAATGAATCCAATCAGCTTTCATTACGTGATAATAGCCACCTCTCTGAAAATCCATACAAGGTTTTGCTCGTTACTTGACTCTCGTCAAGGCAACGGGAAAACAACTGACTGAGCTTCCCTGACCAGACTAATGTTATCAGCACGCTTGAATTATTTTGAAGTGGAGGCTAGTGGTGGTCGTAAATGTACAAGCATAGCAAAACAGCAACTTGTTAATCAAAACAACGAAGTAGCCGGCTGAACATCAGTTGGTAACGCGTATAGTAACTGTAATAATATTGCAGAAATCCCATTAGTAACGTGTTCTATTACTTCGTTACTGATAAAAGTAATATGTTACATTTAACCTTTGTTGTGCGTTACCCCCAACACTTGTTACAGCTACTGACGTAGAACAAGTGAAGTCACAATTAAAAAGCACCCCCCCCCCCCCCCCCCCCCCCCTCCTAAGAATCGCAATTCATCATTACATTCCTACTACTTACCCTGGGAAGCCATGTTCTTTTCTCAAACCACAACCTGCACAGCTTCCAGATCTGAAAACCAACAACAGAAACAGTCATTCATAAAGTCCTCCTGTCTTGTCCTCTTCTCCTCTACTCTCAAAACACACACAAAGACACCTTTTGACTTGTGCAGCTAGCTGGGGGAGTAGATGGGTGGAGCCCTGCATTCCACTGCTGACTGAGGCTACAGCAGCATAGCTTGTCAGACTGTGTAAACATTGAAAGAGAAAAACGGGGTAGTGGGGCTTCTATGGTAAGCAATTAGTAAAAAGAAATGTGAAAATGTGCACCAATAAAATGTTATGACATATTATTTGACACCATAAACATGTTGATCTAAAATCTGCTCAAGTAGTTTTTTTGTGGTGACAGACTGGGTAGGTTGTTTTTCCAACTACCTTTCCCTAGTAAGTGAGAAGGGTTTGCAGGTCGGAGCTCCCCTGCCAGTGGCAAACACATGGCCCCAGCGTAGGGAGGCAGGCAGAAACACTGAGACAGGAAGCCAGCTAATGCCTCAACTAGGGTGCCTGGGTGGCTAGTCAGACCACCACAGGAAGCTCCTCTGTCTGCCACTGCTGACGCAACTCTAGCCAGCCATCCAGATTCACTAACGGAAAGTCTCTGTTCTTTCCACATAAGGAAGGTGCCCAAGATTCCGGTCGCAAAACGCTAATCTACAGTCAGCCACAAACAGCCTATCTAGATTAACCCTGCTGCAGCAGACATGCGCAACAATACACAGCCAACTTTGTCAGATTCACTCTGAACAGAAGACAGTAATTTCCGATTTCAGCTGTGAATGGCCAAATAACTCTTTCACGGCATTCAATGTTCAAAAAATGTAAAAGCATTATACCCTGCAAAAAAATTGAGGCTGTCGTTCAAGCTTCCAGAGTGTCTGTTGACGGTGGTTATTCTCCAGCACGCGAGGCAAAAGGCTGGCTTTCTTCGGCACAGTCAGGATAATTCCTCAATAAAACAGCAGGAGCCTCTGGAGTCAATTGACTGCAGGCACGCAACCACATGCAGAGCGGTGGCTGGCAGCGAAAACACACACAGTCTGAGTCAGGTCACAAAACTGCAGCTCTGGAAGCTCAGCGCCCTCATAAACAGGCACGGCTCACGCCATCCACCCATAGCCCTGCCGTCAGATTGATCACATTGGCAATCAGACATATCAAAATACAGTGACGCATGAGTAAACGGGAGCTGGAAACTACATTGCTAAATTGACTAAAAGAAGAAGGATGAGGCGTTGGGTGTGATCATGCATGCTTATGACCTGAGACTTGTGAGGAGATATTTCAGTTCTGACAAGTGCAGCGACATGCAGGCTATGTATTTCTCTCTCACACACCCACACTCAGCTGGCCAGTAAACAGCTGTTCAGAAGAGGTCTACGACTCCTCTAAGCCATACTTCTCAACCCCATGCTAAAAACCACAGGGAAAATATAGGCTCCACATATTGAACACTAGGCTTCTCAGAATAGCCTTCCTCTATGGAGGCTGGGGGCTTTTCCCACAGCTTGGCAACCACTTCAGTAAAAGATACATGTTTCCAATCATGGACATAAACCTGTATCCTCCTCTTGAAATTGTTGTTTTATACATATGATGACAAAAACTAAAATTGGAATAAAATGCACCTTCACCCCTCTGACGTGATCCAGGCACACAAACACTGACCGTCAAGATCTAGAAGAGCGGGGGGTAGTTTGGCACCAACCGGTATGTGCACGTGTGTCTGGCTGCCAGGCTGGGCTATTGTGTTGTGAGCTGTAGACACACAGGGCGCTCACGTCCCTAGTCTGCTGTGCAGAGAACTGTGCAGGGTCAGCAGCCTGACAGCGAAAACAGCAACGGGACACCGAGACATCCATACCTGCCTCTTTGTCTTACAAAAGGGAGGTGAACAGTGTTTGGCAGAGTGGATTTGACCATCTTTGCTGGTGAGGCAGGTATCAACTGGCTTTGGATACAAAAAAACTACATGGCAACCAACATTCTGCAGTGAGTATGACATCATGGGACGGACTTTTAAGACTGGGGCTCCCAAGATGGCCAATATACAATTAAAAACATCCCTTCAGTCCATGTGATTTTACAGTTTTGGTTTATAGCTGGAAAAACTGCTGGAACACAGAATGGCTCATGCGTCTAATATACTAATCTACACAAAGTCCTAAAATATTTTTGCCAATTCACCTGCCTGTTACCTCAAGCTATGTCCTGAACATCTCAACGCACGTTGACATTTTTTATGCTGAAATAAAATGAAGATCTTTGATTACAAGTATTATGCCGGATCAATCATGTGCCATGTAATACCTGGACTAATAGGCCCACATGGCCCAATTCATTGTGTCGGTGAACACTGTGTAGGACGTTACATTAGCGGCCACCACAACAGCGCATACTGTGTAAAAGGTGACTACGGTGCAGGAGACACTGGTTTGTTTCACAAACGTTCAGGTTTAACATTACTCTACACGCAAAAGGGGTAAATGAAATCATACAGCCAAACGGTGGGATATGAAACCATAGGTTTCAGGGTGGGCTATGAAACGGAACTTGCAACTCGTGACGTACGGGTTTTCGCAGCAGATAACTATTGAAGCTTGCCTCTATGGCCGTTCCTAGCGAGTAGGCACTTATAGGGGGTTTCCGCTCCAGCTGTGTTTTCCTCGTGGTCGAATTAATATAGATAAGCAGCGAGACTTTCCATCGGTGAGAGGTTGCTGCTCCCTACCCCCACATTCAAACGCCGCTGGCCACACACTGACTTTCCTGGGAGAAGCAAACCAGCGTCTCAAATTTCACACACAAGCTCCTCCTCGACATCCTCGAGTCACTACGGCTGACTTTGTCGGTCTTTGTTTCGATCAAACAACACAAACAGTACCGTAGACCAGTTAACATTGCTCAATATAAAGTCTGCTAAACCACGGAAATAAATTGTAGCACTTGAGCATGGATTTACACCTAGTAAAACTACTTACATTACAGCTAGAATTTCAAGTAGGCAATGGCAAATTATTTTAATACCCACATACTTGCAAAATTAGATAACACCAAACGTACATAAGACTTTATTGTTGGACTTGCTACCGGCAACCTTCCATACAAATACAACGTTAATAAGTTAACGTTACTTGATTAGGCAAGTCACGTAACGTTAACTGTAACCGTTGTTGGTTCAACAACCAAAATAAGCCAAGTTCACTTTTACAAACCTGTAGGTGTGGGCGTTTTATTATCAAGAGTTAACAAAAAGTTATTGACATTGCGAACAACTTTTTATTAGTTTTCATATTACATTTATTCAAAACCAAAAAAGGCAAAAGTCCAGGACCCGAGTCAGAATGTTGGAATGTTACGGCGAATTACTCAGTTAGCTGCTTGTTACCAGCGTTAGCTAACTGCATATTTACCCTGCTGCAGTTTTTAGCTGTTAAAGTCATCTTCAAAAATAATGAATGATAGGTTCCCACAACAAGCAATAATACAACGATTTAAACATTTGGCAATGTAACGTTGCTAGGTAGACATCTATGATCTACGCATAATTTGTTTATTTTTTGACCTACAGATAAGTTAAACCCTCAACTGCTAGGGCTAACTAACGTTAGCTAGCTGATACAAAACACTTGCAGTGAAACCAGTTGGCATGCATTTGCGTTTCGTAGCCACATCTCTCAACAACTAACGAACATAGTGTTTGCGTTCCATACAAGAAAATAGGAACGAAAGACATTTATCTAAAAATAAACGTTGAAGATACATACCCTTGTAAAAGCTGTGCAAATCCGTCCACTCACTAATCACTGAAAGACGCAGAATGAAAAGTCCGGAAAATAATGATATTATGAGGTGGAGAGTTGGACCACCCCTCCGCTGCCGAATAACAACCTAGATGTGTAGTGCGGAAAATTGAGGGAGGTAAGATGGCGTCTCAGTCTAATAGACCGAACTACCCTTGTTAGGTATTCTTATCCTACCGCACGGTGCCATAAACTAGATCTTAACTACTATTGATATCATATTACTGTCACTTCATATATGACAAAACAAATGCTAAATATAAAAATATGATGATATATTTATTTTATATAATCAATGAGTAGACGTAATGGAAATTGTTAATAAGATAGGCGTATGGATATGTATTGAATGAAGTGCCGGACGAGGACCCTTTCGTATGCATTTTAAGGGGAGGAGGAATACAGACAAGTCGGCAAAAATGTCCTATCTATGAAGAAGTTTTAATTTCCGATTTCTTCAGTGAAGCTACATTAGGAAAGAACTAACGTCGTTTAACGACCCAATAAAAATTAATTTAAACCAAAAAAGCAGTGTCCATTTTAAGATACCATGTTTTTTTGTTGTTATTGTCTTTATTAGGTTACATTAGCGTTTCAAGTGGGAACTTAACGATAGGGTCTGAAATTGAAGTCACTGGACAGGTGTGCACTAATTACTAGACACATAAGACTGCAATGAGACGTCAGTGTGAGTGTGACGATATTAATTAATTTGCTTATAAATTCCTTTAAACCTTAGAGATAATGACTGTATGTGATAAATGTCCGGATTATTGTTGCATTGCATTATGTATTTCATATCATTGCAAAAAAAATAGGAACACGTATAGAATAACACATAACATAACTACCGTATTTATTTAATGACACGTGACACTTAAATATTACAAGAAAGCATGTGCAATGAAAAAAAGTTAATGACAGTAGACTCAGGTGGTTTAATATGCCCTGCAGGGTAGTGCAGTGCTAGCCTATGTCAGGGCAAACTACACATTGTAATGACACCATCCACTTGCTGATTAATTTTCTCTGAACAGAACAATAACTAAACTATTTCTAATTGCTTTGTATTTAGTGAAAAGGAATGTTCAAAGAACTGAAGTCACTGCAGTCATGGTTGTAACCATTGCCAAAATCAATCCTCTCCATGATAAGGGTATAAGAAGTGGCTCATACAATTGTACCATGACACTTGTATTGTTCATGTATCCTATTAAAGTATAGCAATCAAGCATGTAAATGACAGACTAAATCAGATACCAATGAAAGTTGTGTTTGTCTGTTTGCCCTATTGCAGTTTTTCCCACACAGCACATCTTTCTGACTGGAGCTGTTGGCTTTGGAGAACCTGGATGAATTGTCATCACATTCATTAGTTCCACAGGGTTATTTACCAATTATTTAATGTCCTGGATCAAACATCATACTCACCCAGCAATATTTTATTCCACAACTATCTATCATACAATAAAGAAATTGCAAAAACAAAATCAGATTATTTAAATGTTAACATGTTATTTATTGCTAAAACCTAATTCTATAATCATTTCATGCACACATTTCTGCCCCCAAAAAAATGTTCAATGGGTAAAATAATTATGATGCAAGTTTGTGTAAATTAACATATTTCCATTAAAGGAATAATTAGCAGATATTTACGTATCCTTTAATTATTTAAATTAAACATTAGAGGCTACCATATTTTTCATCAGAAAAATCCTTATTTTCTTATTTATAAAGAAAACAAAACATAAAAATATTGACAACAGCACATTTATAGATACTGTCAAATCCGGAGATCCGAAAATAAACGATAAGACATGTTAAATAAATACTATTATATTCATCAGTCAAAAGCTACATCCAAAACAAAGCCAGGAAAAGCCTGTACTAAACCCAAGTAAGCTATTTTCCCTAAACTATTTATTTGAGGGGGAAAAAAAAGTTAAGGACCTAAATATAAATGTTTTTTTTGTTCAATTCAATGCCTGCACTTCTGCAACAAACAAACAATAGTATATAATATGTTGTAATTACTGTGTTATTTAAATTTTAATGTTTTTGAAATACAAAGGAAACATATCTGGCCAGTCTGCACTGCTTGGAGGGTGCATTGAAGTGCTTGCAAAAACATACACACCTTAACAACCTAGCAACGCTCATGCAGCGATGTTATGCAGGCTGTAGGGAATCCATTATTTCTAAGGGACAAAATTCCTTCTCTGGCACCACCCACCTACGGATTTTCTGAACCCAAGAGGAGAGAGTTGATGCACCTGGAATAACCAGCATGAAAACCTCACACACATGCATACCCATCCCTGGAATAGATCTGCATGGTCTCTCTTTCCCAATTCATTCAACGTCTTAGGGAGGCAGAAGCAGGTCTCCACCACCGCCAGAAGGCTCAGGTCACACTGCTACCATACCTGCTCGGTTCGGACTGGGTACTTCACATCGGGTGTGTGTGGGCATTGCATATGTGTATTTGCATCTATGTGTTTATGGTTGTGCTTAGTATTTGTAGTGTGATTGAATTAGTATTAGTGTGTGTGTGTGTGTGTGTGTGTGTGTGTGTGTGTGTGTGTGTGTGTGTGTGTGTGTGTGTGTGTGTGTGTGTGTGTGTGTGTGTGTGTGTGTGTGTGTGTGTGTGTGTGAGAGAGAGAGGATGTGGTAGTGAAAAGGGTGCTGGTCCCTGGAGAGGCAGCATAGTAGAGGCTGTATGCAGAGGGGAGTGGCTCCATTCTCCTCCAGAGAAAGAAGGGGGCCGGCTAAAACTTTGCTGTGTGCTCAGACGATTATGCCTCCTGACCTCCCCTTGACGCAAGGCCTTGAACCCACATCCTAACACATACACAATGCAGACTGCAGGAATCTAAGGCCACTCAGAACATGTAGTATTTCAGTAATTTGTATAACTAGGCATGTGTGTACACTGAGAAGTTTAGTGTAGACAAAGGGTGTAATTATCTATTCTTCTGCCACCATGGGTAATGCAATTTTAGTCCATTGAGTTCAAGTGGTTTTGACACTGTCTATTTAGCTGAGAAAAGGGCAACAATAGGGCTTGACATTAAAAAAACAGCCTGGACATGAGTTGGCTGTAATGGGCTATATATGTAGTTCATGACGTCACCCAAATTAATGACCCGTCTAATGGACTTTCTTTTACACCAGCATTGTCCAGATCATAAAGACACACAGATAAACACACCTGAGAAGGTATATTTCTTGTTGTATATTTAATGAATTCCCCCCAAATTCCCAGACAATCAGGAATGTTCAAACAAAACTCCACACTGTTATTACTGTTGATATTAGACTAGTTGTTATATATATTGCCTGTATTGATTCAACCCTGTGAAGTCCATTGTTCATTTTCCTGAATTCCCTACAGCCGAGCATTTCGAAAGGTTTTGTTTACTGAATTGAAAAGTAAATGTATTTGGTTTTTATTGTTTGGATGACACAATTTCTCTATCTCTATCTATATGATGAATGTAAGCACTTCAGGTTGTGAAAATAAATGTGGCATGTTTATGAAGATGGTAAAATTGGTCAAAATATAAACACAGAGATAGTGTATTTAAGTGAATTTTAATGTAAATATGCCACAGGCATACAGGTATTGAATATATTATGGGATAACCTTTTTTGTATTTATGGTCAGAAATTTATTTTTTTAAACTAAAGTAATCCTACTTTAATTAAGGTAATTATTTAATTCAGTAGTGTGTTTATCTAGGATAAAAATCTTATGAGCAACAGAATAGCATATCTTCATTAAAAGAGAGGTAAAAAAAAAAATGCATTTACATCAAACACCTCAGTGAAACATAGATGAATATCCACGCATAGTGAACAAGATCTATTCACAGTCAACAGAACCAGAAAATGCTTGTTCTTTATTTTACAGTACACATAATGATGACATATTAGGAGTGCTAGGTCTACCTAGCCATCTGTACCAAAATATCACAGTAATTACAGGAGCAAAGCTTGTATTCCAACTGGCATAGAGACAGAAACATTTTGACACCTAACAACAACAAAACTTTATCAACCCTTCTGAATGCTTAATAATTACAGGTTTGTTGTATCCTCACCCCCAAAGCGCCAATTGCCACGAGACAGCTCTGCCTGAATACTCTCTATCAATGTCCTTCTTTCTAAAGCTGCTTATAAACAACAATGTTGGAGGACCAGAGGACCCCTTAAAAACAAGTGAGGCCGGGACTAGAGAAGGACCTTCTTTGTATGACTGAAGCGTATTGTTGGTCCTAAATAAGGGCTTAAAATTCCGCATTTAAGCTCACCAGCCAAGCAGACAGACCTCAATCCTCTAAAAGAACTGCCGTAGCTTTACAAAGCTAACCTGAGAAGATTACACCGAATTGTCTATCAAGTGGTTTAGTACAAGTCTGACATCATATTCAATGTATTTGTATGTACATAATGGTGATGAAATAAATCCATAACCTCATATTTCATGTTCTATTGTGATTAAAGGAAATGATTATAATAGATGACATTTTCCTCCCATTTATAGCAACCTGTATATGTGCTCAAGGTTAACATTAATGTACATTTCCTGCAAAAGTGTTTTTGTAAACTCTTCGTCACAGGATGATACAGTATAATGTAAAAAAGAGTAGCATTAAGAAAACGTTATCAGACATTGAAATCTGTAAGCCAGTAGATATCATGCATCTAATATAAAGAATTATATGCAGCTTATTTTCTACGGTCTTTGACACAATCATCTGAATGAATCATTCATATACGTAGCTGATCAAATAATGTTGGCAAGATAGCAAACTTAGTCAATGCTGGTAATTATTGTATTTCATCTAGTCTCTTTACAGGAAAGGTTGAGTAGAGATAAGAAATGTGAGCCCAAGACATCTGAATTTAAAGTGTCTACTTGAGTTGTATTAGATACCTGTATCATTTAAACAGAATAAAAACTGTAGCATATATGAAGTACAATAAAACGAAAATGTACAAAGATTTAAAAAAGAAAGTTAAATAAAAAAAACGAAAAGAAACTTTGCCCTGTCCAGGATGTATTGTGAACAAAATTTGTGTAAAAAAGTGTTATTGTCAAGAAAAAAGTCCCTAATAAACTCTTAAAAAAACAGCATGGAAATTATACAATTACATGCATTGTGAAAACCTAAAATTATAGAACTATTCATATCGACAGGAGATGGAGGCTAAATATAGTTCCCCCAAAAATTGAATACTACAATTATAGAAATAATTAATGAACAAAGAACAGATATTTTACATTTTCGACATTTTTTATTTTATTTACTCTTCGAACAACCATAAGATAGCAGCTATTACAATAATGCTAAAAGGGCCTACCTCTACCTGCAACTATCTAACACAATCAATTTCCTATTGTTGAGCATTATTTTTCATTGTTATGAATCATCTACCTCAATGCCATTTTGATATTGTGTGGCTTCCTTTATAATATGTAAGGACTGTGTCTTTGCTTCTTGCTTGCACTCCTGCCAAAATCCTGATGGTTTATCAATACCGTAAGTTCACTGTCAGAATCTTGCTTCTGGTTAGATTGGTAACAACAACTACACCTTTTCACCTGTGTTTTGAAGGACAAATGTTCCCGGATTGAGGAAAAAACAAACAGTACAAGGATGTGCTATTTAACTGAACATATGCCGAGACACTTCCCTAATCCGCAGTGAATGTGGTATCTAGTGTGAGACAGTGTCAGCGTTCTAGTCTGGTCTTTAATGGAGGCGGCACTGTGGCGTAAACAAAGGTTTGCTCTCCCCTGTTTGTCTGTCTGACTGACCACTGTTTATAATCCAGTTAGGGAACAAAAGACAGAGTTTTTCTATGGAAACTCTTCATCCTCACTGTTTTTGAACCATAATGCAATCTTGATTATTATAATTTTTTATTGTCGCATTTTTGGTGTGCATCATTTTCTTTAAATTGCTGCAATCCACAAAATCTTGAACAAATTGAAAACATCCTGAGTAATTATTGGAAATCAGATCCTATTTATGTGATTCATTTCATGGTATCCCAGTTCTGTGCTCACTTTTACCTTAACAAAAGCATTACAGAGAGGCAGCCTTTACAGGGGAGAAACAAAATGGCTGAATGGTGCAGGCAGAGCATTGTTTGTTTTCTTTATGCTGTTACTAATCACTAAACACATCTGTCAACACATGCATCAGACAAGCAATTGTTACTTGAAAGTTTAGATTTTTGAGTTAAATTAATTTCGGAGCACACATATTGTTCTATGTCTGTGACGAGGTTAAATAACAAACTTTTCTACCTGAATGTGTCATCATAAATTCCACCAAAGATAATAAGCAGTGAATTGAAGGGGTGCACACTTGGAAATATGTGTTTTGGGGGGTTATATAGTTATAGCTGCATTCTATTTGCGTTTAGAACTAAGATGCTTGATATCTTCCTGATATCTTGATTTTTTGATTCTTAATCACTTCTCAATGTATGTATGAATACCCACATTGTACCGTATATGGAAGTACTATAGTTATTGACATTGCATGAGATCTGTCATATGAGAGAAAGTGAGAGGGAGACCTAAGCTACAGTAGCTTTTTAACAACACCCAGGCAGAAACCAAGAGCCCAACACAATACCACCCTGTCGCTTGCATTTCAAATATATCTAAATAAAGTATGGGCTCTGTGTTTCAATTTTAAAGAAAACACCTATGAGCAATGAAAACAGAAGAGAGCTAGAGAGAGAGAGAGAGAGAGAGAGAGAGAGAGAGAGAGAGAGAGAGAGAGAGAGAGAGAGAGAGAGAGAGAGAGAGAGAGAGAGAGAGAGAGAGAGAGAGAAATGGAGAAGGAAAGGTATAGTCTATAATCCCATCAGGCAGGGTCTATAGTGTCTGTTTAGCCGCATAGCAGTGAGGGACATTTCTTTAGGACATCCCTGCTGTGCCGCCTGAAAGGCAGCAGCAAATCAAAGACACCACGCATCTGTGTTTGTATTAAAAAACACAATGGAAAAAGCTAGCCTTGTGGTGCCTCTATGTCCCTCTATGCCTTTTCTTCTGTGGCATTGTACTGGGAAATGCAAGGCTTTTCTCCATCAACTCTGTCTTTTCCTGCCACTGAAGACCCATTATGTTATTTTTTTTCAGTTGTAACTTCTGCCAGGTGGAAAATTATTTATGTACAGCTATTGGAGAAAACGGGGATATTGTTTTTGCATGTGTTTTATTGTGGATTTATCTGTAAAGTGTTAGGTTAGAAACAAATTGTGTCGTTAGTTGTTATTTTTTTGAGACCCTCCCCCTTAACTGTCTTGACAACTGTCAGGCGGCTCTGAGTTGTGCTCCACCACAAGAATTTGATTGCAACAAATTGTCCCTGCTGTGCAAACTCTCTCTCTCTGTGTGTGTGTGTGTGTGTGTGTGTGTGTGTGTGTGTGTGTGTGTGTGTGTGTGTGTGTGTGTGTGTGTGTGTGTGTATGTATGTGTTGGTTTTGAGTGTTTTTTCCTCAGAAGAGTTATGGAAAGGTAAACAGAGAGTTGTTCAGTTTTTGTCAAACAAAAGCATACATTTACATTCATAACAACACAAAAGGAAAATCATGCAACTTAAATGCATAACAGTAAGAAAGAATATCTCAGACAGGCAGACAAAGGGAAATTTAGCTCAGTGTGCAAATCAACGGACATGGCTGGCTTCTGTACTTGTGTAGGAGGGTGAGTGTTAAGAGTGTAGGAGAGAGAAAATTGTAAATGCGTGTGTGTGTTAATTTATGCAAATGTGTGAGTTTCTCTTCCTTCACGCGCTATTAATGTACATGCATGTGTGTGTGAATGAGTGTACGTGTGTGTGTGTGTGTGTGTGTGTGTGTGTGTGTGTGTATGTTTGCGCGCACGTCGGGGGTGGGGGTGGTAGGGTTACATGGATCTCTCCGTCAGGTTTTATAATCTGAGTTCTCTGCTCTCGACCCTGGTCTGTTTCAGCTTCTCCTACTCCTGTTCTATACTCCACCAACCACAATATCCATCTACCCCTCAGAATAAAGGAGCTCTGCTCCAATTGAAATGACTGTTTTCTCTTTATGCCATAGTTAGACACACTGGCTTTGAAAACAGTATACTAACCACTGAAGAGAATGCTTGAGCAGGAAAAACACATGTACACACACCAAAGTGTCTCTTCCCTTACTTTAAATAAATAGATCCCGAAACTTGGAGATTTAATACGAACCTAAGAGAAAGTTTGCACAACAGCTTGATGCAATAAATGCTATAATAAACAATTATCCTACAAGAGCTTTGTTACAGTCACATTGTGTTCTCCTGTTTACCTTCAAGTAATCTATAACATAGAAGGCTGAGTACAGAGAAACTCCGGACTTACAGAAATAATGAACTAATTTCACAGTAGGGTGTCCATCTGAGGACATCCGCATCGATGGATAAATGCATGCTTACCTGTTCCAGGATGTAGGTAGCCAGGCAGAGCACCTCCCTCAGTCTGTGGTCACAGACTGACAAAAAAGTGTCCCCCAATAAAAGTTTGAAAGACAAAAGCAGTCAGACATATTTGGTCGAAAAAGGATGGAGAGATGGGGAGAGAATAAGTAGAAGAGATGTTACCTCGCCTATGGCCAACTTTGAGTGTACAGGACGGCATAAGCAGATGCTGGGGTACGGGGGCTATAGGGGGGCTTGGGGGGTTCATGGGCTATTGAGGGGGCTCTGGGGGTGAAGCAGCACCCCGGCCTCTCCATGCCTCCTTTCTATGGCCCGTCCGCCGCGTGGGCTTGACAGCAGCGGCTGATCCTGCTGGCTAGCGGGGAGCCGCTGAGGAGGACGCGACACGCAGCAAGGGGCCATTAGACATGGTGGGCTGAGTCGCATAAAAGGCCTCTTACACACACAACTGCACACACACACTCACACACACACATCAGGGAGGCATTTTTTTATTCCTAAATTAAGTGTCATGATAGCCAGTCACACAAAAAACACTATGTCTGCTCTGAGTGAAGTGTAGGATGAAATCATAGAGTTTAAGAATTTGTTAATGCAAATTACATTGTTTGGTCTTGGGATACTATGAAAACTTGGAACTTCTTTTTCAGGCAGTTGATCATTGACACAGTAAAAATGTGTTGATGGAGAAAATGTCTTCTAATATTTTCAGACTTGAGCGCCAAACTGTCCCAGGCTCCCAATTTTGGACAAATTTCAGGGTATTCCTTATTTCCTTGCACACCTTGTAATACATTTCGTGGAATGATTTATGGTCTGCCAATATATAAATTAATTTACATCCTTGGTTTTCAAAATGCAAAATGAAGTCTGTCTTTGTGAGGTTAATGATGGTTTGGCTTGTCCATAATGGTGTGTCCACAGACTTTGGTGTCATATACCATGTTGTTATTGCTGAAGTAATTTTGATAATAAACATCAACTACAACTACAAATCAAATCTTAGGTGCCAGTTAGGAGCCTAAAAACGGAAACTGGGCTAGGTTTGTTGTTCGCTTGGTTGCTCCTTCACTATATTTTGGTTGATGTGAAAACCATAGGGTGCCTTAATGTAATATGGACAGTTATGTAAGTAGTTCAAATGTATTGGATAAAATTTGCAGAGTTTAACATTTATGCTTAGATCATTTGTCTTTAGAGTACAACATAAGACAAACACACAAAGAGCAAACAAACACAGAGCCTTATGAGAACCTGGAAATTATGAACATGGACCTGGTCGGTCCCACAACGTTGCTACAGAATGGAGCCAGTACACTGAGAGGAAAGCGAGGACAGGAGCAGAGGGACAGAGAGGGAAAAGGCAGAGCGAATGAAATTGAAAAGCTAATTGAGAAGACATATATATATATATATATATATATATATATATATATATATATATATATATATATATATATATATATACATATATATATAATGAGATAATAGATACATGAAGATGCTCTGAACCTGGCCACTAAACACACACATATGCGTGCAAACCATGAAGCCCTGCTATTGTTCTATAGTTCAATACATTCAGCTCAATAGATTATTTAATACAGCTGGGCTAAAGCTCTTATTCAATCTCTATCCATTCAATCCACCACAACTAATAATCGCATTTTCCTTACATTGTTTTCAATGACGAGACAGGATAATGGACATCTTTTTTAATTAGAAAAGTCTTTGTGAGGTTAATTGTTACCACAGTGTATGTAAGGTGTGTCCTATCACAGATGATTAATTAGGACACTCATCACTCTCCATTATGGAGTTTTATAACACATAAACAATGTATATTGCATTTGGGTACACCCTAGGATTTTCTTTCAATTTCAATGTATTTTTAGGCATTCGGATGATCTAGCAATACACTTGTCCTCTTATTTAATAACACACATCTGTTAATTAAATAACTTATATATTGCAAGTAATTTCCTTTAAATCACAACAAATTTAGCATATGACCAATGTTGTGATTTGCTATTATGTTATTCTATAGTCATGCTGTAAAGCCAAATATTTGCATAAATGCCACAATCCATCTCAGTCTTTAGTTAAGTGTCTAACCAGCCAGATTGTTTTAAGATGCTAGTTGGAGAGTTTCTAAAACTTTAGCCAAGCACTGCTTCTTCCCTTCATGTTCCAACCCCCTCTGAGTTACCAGCTGACTGACTGTTTCCACTCTGCCACTTTCTCTCTGTGTGGGTCTGTGTTTGTGCCTCTCTCTGTCTCTCAGAAGACCAATATGGCGGCCTATCTGTTTCTTTCCCCAGTTATGTGTGTGTGTGTGTGTGTGTGTGGGGGGGGAGGGGGGGTGAGTGTGTGCACATTGTGTGTGTGTGTGTGTGTGTGTGTGTGTGTGTGTGTGTGTGTGTGTGTGTGTGTGTGTGTGTGTGTGTGTGTGTGTGCATGCTCAGCAGGGGGTGGCCAATTACACCAGTGATTAAAACACAGTGGTTCGGAGCAATTTAATTGGCTGGCAGGCACAATCATGGAAGAAGCTCTTGAATCTCCTCTCCTCTCCTCTCCTCTCCTCTCCTCTCCTCTCCTCTCCTCTCCTCTCCTCTCCTCTCCATGTTCTGATATTTTGCTGCATGTGGTTATTGCTTTATAAAACTAGCATATTGTATTCTGGGATGAATATGAGGAAGACAGTGTATTCAAACAGTGTGATGGTGTCTGTTATTTGGTCCACATTGGAAGTGTCCTGGAATGATAGCTGTGGACAGATTTCACTTCATCAATTATTTGTTTTAGGTTGCCATCTCTCTCTCTCTCTCTCTCTCTCTCTCTCTCTCTCTCTCTCTCTCTCTCTCTTTCTTTCTGTCCGTCTTTCCCCATCTTTCTCTTCTGTCCATCTGTCCTTATCTCTCTCTTCTGTCCATCTGTCCTTATCTCTCTCTATCTTTCGTTCGCCTTTTTTCCCTTTGCCTTTGGTATGCAGAGTCCATGCAAAGCTGATTTCTCATGGCAGGGGGAGTTGGTGAGGCGGGGGGAGACTCCAGCAGGCTGACATTAGTCCATAGCTGTGTCGAGGAACCCCTGCTGAGTTCACACCATCCTCAAAGGCAGCTATTGGCAAACCGAAGAACCAAGAACCAGGAACATAATCGCTGGGCTGGTATAGAATTTTGTGCACTTATGTAGTGTTCATACATTACTGCTTATTTAGTTTAATTACAGAGTTAGTATTTTTTTTGAATTGGTGACATGAGCTGATTCTGCTAGCTTCGTTTCTAATGCAGCAAGGGAGGTTTGATGTGTATGTGTGTGTGTGTGTGTGTGTGTGTGTGTGTGTGTGTGTGTGTGTGTGTGTGTGTGTGTGTGTGTGTGTGTGTGTGTAAGGATGTGTGTGTTTGTGTGGATGTGGATGTGTGCTGTGTTTGTAGTGGCAGGTGAGAGAGATATCTGCAGCGCTCACACACTCACCCCCTGCTGGGTTTAATCAATAACATTAAAAATGCCAGGCAAACACAAACACAACACTGAACACGTTTGAACCTACACAAAACACACACACACACACACACACACACACACACACACACACACACACACATACACACACACACACACACACACACACACACACACACAGACACACACACAGACACACACACACACACACACACACACAAACACACGCATACACAGAAGTGCACACACAGTGAGACAACGATGAACTTATAAATACACACATATGCACACAGATGCACATACTCGATCAGCAACTCTGAAATGCCCCTTCATTCTGCATGCTGCCTGTGGATTACTGAAGGCAAGCTAAACCCTGAAAAGATTCTCCTCAACATAGAAACAAACATGCCTCTCTCTCTCTCTCTCTCTCTCTCTCTCTCTCTCTTTCTTTCTCTCTCTCTCTCTCTCTCTCTCTCTCTCTCTCTCTCTCTCTCTCTCTCACGCACGCACGCACGCACACACACACACACACACACACACACATACACACACACACACACACACACACACACACACACACACACACACACACACACACACACACACATGCATACATATACATTTGTGTTGTATGTTGGTTGGCTTCATTAAAAGGATCAAATGTAAGTCTGGGGGTCCGGGGAGGAAGAGCTGCGGATGGAAGTAGTGATACTCGCAGCCCAGTGAGACAGATCTGCTAGCTAGCAAAGCTCAATACTGAGGAGTTGCTGTATCGATTCATGACCACCAAATGGAGAAAGAAGGGCCGCGGGGGTCTGTACGAGATATAGTGGAGAAATAGAGGGGGTTGATAGACATTGAGGAATACAGAAAGGAACGAGAAAGAAACGCAGAATGCCTCTGTGTGAGAAAGGGAGGGAAAGTCAATTTTGGACCGTGCTACAACGTGCAGCCTCTCTATCCCTCTGTTTACTTACCTGACCTCAGTGCAATGATTCTACCACTGAGACCTGGCATCCAAAGAGGTTGCAGAAAGGCTTGGGTGCTCTATAACTCTCTAAAATTCATCCACAGCCCTCTCCTTACAAAATGTCCTTCACATGTTGCCATGTTGATGGCATGATTTTTAAATTTATGTCTCTTCATCTCTGGACACGCTTTGACACACCATGCGATATCCTTTACGATATTATTATAAATAATGAGACCACCGTGTGCATCACTCCCCAACCTATTATTCCACACTGCTTTCACATACTATTTGAATGTCTTGAAAAAAAATTAAAGGATCCCCAAAAATAAGTTAACTTTAACAAACCAAATTACTAAAAGTATTAATGGAACTATATTGGGGTTTTACTATTTGTAATAAACAAGTAGTTTGTCCTCAATCTGAATTTATTGATGAAATTCTTTCACAAGTAACTTCAATTTTAATGACCTACCAATAATGTCTGGCAATACAAAATAATCTATTCAGAATAATACCTAATAATATGTTATTAATTGTAGTGGCCTAATTTGTGTTACCTATAGAATGCATGTAGGCTACCGTGTTGAAATCTTTGTCTTGTAGGATCTTTTATAAAGATGCATTTTGCATTAAGAATAAATAAAACGTTTTTTTTTTCTCTTGCTTGATAAAATGTGTATGCTGTATCTGAGATTATCAGGGTTATTCTCCAGTAGCTGTTGCCATAAATAGTTAAACCACAATAATGTATCAGATTTAGGGGTGCACAGTAAATAAGCAAACCTGTGCTGCAAATGTCAACACTTTCTGAAGATACAATTGAACAATATAGAAATGTCGACTTTATCTTGACGTCCCAACAACAAAAAAGATAAGGGAAGAACTGTTTGTATGTAATATAATCACAATGCAAGCCAAAACCAGCTTAAAAAAGGCATGTTCCAATTCCTATAATTCACATTTATTTTTTATTACAAGACATTTCCTGTTCCCTCTCTTTCTATAAAAAAAATCAAGATTTACCAGAACGGTGATCTTTTATCGCTGATTGTCTGAATCCATTGCATGCATTATTTGTCAAGATAGAACAAAACATAAAATGTCCTGCAAAATATATTACCACTGTTAGATGAGCAAGCCGCATCATAGATTGAGTTTGCAGCTTTTAAAGGTGTGCCTTCAGTAAAACTCAGGTCAAGGCCATATTAAGCTCACAGTGAAGCCATGCTACTACATTTAAGAGTGGACTACTGAATGATGGATTTATAAACATTAATAGGAAAAAAACGATTTATATTAATGCAGGAACATCTCATAAGAGAAGGTTGCCATGACCACCTGAACCCACAGTGTATGCTGACACACCAGGCATCAAACAGCACTTGGCGTGTATGGATTATATCCGTTCCACCGTCTGCCAAAATAGAATGGGACTGCCTCAGACTGTCAACCAGGATATATAATGTATGTACTGGCTGACACTGTGTCATCTATAATGTGAATTTCACAGTGCGGTGGTGCAGGCTGAGAACAGCAAGGAACCATTGTGTTTAGTGAAGGGACAGTTTCCTGGGTGTTTGATGCACAGGGCTCAAAGTTTAGGACTTGGAGTCAGATTTTAGCAGTGTCCTGGAAGAAGTTTATTTAAAACTGTCACACAACCATTTGATGATCAAAACCAATCATTATTGTAATCAATCATATTGATTAGTTTTCATTATCTGTTTTTAAGGTGAAACAGGACGTCGTATCAAAATTATCATTGTGACAAAAACACTTAAAAGTCCCTTTTCCACATTTTATTTGGGTGCTAATGTGTATCACATTTTCAAAAATGGAATGCAAATTAGAAAAATATTGAGTTAGTTAAGTTATTCTTACAAGCAATATCGCTAATACACTTTTCTGAATTGTTTTTTAGACTTTAAACCTTAACACAGCTCTTATCAGCTCCAATGGATCTCATAAAAACAGAAGGAGATCATTTCATCATAAGGAGATTACCTAGACCTGGGAGCCTTCACCAATTCAACGTAATGCCATAATGATAATACAGATAAAATTATATTTAATTCCACACTTGAATTTCATAAATGCTGTAATTCCTTTGGATTTTCTCAAAACATAATGCCAGACTGCTTTTCCATTTGGCTTCCCACGTGTTTATTGTGGGTGGCATGACATCCGAGCCATGTTCACTCATTGTGCTGTAAACAATGTGAATGCATGGGCTTGTTATCCACTCAGCATGCTGTAGTGTCATCCAGCTCATCTCCCTGCCACAGCCGATAGAGGGACAAGGCTCAGTGATTAAAACCTCAACTAACCGGAGACAACGACACGGATCGGGACAGAGAACAAGCCAGGATAGGGAACGAGACACCATTAGTACGATTCTAGGTGTGCCTGTGTGTGTGTGTGTGTATGTTTGTTCATGTCTGTGTGTGTGTGTGTTTGTGTGTGTGTGTGTGTGTGTGTGTGTGTGTGTGTGTGTGTGTGTGTGTGTGTGTGTGTGTGTGTGTGTGAGTGCGCGTGTGTGCGCGTGTGTGTCACAGTGCCAGGTGTAAAGGTGGAGAGAGACTTCCCTATAATTGGCATTGGCACCGTCTAAGTGTGTAAGAGCAATCTCACACTGCATTATTTAACAGAAAAGGCACACGCAAACACACACAGCCATCCTCTCTCCTACAGTATATTACCTACGGCTGGTCCGGGGCAAAATAAATAACTACCACACAACTCTCCCTGGCATTAGTTGCTATAAGTCAGTCTCTCTCTCTCTCTCTCTCTCTCTCTCTCTCTCTCTCTCTCTCTCTCTCTCTCTCTCTCTCTCTCTATCTCCCCCTCATCCCTCCAGTAGCCTCTGCCTTGGCCCCCCATTCACTTCTCTGTGACCTCTGTTCCATAATCCCAGTCATGAGCTGGAGGAGCTGACCAAATAGACACTGAGGTGGACACAAGTATCCAGAAAAGAAACAACTTCAGGAGAACCAGACAAACACACAAACAAATACAGAGAGACAAGCAAACAAGCACGAGTGACCTTTGAGTTAGTCAGAGGTCAGGGGTTTTCAAACCAAAAGGAAACATGTAGCGCAGTGCAGACACAGAGCGACAAGCTAAACTCTTAGATAGATCTGCAGTCTTTTGGTTATGTTCCCTCTTCAGCGAGTGCGTTAAAGGAATGCCTGCATACATACAGCTCAGTATAAGTGGCATGTCTTGATCACGCGTGCACAAAGACAGTGTGGTATCCACAGTGCCTTGTGTTTTTGTCATAATGCTTTGGTTGCCTACAATTTGTTCTTTGCAGAGTAACATACAAACAAGGAAAAATGTAAACAGTGGAAAGTTAGCTCTCTGTGACACGACATTTGTTTATTGTACCAAAGATAAAAAGCTATAAGAATTTACAGTAAGCTTCCAAAATAAGTGACTATATTCTTGTGGCTGCATAGGTGTTCCTAGCACGTCACCTAATGATTTTTCAGCACAGCAAACACATGAAAAGGATAAATAAATCAACCGTGTTGTCATTTGGATCATGTCTTACATTCAGCTTATACTTTAAATTTCATATCATTGACCCAAAATGAAAAATCAAAACCACAAAAATTATGGTCTTCATATGAAAGCTCATCAAGAACTACTTTTGGATTGTCCTTATACATGTACATTTAATCAGATAATTGATTGATAATTGATAATGCTAAGTCAGTAACAAACAAGATGTTCAACCTTTGTCCATTCTCTTTTATAAAAAATTGCCATTGATTACAATAACCTTTTTTTGGTGGCTTTTGTAATGCATTTGTTAAGGTAATGTGACATAAAAAGGTGGAGATGGAAACAAGAAAACAATGAAAAATATATTTACAAATAAATTGTAAAAAGTATTGTCAATTACTTTTACTCTTACAATGAAACTTCTCAATTTCAGGAAACAATGTATTAAGCAGTAGAAAGACCTTTAAATTTGAGACAGAACGTTGCTTCATATACTCACCAAACTTTCAGATCAAACGTGCTTCCTCACAAATCCAAAATGTCCGCCCATACAGATTCAATGAGGACGGTGTCCATTTTCTTTGAGAACATGTGCTCCCTCAGGTAGCTAAAATCCTGAAACATCCATTGGGCAAACAGGGTCTCCAGTATAGAAGTGGTGTCTGTGTACTAGCTAGCTTTGCCTTGGTGATATTTGTGAGGCAAAGCCTTGAAGATGCAGCTTTCTCTTTCTGTAATTCTGTCGACTTGGAGCTTTGATGCCCCCCAACTGTGCACAGTGTGGTCTTTGAACCAGGCAAGGAACTCTCGGTTTTAAAAAGGAGGTAGAAGGAGAGGGGAAAACCCATACTAGTATGACACTGAATGTTTTTGTTATTTTGTCTAAGCTATTTCCCCCTCTGTATTAAAATCATTGAGTAGGCCGCTGATGTTGATCTCTCACTTGTATTTTCCTCAGTAAACAGCTATAAGATTTAGTATAGTGTGAATTTTTTTTAATTTAAATTAAAAGCAAACACAAATCACAAGATAACATTATTATTTTGTCCAATGCTGTGTAAACATAATTTCAGATTTAAACATGACTTATACATTTTATATAAACTAGTTTACGGTGATACCCTAATTTCTTTGTTGATGTGATAAAAACGTGATAAACCTTAAAGTGTCAAACTTCCAATGCCAATTTTGAGCGTTGTGTTTAAAACCAGGCAAACGTTTTGTCAAGGTAAGGTAACACAGGCTCACATTTACAGGCAAACTTAAGTGACTTGATCATCTCTAGACTCTACCACACCTAAGAGTGTCTGGGCCTTCTCTCTCTTCAAAGGCCCTATAGAAGGAGGCCAGTCATCTTCACACAGACAGGACCTAACAAGCATACTGACGTTTAGTCGCTTTCTCCCCATGGCCCGACCAAAGCAATTAATCTGGGGAAAACCCACAAAAACCAATAAGACAGAGAATGGACATTGTTAGTAAGGCCTAATGTCATGCAAATGCCTCGGGGGCCGTAGCATAGTGAGGAGAGGGAGCGGCGCCGAGACTGTCTCTGTGTCCGAGGCCTTTCCATAATCTCCATTACCAGAGGATTAGGCAAATGGTGCCTGTTGTAGCAACGCGGGTGAGACACTGGGCCACTAACTCTAATCCTGTCCACTACTACTCCCCTAAAACGCCTCCTCTCCTCCTCTGCTACTCTCCTCCTCTCCCCCCCCCCACCCCAGGTCCATCTGAAAATTCTGCTCTTACGAAGGAAGAGATTAGTAAGGGCCCCATAAAAAACGTTGACTGCTTTAACAATTCTGTACCATTAACCTACACAAATAACCTAGAATCAAACTAATATATTTAATCTGTCAATTTATGTAAGAAATAGGTGTCGTGAAATAATCATTTTTCAATTGCTTTAAAAATCAACCATAAGCATTTCTTTTGTTAGAGAAGGGGTTACGGCACTCATACTTAGTAAATAAATTACATACTCCCAAATATGTGAATGCATTACGTTGCCATGGACAGTATGTTTCTTCTTCGAGAAAAAAAATTTACAAGCTCAAGGTATACTAACCAAACAGTATTTTAGATTGACTGGGACAAATAGCTTCTGCATTTACTGCTGGTAATAAATCAAATACTAACTAACACTAAATAAAGAAATAAATCCCCCTTTAAAAAATAGAACACAAACACCCACAGCTCAAAATAAAATAGAAATATCTTTGCAGCCTCTGCATGCCTGTCTGTTCATTGATTTATATGTCTCTGTGTAGGTTCATGAGAGACAGCGAGAGAGAGAAAAACAGAGAGAGAGAGCAGATACACTATTTCTAATCTTGGTCATTGATTTATGTGACTTTATATTTGCAGGGCTCTTTACAGTTGCCGGCCTACCTCTGCCTTGGGCTCCACAGCATAAAAAAGCCTGGGTTTTCTGTTAAATTATGGTAAAACATTATTTATCTGCATACATTCTGTGATAAATTTGCTACATAAAGTTCAGGCTCTGTGTGTGTCTGTGAATTGAGGAAAATAATATAATTTTTTTTCAGCTTTGAAAGCATTTATAAAAGTCCTATTTAATCTTTGTCTACAATTATTTGATTCTCTTTTCTACAAAACTTGTTCAATACTTTTAATATAAATCAAACAACATGTTGTCAAATTTAAAATGTACGTTATACAAAACAGTTTGTTATGCCGCATATTTTGAATGGCTGAGATGCATTTCAACTGTATCAATATTTATAAAATAGTTTATGTATGAATATCTAATCACTTTCACTTTTAAAATGTAACTGTGCCCCGTGATTCCTACGATGCCAGAATTTGAAAATGGTATTTAATTAACATTTGATCTAATTTCATAGCAACAACCTGGGGGAAGAATTCCTGAAAACTCAGATTTACAGTATGTGCTGTTGGCAACGAGAGTCGCTCTGCTTGAGCACTGCAGGGGTTTAATGTCTTACTCAACCACAGCAGTTTAGGAGGGGCAGGCGACATGAGTACCAGCCAACCACTCCCCAGTAAACTCCCATAAATGTCCTGTATCACTATTAAAATTAAACAGCCACAACAAAAAAATTGTTTAACTCTATATAAGATAACTGAGATTTTAAAATAAAGCTTCAGTCCATTGCCAGCAGGTTTAGAATGTATGAGTGTGTGGTTGTGTGTTCTAGGTCTCATAACCTCTCCTCTGCTCAATCCTGGGTGTGCTAATGTGATAATTGAGATTCCTAAATTCTGCCTGCATGGCTGTTACCACACACACACACACACACGCATGTACCCACACGCCCACACACACACACTAACACACTAACACCACCCCCACCTTACCACTGCAGCCCAGAGACCCCTGTTGCGTTCCTCAAACGCCTGGGAGGGGGAGGAGGGAGAAGGAGGTGGGGAACGACATTGAGACCAAGGTTACAAAAACACACATGGTATCATATTGTTTCAGCTTGAGCCAACCAGTCATATTTATGAAGTAGACTATGTAAACAAATCTAAAACCAACCTGGAAAAGTTACAAAGAAGACAAACCTAGGTGGAAACCAATTCAATTGGTATTAATCATATTGAGCTCAACAGAGCATTAATGCACAAATGTCATCTAACATTATTGTTGTTTTATAAACGTTCGCTTCTGTACAAGTTAGTCCTTGAGACGGAAAGCCAGCTTCACCAGTTCTCGCCATAAGTACAAAGCAAGAGCAGAATATTCAGAGAGGAAGTGAACTCCCACACTAGGAGCTGAGCCGGAAGGAGATGGCAACAGCCCCTCATCTCACTCTATTTATGCCTATTAGAATGCATAGACAGGCTGGACGCACTCTCTTTCTCTCTCTTCCTCAGATCAAAACACCAGCCAAGGTTTAATGGAAAGCATTGCTGTTTTCTGTGTGCTTAACAATCTCTTAAAGTAGAATGTGTGGCATATACTACATTTTGGATAATACTAAAAATAATAATAGTACATTTTATTTATAGAGCGCTTTACATTGCAAGTACAATCTCGAGGCACTAAAGTATAGTGCAACCTTAACACAGGAAAGGGCTGATAAGAAGGGCAATGGACTTAAAGAAAGGCTAATAATAGTTGCCTCTCTCTCTTCCTACCTGTCTGGCTGTTTCACTCTCTGTCTGTCTCTGCCCAGTGTCAAAGACACCAGCTGAGCGCTCAGTACCTCTCTGCTCTATCTGCCTGCTACTATCTCCAAGATTTCTCTTATCTCTCTCTCTTTCTCTCTCTCTCTCTCTCTCTGGGCCTCTCTCTCTCTCTCTCTCTCTCTCTGTCTCCATGTTATAGCCTCATACCAACATGCCATTGGAGTCAGCATTCCACCACTTCCATTTAGACACACACTGGCATTGCCGACAACCCGGTGCAGGCCTACACAAACAAATGTTCTACCAGAGACACACACACACACACACATTCAGAAATCATCTATTTAATGCAAAAAACAAATTCTAATCTAAATTCTAAATATTTTGTATTTTATAAAGCAGCTTAAAACGTTTTTTCCCAATAGCACACTCTCTCTTGAAGCAATCAGCCTTATGCATGGAAACAGACAAACACACACTAACACACCCAGAATCAGACACACATATGCTCACGGGCACACTCAGTCCTCGCAGATCTTTACAGGACTTTAAATAACCAAACAGTCACAGGGCACATCTAGTGGTAACCTCTGGTATTAAGGCCTGCTGCAGTGCAGTGGCTAACCACGGTCCGCTCTGGAAGTAAGATAGATCCTTGTCAGGATATATCACAGGAATATTTTAGGCACTAAACATGCAAAGAACAGCACAGAAAAATCTAAAGCAAACATTATTGATGCTCTTAAACAGTTCTCTATTAGATGGAACGGCTTGATAGATTTGAGTGCTTTTATTAGACACAAGTACAATGATGAAAGACTGTCAAATGTCTATTCTTGAAAAAAATCTATTAACTAATTACATTTAATCTAATTTAATGAACAGAATTGGGATATTGCTGCACAAAGACTTTGAAACATAAAAAAATGTAAATTGTTTGGGTCAATTCATTATCCTGCAGACCGGCAGACATGAAAGATCAAAAAGGCCATGAAATCTATTCCGCCATCAATAGAAGGAAGACAGCAGCGATCATACTATGAAGGCTGGAGCTAGGAAGAAAACAGCACCACAATTTCTAACAGTTTTATTAGATTCTTCTATCTCTTTCTCCTCCACCTGCCTTTTAATATTGTTAATTTCCTCCCTCCTCTACTCCGCTATATCCTTCATATTTTCAATTTTTTCCTATCCTGCTGCTCTTCACATCATATTAAGAATATCCCCCTTTCTCCCACCTTTCCTTTGCCCTGCTCTCGCCCACAGAAACAGTAAAACAAGAGCCAGTCTCAGTGGATTTATAGAGGATGGATATGAAAGGAAAGACTGACACAGAGAGAGACAGACAGACAAACAGTCAGACAGACAGACAGACAGACAGAGAGAGGGGGGGAGAAGAGACAGACAGTCTTACAGGCTGAGAGAGAGAAACCTAAGCAATGAGTTGCATTTCAAATAAATGATTCACTAAATCTAGATAAAATTGTTAAATAATTAGCCAACCTGATCTAGTTTTTTAATTGCTTTCGCATTTTCTTTTTTTGTATCAAACTATTTTTGAGTCTTGCCACGTTTTCTGTGTTTTTTTCCCTTTGGACTAAGAAAAGATGAGTCTGAATGAAAACAACACCTGCATTGATCTTAACATTCTGATGATTCGGCCCCCTTGGCACAGATGCTACGGACAGGGAGTGAGGGGAGACTCTTCTGGGGTCCTGCTCCCACTACAACATGCTGATACCACCGTTTCTTCTGAAATTTCAGACACCCACAAATAAATTAGAATACCCCCAGAAGTATTTATATCACAATTTCAACTAAAATATTCCATTAAAGTTACACCTATGGAACCCAATGTAATGTATATTTTTCTAAAGGAAGGAATAATTAGTTAATAAATGAAGGAGTCTACAGGCCCACAAAAAAACGAAACAAAACGTTTTTTTGCTTTTATTGATAGCCATGGCTCCCGGTTTGATTGTTGCACTCTTTGATTGTTGATTGTCAGGCCTAACTGTTTGATTGTGCCTGCCTCCCAATTGGAATATAATGAAAGATAGATGTATTAGTATTTATTGTCAGGAACGACAATTCATCTCAATACCGACCAAGACTCTCCAAGAGCTACCCCCAGGGGACTGAGAGTTGTTATCGCAATGTGTTTCGACATATGTTACAAAAGAGAAGTATACTGTGTATTAAACACGGTCCTGTTTATTTGTGAGATAGATGAGGGAGCAGAGAGAACTAAAGGAGGGGATTTGAACCAACTACAGTGTGGCCATATCACACTTCCCATCACATGCCCGCATATTAGCGTATTGGTATTTCAGAGTAGGATGAGTCATGATTTGACACACGCATTAGTGCTTGAGACCTTTATCAACCATGCCATCAGAAGCTTTGATAGGCTGTGAGGCCATCATTCCTGTGTGGAATAATGATTGACTTTTTTATTGACTGTGACCGTTTATCTTTGCAATACAATTACTGCAACACAATACCGTTTTTCTGGTTTAGATGATTTTACTGATATATTATTTAAAAACATGGATTTGGCTCCATATTGTGCTGCTTAAGTTCATTAATTAATAGACTTTGAAATATTGTTTCAAAAATGCAAAGTAAGGAACATGCTTAAGGTTGTGTGAGGATACAGATGTAAATCGTAGGGGAGAGTTCTCTTTGAATAAAATTGCTAAACACCAGAAGAGAACACTTCAGATCCCTAATTGATTGTTCGATGATGTTTTATAGGATTCAGAGTTGTATTTATGAGTGTAGCTCTTTCCTGTTGATAAATCAGAGCTGTGGGGATGGAGGGTTGTAATTGGATGGCTGCTCGCAGGACTGGAACGCTTCATGGAAGTTCTCCTGAGTAAATATTGATGCTTTTACGTGTGTATATGTGTGTGTGTGTGTGTGTGTGTGTGTGTGTGTGTGTGTGTTTGTGTGTATTTGAGAGACAGAGAGAGAGAGAGAGAGAGAGAGAGAGAGAGAGAGAGAGAGAGAGAGAGAGAAAGAATCCGAGAGGCCAGAGTGGGTGGATGAGAATATCTAGTGTTTGAGAGGTTGTGAGTGGGTTTGATAGCAGACTCAGGTATACCACACTATATCAATACATTTACTGTGGTGTATACTAGTGACAGCTCCTGTAAAGAAAGCAGTAAACATGTAACACCCAAATATTTAGCTTTCAAATATTGATAACTGGTAAAGGTTTTTAATAAGTGTGTGTGTGGGGGGGGAGGGGGGGTTGTGTCATGGTGTAAAGAGAACCATAAATATTTGGCTACTGTGTTTGCTAATAGGTTGTACTTTCACGATAATACAGATGCCATCTCAAAAAAGCTCCGACAGCGTCTTTACGTCTTGGGAAAAATGAATAATTTGAATGTTGTATAGAACTTTTTTTCAGTGGGTGCTGTGTTCTAGTTTGTTGCGATGGTTTCGAAACCTGGATCTGACCAATACCAATAGGCTTGGTCAGCTTGTCAGAGTGGCCAGTAAAGTAATTATGGTGAACCAAGTGCAGCTCTCTAGCCTTTACGATCGGCAGGTCTTAAGGAAGGCTCTTGCCATATTGGACTGTACTGATCACCCCCTGCAGAGGGAGTTTGTGCTTCTTCCTTCAGGCAGAAGATGTAGAGTCCCAATTCATAGGCCTAATAAATTCAAAGTCTCTTTTGTTTGCACTGCTATTAGTAGATTTAATTTGAACAAATGATTTCATATCCCTGTCTTCACATGTTGCATTGTACTGTATTGTATTATTGTCTTTATGTTCTGTCTGGGATGTTGTCCTTTGTGTTGTATTGTTGTGGATTGGATGTGTTTTAGACATACCTGGCTGCAACCAAATTTTCCCTAGTGGGATAATAAATTTGACTTTTACTTTTTGACTGTTCTATCTCTATGGGCACAACAGTGGACCTTAGTTTAATAAACCTCCGTCTGGCTTTGGCTTGATCTTGTTTATTTCTTTGCACGTTTCTTTGTTTATTTTATTTACCTTGTATAAGTCATTCCTTGAAGTCTGTTATTTGTTCTGTCATTGTTGTATGTGTATGTGTTATTATTCCTGCTTTATTTTAAACATCCCCTTCCTTTTTCTAGTCAGTTGTAGTCCATTTAAAGGTAGGCCAATAACAAATCCCCATCTACTGCCGTACACTGCTGCACACTGCTGCTTTCTCATTCAGCAGATCACTGACTGTGTCTTCAGCCAAAAGGGCTGATTTATTTACATGTCTCCAAAGACAAACACACACAAACGTGTGCAATTGTGAGCCTGTCAGCTTTACAGCCCGGCACAAGGGGAAAGGACATCAAGGCCATTGGAAACCAGAGAGAACCAGCTGTCAGACACAACCCGGAGGATTCATTAAATATTAAGAAAAAAACAAACAATGGTATGAGTCAATAAACATTCCTGACCATTGGTAAGCAATTACAGGTTCAGCCAAATTCCTTCAGACGGGGATTTTAACAAAGATTACTGCGGCAAGGGACTAAATATTATCAATAAATTATCAATTGATTCCTTTTGTACTTTCTTTGGTTTTATCATGTCTCGGGTTTCCCTTGAAACCAAGACCTTGGTCTCAATGTGACTCCACGGTAATAGGGGTCAGAGTAAATACATATATGAACTGAGAATAACTATAATAATACATTTTATTTATATAGCGCTTTTCTAAGACCCAAATACATGAATTAAATGATAAACAGCAAACATGTCAACAGACAATGATGAAAAGCATTCAAACCAAATGAAAGAAAACAAAAAGCAAAAAACTGAAAATCAGATAATGAATTGAATGGGTCATTTAGGTTATTTTGATAGTGAAGAAAGACAATTAAACTTCCACATTGAAATTGTTATCTTACCAAACAAGTTCATAAAAAAAAAAAGGTATGCAGTCTTTTTATTAAGTATCCCATAATGTCAGTTTTTATGTCTCATATTGTAAATATCATGTCTCTATGACACTGTAGTATTCATTGGAAATGAACATGCAGCATTGAGAGAAGACATGTAGCAGAGAGTGGAGCAGCAGGAGAATGAGTTGTTAAGCTAAAAACAAAGGAACCAAGATCAAAGTAAAAGGGCTTCCAATACAATCCCTGGGCAAACTCCCACTGATGTATTCGCTCCCTGAAGAGCTGGAGACACAGCCAATTCTGTGCACCTAGACACGGTCCATCTGCCGACCTGGCCCTGGCTGGCTGCACCGCTACGGACCAACCAAAACAACAATAACACAGTGTTTTTGTGGGAGAGACCAGGTGGGGTGCTGTCATTGGCCAGAGCAAGCTACTCCGTCTAGGTAGCGACCAGATGGGTCACAACACACGCTCACTCCTCCGACCCCGTTGAGATGGCTCCAGGTCCAGCTCCCACCTCCGACCCTTCGCAGTGATGTAAGCTGCATTCTCCCAGGCAGCTCTCTTCCATGGCTCCTCTCCAGCTCCACCTCACCTGAATCCAGGCTTGGGCAGCTGCTCCAGGAAGCGGGCAGGGCGCCTGGGTCGCAGGGCAGGGAGGAAGGGATGAAAAGCGAGGGATAGGGGATTAGGAAAGACAGGGGAGACATGGAGGGATAAGGCGTTTGTGGGTAGGTATGGGGCGGTGAAGCATGGTCTAAGTGCCAGGCCTTGGTACGACACAGCACCGCGGGGCTACAGAGAAGGGTCAGGTGTGAGGTGGACACCTGGGCTAACCTGGGGCTCAGCTGAGGCTGACCCGGGGAAGTACACTGGACTGCTGGGGACAGAGACAGGCACGGCCTGTTTGGGCCATCAAACACGCGGAAAGAAAACTATGTCAAACCGCATGAAGTACAATATTGACATTTTTAACTAAACAAGAAATAGGGAAGACAAGGTTAAAAACAAAGTGACAAAAGATAGCATGTTGGACAGTTGAAATAAAGCAAAAAAGAAACAGCACAAGTTCTGTCTATGGAGGCTTTCCCTGGCAGTGTGTAGTTCTGGTGGATGGTAGAATGAAGGTGCCAGTGTAACCTATCAGGCCATGACTCTCTGGTAAGCCTCTAAAGTGGCATTGATTAAGGCCCACATTGAAGGCCATTGTCTTCTTAATTTTACGATGGAAGACTAAATCCCATTTTTGACATCTTTAAAGCAACATACTGTGTGTCTGTGTGGGCTGACTGCTTTCATGATAACAATCAGTCTCTTCTCTTCCTCGTGCTGCTGTTTGCCATCTCTGTCTGCACGCAACCAGCAGAAGGCGTAAACTTAGAAACCCACACATTCTCCTTTTTGCTTGATAAGATATCAGATGTGCAGGTTTCCGCACTAAGGGGAGGCCATCTTTTAGGACAGACCAACAAACTGACAGGCTAACAGAAAGACAGGTTCAGACAGGTAGATAGGACAAGAAGAGGCAGTCAGAAAGAATTAATTGTTTTCCATAACATTTTAAACTGAATATTTAAAAATGTTGGACACAAAATGGTGAGGTCAACTGTCAGCTCTCTAATCTGGCTGCACTATGCTAACTGAATTTAAAACCAAAAGGGTATGTATTGTTGTTAACATCCTTTCTTAAGGATGGCTAATCTCACAGTAACCATAGAGATCTGTGTAAATAGATCCTTGTCATATAGCCAGAATGAAATGTTGATCAAGGAACATTTTGAAATACCATTTGTACAGGGTTAATACCACATATTATTTATTACAGGTATAATTCACTATTTTGGATGTTTTAAATGATTACCCTGCTTCCCGGAGATGTCGTGACTAGTACAAAATGATTTACATCCATTTGGCCTAAAAACTATCCGGGACATGGAAATTAGGTTCGGATCAAATCCAATCCAATTTATTTGTATAGCACATTTCATACACCCAGACAATTGAATGTGTTTTGCAGAAACATACAGGGAAGAAATAAAAAACTAATAAATAAATAAAAACATTTGTAAATAGAGAATAAAAATTGTTAGCAAGGAACAATTCAGCAAAAAGCAATCAAGAACTTTAAGGTTTTTAATCTGGATATAAAGTAGTCAGACTTGGAGCGAGTCTCAGATCTTCTGGAAGTTGGTTCCAGCAATTTGTTGCATAGTAGCTGAATGCTGCTTCACCTTTTTTCGTTTTAACTCTGGTTACAGTAGAGAAACCTGTTCCAGATGACCTGAGAGGTCTAGAAGGTTCATATTGTATTAGCATGTCAGAAATGTATTTTGGCCCCAACTTATTTAGTGACTTATTTTATGGGTGTGCAACAGTATTTTAAAATCAATTATCTGACACACAGGGATGTTCAAATTTTTTGGGTGTTTGTTAAAAGTCTAGCAGCAGCATGCTGTACAAGCCGCAGTCGCCTCAAATTTTTTTGGGGGAAGAACAGAGAGAACACCATTACAATAGTCTAGCCTACTAGTAAGAAATGCATTAATTCGTTTTCCAAGTATTGTTGGGACTTGAGTGCTCAGAGTCTTGCTATGTTTTTGAGGTGAGTATGCTGATTTTATAAGGCTATTGAAATCTAGGTCTGAGTCAATGATGAAACCAAGATTTCTAGCTTGGTCCTTTTTTTTAAGAGGTATGGTCTCAAGGTGTGTGCTAACTTTTAGTCTTTCTTTATTTAGCTGCAGAAAATCTATTATTATATATATATCTAAATCAATGCACCGACACGGTGATTCTATAGCACAGTGGTCATTTGGTGAAAAAGCAATGAATATTTGAGTGTTGTCTGCATAACTGGTAGGTGATCTTGTTATTTCACATGATTTGGCCTAGCGGAAGCATGTAGAAGGTTGAATAGAGAAGGCCCCAAAATTGACCCCTGGGGGACTCCGCATTTCATATTACATAGTTCAGATAAATAGTTGCCAATTTAAACAAAGCACTTCCTGTTTTCTAGAAACGACTTAAACCAGTTTAAGACCGTTCCGGACAGTCCAACCTACTTTTCCAATCTTTCTAGAAGTGTTTTATGGTCAACAATATAAAAATACCGCTAAGTTCCAATAACACCAAGATGTAAATCTTGTCACAGTCAGTGTTTAAACGGATGTGATTTGAAACCAGAATTCGAGAAGTTTAATGCTATGAAGCAGTTGAAATTCTTATTGGAAGGTGTCATAGCAGCCAGTGGTGACAAAGAAATGATTCAGTTGTTTTCTTGATGATTTTACCTATCAGGTTTGAAATAGGTCTGTAGTTGCTAATTATTGATGCATCGAGACTAATGCTAGACCACAGCCCTTGGCCATGCAGTATAAGTGCACAATATGTAAACACACATTCGAGAATGTACATATTTTGTCTAGTTTTTGTCAAAATGTATTTCTGGCAAACCTTTACAGACAAGATAAGGTGTTTGCAGTAAGCAATGAAGGAAGTCCCTCCAAATGCTTAATCCATAGCTCTGATCCTATCTTGAAGACTGCAGTGCTCTTTGGCTGTGCAGTACACAAAATCTAACCAATGTTACAGCTCATAAACCCTCCTTCTAATGGTGTCCTGTTTGCCTACACTGGATAGTGTACTCTGGTCATACACAGCTTAGGACAGTAGAGTACAGGACAGGATGGGACAGTATAGTAGGGTATAGTTGAGTATAGTATTGTATAGCATGGGAGAGGACAGAAAATGGCGGGATAGGAGAGGGCAGGACCGGGCAGGACAGGGTAGAATTGAGTAGGGTAGGGAAGGATAGGGTAGGACAGGCTAGGGTATAATGGAGTAGGACAGGGCAGGGCAGGGCAGGGGAGGGCAGGGTAGGGTAGAGTAGGATAGGGTAGGGTAGGGTAGGGTAGGACATGGTAGGATAGGATATGATAGGATAAGGTGGGGTAGGATAAGATGGAATGTGGTATAAGGGTAGGGTCAGGTAGGATATGGTAGGGTAGGGTAGGGTAGGGTAGGGTAGGATAGGATATGGTAGGACAGGACAGGACAGGACAGGGCAGGGTAGGATATGGTAGGATGTGGTAAGACAGGACAGGGCAGGGTAGAGTAGAACAGGGCAGGATAGGATTTACTTTATTTATTTAAGCAGGGTAACCGACTGAGACTAGATCTCTTTTCCATGATAGGATAAGGTGGGGCAGGATAGGATAGAATGGGGTATAAGGATAGGGTTGGATAGGATAGGGTAAAGTAGCACAGGATAGGATAGGATATTGCTAATGTTTGTTGTCGTGTACATGCTGTGGGATGTCTGAATGTCTTGCTGTACGTGTTGAGGAACCTAATGATGATCAACTGGCTCAGCTGAATGTTAAACAGCACTCCTTATGTTCATATGTGTGTGTGTGCGTGCGTGTGTGCGTGCGTGCGTGCGTGCGTGCGTGCGTGCGTGCGTGCGTGCGTGCGTGCGTGCGTGTGTGTGTGTGTATGTGGACCAGGGGGGACCAGCTTGATTCTTCCCAGTCAAAACCACCAACACCCTCTGAATGGACACTGAACACATGGACTAGCTCAATCCAGCTCAGTTTAAACAGCAGCACTGGTAGTTCTGCACTACCACAACCATAACTTATACATCAACTTATGCTGCTAACCTAACTTATACATACTACAAACAAACTTACAGTAACATATGTTGCTACCCCTAGCAATACATTGTAGACTATACATTTCTGCATATATATATGCATATATATAATTTCATTGGCCATCTTTTAGCTTTAGTATATATGTCTTATCTGTGTTTTGAATGTGCACTTTATATGTTTACCGCAAGAGTGTGGGAAACGTCTTTTCGATTCCTTTGTATGTCTCGACATGTGAAGAAATTGACAATAAAGCTACTTTGAATGGAAGGGTGGAGGGGATAGGGGAAAAAGTAGATGGAATTAATTAATTAATGTGTGTGTGTGTTGATTTAAGATTAGTAGGAAGAGCAAAATAAAATAAACAGAATGATGACCACTTGAAGTATTATGAGTATACAGTTACACGGTATATCAATACAGCCAAGCCAAAACTCGCTTTTGATATTTGCTTTTGCCGTTTGTATGCATGTCGTCTTAGCAGTGATTATGTGGGAGTAGGTCCATGCTTAAATCCCTGTGAGAATTTCTCCTGAAGTCAGTCACAGGTGCAAGTTGGGTTCACGGAGCGTTTGACTCCTGGGGGTTGGGGGGTGTGGAGTGGCACAGGTGGCATGGAATCCGGGCACGGTCCACGGCTATGGCATGGCATGTGGCAGCCAGCCAACCACGCACACAACATATGCCAGGGGATAGAGAGATGGAGGGAGCAAAGAGAGAGCGGGAGGTAGGGAGGGGGCGGTGACAGACCGTGCTGGGAGACTGAGACTGGCGTAAACACACTAGTGAGTGGATGAGAGGAAATAGGCGTTTTTAGAGCTAGCACATGGAGTCTTGAAGGTCCTCTCTCTGGGACCATATGCTGTTGGCTGTTTAAGCCCTACACAGCATAGAAACAGAGAGCAGCACAGACAGGCAGACCACAACCACAGCAGCTAGAACCAAGCAAATGGCTGCCCTAATAGTTAAATGACTTGGTGTCGAGGGCAATAATACAAACCAACTAGTAGATTCTACATATTATGAATTTTGAGAATAACAGTAACCTCCATAGCAAACTGATGAAAAAAATACATTGTATATATCAGAAAGAGAACATAGAACATAGAAAAGCAGATGGTGTTTTGTGAGATTATTAGGGATCATGTTCCTTCCGCTCTATGTTCCACTAGTGCAATTTCTTATGTTAGTTCACTTTAACCTAAAGTTCTCAATAAATCAATTGAAAAACATCTTGCCTAGTCCAGAGGGAAATACAGTCGAGCAGATCACAGGCAGAATTTTAACCGGGGAGAGAAACAGCAAACGGTTGGGAAGTCCAGATGAGCCCAATTGCAATATGGATAGTGGACTCAAATTACAATGACCTGCAAATATAGGTGTTTTTCTTTTAGATTTATTCTACGAAGAAATAAGACACACAGAGACACATACACACACACACACACACACACACACACACACACACACACACACACACACACACACACACACACACACACACGCACACACCATATATATATAACCGCTAAACACATTGCCAGCTTGTATTATTATCATACTTCATCAATTATGTAAACTCAGCTATGTTGCGGAGGCAGTAACTGCGCGAGAAACACACTCAGTTTCTCTCTAAAATACACGCATATTAATCAGCGATACTGCCGCAGAGATAGGCATGACCTCTGCCTTGCCTTTGTTAACACAAACACACACACAAACACACACACACTATTTACCGTATCATAAAATGAGAATAGAGGCATGTATGCCTTTTAAATGTTTTCTTAGCAAAAACACAAAGGGCTCCAAACATTAAAAGATATTCATTCATTTCCAAAAACGTGTGTTCAATAACTATTTGATTGACTGACAGGGCGGCTAGTGGGTGGAGTAGTCCAAATCCCTTGCCCTGCAGTGAGCAGACACACATTGCCAGACTAACACACACTGCTGATGGCTGGTCTCCACGGGCTGCAGGTGAGAGTAGGTGTGAGGAGACAGAGAGAGTTTCAGACAGCAGAATGGAGGAGAGACGTGGTTTTGCCCGTCGTCTAGACAAACTTAACAGAGATCAGGCTTATTAAGTCTGTCAGCAGTAAACACAGGGGCGTCATCAAAGAGGAGCATCTCTCAATCAGAAGAACCGACCAAAGATGGAATTCTGTTGCACTGCAATGCAATACCAGGTTAACTGTATGGTGGCTCATCTGCAAAGACCATTTGAGATTTAAAGTGGGAATAAAAACAAACATCCCAGTTGGGTATAGCTCAGTATTACAGTTGAAAAAGCTCCTTCAATTACAATCTTTGTCATTACATAGACTACTCCCCGGCATGTCAGGTAAATATTCTTTGGTGTCCTTCAATCCATAATTTCATACATATATTGCATTTATAAAGGAGGACAGAGAGTAGAATTGTGTCATGAAATGAACCGTGGTTTTGTCAGACAATCCTCCACATCTGTGCTGTTTAAATTGAAAATCCTAATGTTAGATTTTACTGGTATGACAGAAAATTAATTTGAAAGGGCCAGAGGGATAGCTCTGTTCTGCTAGACTCAGAGCCACATTTGAAGGGGAGAACCACTCAGGACCATTGTTATCCTGATTGTACTGTCTCTAAAATGTGATTGGACTACACCACTTCACTGTTCCTCATGAACTACCATCAGAACCTATTGTCTGTTGATTGCAATGGCCTCTGAGCAAAAACCAAAAAAGGCATCAATTTTTGCCACTTTCCATTTTGACTTTCAATCTAAAAAGCAATGGCACCATGTCCTCTGTAGCAGGGAGTCCTCTGTCACACGGTGGAAAAAGCTTACACACAAGTTTTCTGCTAGCGTCTAACTGAGGAAATAAACGACGTCCTCGCTCCATCTCTCTCCCTGTCATCAGCAGAAGACCTGAATGGAAGAGAGGAGTCAGGACTTTCTAACTATGATATCTCCTCCATCGCTTTCTCCATCTCTCCACCTGTACCTCAGCCAGGGAGATCTCCATCAGAGCAGACAGATGGCATCACACACTCAGCACACTGAAACAATACGTCCTTCACAATGAGTCTGCCTGCGATGATCACACTCACCAGGGAACAAATGGCACAATTAGTCAGAGTTGGGAGAACGGGACAAAAATTGAAAATTCCGAATCATCTTTTTGTTTTGTTTCAGACGTTTGACATGATGAGACTTGTGGGGAATGGAATCCACAGGAATTCGCATTATTATTAGGGCAACCTACGATGTACTACCATCACCTACAAATGGTGAGGATCCAACATGCCCCCGCTGTGGAGGCGCAGCTGATCTCAGACACAATGTCTGGGTGCAAGACTAGCTTTACTCAAGGAAGATATACATGGTGCCACAATAAGGTACTAAAGTACTGGTTGGTAGCAATAGAGCTTAGGCAATCAATAGTGAATGCCCTGCCCATTAGAGCAGAGGGCAATACGCACCACATCAGCTTTGTCAGTACGGGAGTTCAGGGAAGGAAGATATATAGAAATATAGTAATAAGATATACTTATTACTCTGGTCCAACACATAGCAAACTGTTTACTTTGTAGAGCTAACAGTCCTGTGGAAAGAAGCAACAGACAAGGCTTACGAAAGAAAGAAACTCTGCTATAGCAAATTAGCAGCTTGGGCAGAACACCAACGCTGAAGAACAAATATGTGTCCTGTGGAAGTCGGATGCTGTGGATTTGTGGCAATATCAACAAACAAACTACTTAAGGAAATAGGGATCTGCGGCAAACATTTGCGCCAGGCCATATATAGCAGTGGTCATTTCATAATACACAGGATATGATGTGATAATACCCATTATGCCTTAACGCTACGTTGAGCACTCTAAAAACCAATATTTAGAAAGGATTTGGGTTGAGAGCAGATATGTCATTGGGGTTTTCAAGTGGGCACCTTCCATCCCGGATGTTTTGTTAATTTGAGCCCACGACACCTCCAGAAGGCTTAACGGTGAGCATTGACGTCTCAAAGCCACCCCCCTCTATATCCGCTCTCGGCACGGCCAGATACAAAATATACTAACAAAAACTATTTATTAAGCTGTGTAATATCCCTGCTCTATCCCTGACCCTGCAGGTGTTTGAGCCTGCTCTGCAGGGATACTTACCATCACCTGAAAATAAAACTCTTTACTCCATTCCTGAAGGCTTGGTAAAATCACGCTCAACAGGAAAGCTTACCTTTATACCTTAGCCCTGAGATGAAATAACTTCTTTCTTTCTTTTTGGTAGGGCAGTAGCTAGTAGCTGGCTGAAAAAGAGGTATCCTATATGAGTCCAAAAGTAAAGAACGTGATGTTGAAAAACCAAAGAATGTGCAGGTCTCATCTCAGGACAAAGATATACAAGTTATGTAAGGTTGCCTGCTGAGCACGATTTTACCAAGACTGCAGGAATATAGTGTGGAAAGATTATTTTCTTTTCAGGTGATGGTAAGTATCCCTGAAGAGCTGCCATAAAGAGCCCGCAGGAATAGAGTAGGCTCATCTCAGTTTAAGAAATAATCTTTTTAAAATTTTTGATTATCTGGCCGTGTCGAGAGCCGATAAAGAGGGAGTGGCTCTAAGACGTCATTGCTCACCCTTCAGCATTCTGCAGGTATTGTGGGTTCAATTTAACATAACATCTGGGATGGAAGGTGCCGATTATCATCTAACAGACCAAGCCAAATCTGCACATCAGACAGAAAAAAGCAAGGCGAGGAACGTGTCCCAAAAACACCAATAAGATTAGATACATTTAATACCACTATAAAGTTAATGAATATCAGTATCAATAAGTTCAATCAATATAACTCGTGTTTGGTTGAAATGTAGTGTCGTGTATTATAGAAGAGTACTATTTAGACAGAAAGAAGACTATCTGAATCTTTATTCAGTAGTGAGCAGAGTAAACACAGTATTTTGAGGTAGCTGGCTAATTTGTTTATCAGGAAAGGCAATTAGCATGAATGTAAATGACAACCCTCCTCCCCGTTGTGTGCCCCCTCCCCCTACACTCGCTCCGCTCCCTGCCTGCCCCCTACACAACAGCACATTCCCAGTGGTCTAGTGAAATATGGGAAAAACACATTCATACATACCCTCTCTCACAGGCACAGCATGCACACACACTCACACACTCTGTCTAGCAAACACACAAACACACACACGGGAGTGCATTTTTGCCTCCAGCGACAGAGCTGAGTCGGAGGCTTGCCATTCTTGGCATGGATCTGTGCCCGCATGCCCGGGGGAGAGGACCAGGGGCAGAAGAACTTGGCAGCCGAGACGAGAGGTCCCACCTGTGTGTGTGTGTGTGTGTGTGTGTGTGTGTGTGTGTGTGTGTGTGTGTGTGTGTGTGTGTGTGTGTGTGTATGTGTGTGTGTGTGTGTTTGTGTGTGCATGCGCGCATAGATAAACAACGAACGCTTCTGGAATCTTCCAGCTCAAGGAGCATCAGCTGTGAAGGCTCTCCTTGCCTTTACTCTTCTCTCTTTCCTCCTTCCTTTATGGTCCTTCTCCTCCCTCCCCCTCTTTTACTCCCTCCCTCTGCACAGCCACGACTTCATTAGAAATAGCGAGTTCCCATGCTGTTTTACAATGTAGACCTTAGGATACCTTTAGAAAAGAATTGTTTATGTTTTTAACCGATTAACCCAAATCCTTTGCTTATGTCTGTTGAAGACGTCAACATTGGAATATGTTGCATAAAATCTCTAAATCCATGCTGGCAAAACCCGGTGTTTTCTGACTTCTGTACACACTCTTCAGAGGGATCTCTGTATGATCTAGGGACACCACTGCATACTATTTTGACAGTTTGCCATCTGCAGCACAATGTCAATGGCAGACAGTACCAAACAAGTCATTTTAATGATGCTTAATATTTTCAGATTGTACAGTGGATGTGAGGTGAACTGTTGAATGGAAGTCTGTTCATTAGGAGGTCTGCAGTGTGGACTGCCCCCCTTCCCCCAGTTGGGCTGCCCTGGAAGAAACACAATTACAACTGGGAGAGTCCATTTACTCAGCCATGGTGTGTGCAGTCACACACACACACACAAACACACACACACACACACACACACACACACACACACACACACACACACACACACACACACACACACACACACACACACACACACACACACTCTTCGTTTCTTGCTCTGTTGATTCTACAACACAGACCCAGCTACTCTCTGACGACTTGTAGTATTTAGCAGAGCTTGAGCCTGTTAGCCACCTATTATAACATCACGACCCACACACACATCTACACCTGCATGTCTGCCCACAGAGAGTGAGTGACGGTGTTTATTGGAAATCAATGCCAGCCAGGTCCAATCAAATCCAGGTGTCTGCTCTATTTGGCTCTCCAACCAACAGGGAGATAGGTTTTTAAGGTGTGTGTAAGTCCGGTGTGTGTGTGTGTGTGTGTGTGTGTGTGTGTGTGTGTGTGTGTGTGTGTGTGTGTATTTGTGGGTAGCCAAAGAAAGAGGCATTCATCTCATATCCAACTCTGGTTGGGAGTTAACTGTCCTGAGAGACAGACGGGACGAGAGAATGACATAGAGAGGGACAAATCGACAGACAGACAGGCAGAGCAAGAGAGCGAGAGCTGGAAAGGAAGACAGTCCCCCATTGGGATTCGACCAGTGTTGGTCCTCTCTTGTCATGTGTGGCCAGCAGGTGAACAAGTCAGACATCGATCCTGCATGTCTCCTCGTTAATCAGACAAACACAGAGAGTTGGGACGGAACAAAAGCCGAATACAGATCAATCCTAATCAATCCTGGGGGCTTGGTGCTTGAATGAAAACATAGGAACAAGGTTCCATGAACCAGGGCAGAAAAGCCAACGAACACTTCACAAAAATCCTTTAAGAGTTTGCCTGAGTCTGCTTAAAACTGCAAAAAGGGAAGGCAAGCAAAACATGATGCAAGGTTTTAATATGAATACCAGATCACAAACCTTTGGGATTGGTGATGAAATGCAGAAACACATGCAGACACAAATGCCTAGGGATTGGAAGTAAACTTTGAGAAAAGGACTGAAGTGGTAACCATGTCCAAGACTTTTTAGTTCCAGACAGTCTTGCCAATCAGGGCACATAACGATTTCCAAAGAAAGGATTTTGTCTGCTATTGCTAATTGGATATTAAACAAGATGCATATGGTATCTTTAAAAACGTCATTATCTAGGTACATTACCTAATCAATTAATGATTTAGTTAACATATCACATTTGCTTACAAAAATGTCCCTGCTACTGCTCAATCTAAATTCATGGAGAAAATCTTTTTTCTTTTTTAAGAAAAGTGTCAGATTCATAATTATTGCCACTTATATTTAAGGCAGAATTGGAAAACTTTGAACCGCAGTAAAAACGAACAACACTGGATGATGTTACCCTCCACACTGTGATATAAGCTGCTTTGATACGAGCATGACCTCACGAAATGGCAAACAGTGTCTGTAAGCCAAAGTGGGATGACGCACACAGTAACAGGCAGGGACTTTGGCTACCAAAGTAAATGCTATATAATAGCCAAGTAGAGTTACAGTATGGGCTGACCAATCAATGCAATCGTTAGACTATATTTAACCACTGGAAGTATATTATTAGTTATTTTACGCTTCTTTGGACGTTTGTACAGCAAAGACATTACCTTCTATAAATAAATACACTATGTGGTATATTTAAATTCTTGATTTATTTTTACCTTTGTATAGAGATTTTTGGCTATTTTGCTCATACCAGACATTTGCGAAATACAATCATTTTAGACCCTTTAAAAGAATAGTAAATACAAGTAAAGAACAACAAAATAAAATCAATTAAACAAATTTGTTTAAAGACAAATGCAACTGTTGGGTCTCAAGGCCTTGTATGATACATTTGAAAATAAATTACAAAGCATGAGACGGCAAAAACTCAAAAAGCAGGATTGCTTGCTCTTTATCTCTCAAAGACACGAAAACACAATAACACCAGACTGAACATTTTGGAAGAGAGAGACACTATCAGTAAAGTCCAAAGAGAGAATGGCATTGATGTTGAATTGGACAATAGAACTGGCAGTTTTCAGACCCTTACCAACCACACACACACACACACACACACACACACACACACACACACAGGCCAATTCTTTGGGGCGTGGTAGTGAATAGTGGATAAACCCTATTCATCCTGGTTGGAGCTGTCGAACCCCGTTCAGGCCTTTGTCACAGGCCATTATGCAGCAGGCCTGACACGCAAACCGACAAGCAAGCTTTCAGCTTTCTCAACCTCCTGATCAATACTCAATAACTACGATATCAGGATTTAGTATGTAAAAGAGCCCCGAATAGTTTTCTAGTTAGTTAGTTAACTGAGAATGTGTGATATATGTCTGAACTAAACAAAAACAAACTGGTGGACAATTTTTCCAAAGCTGGCTCAATGCTTCTCTACTTTTGTGAAAAAAAATAAGGGCATTCAAATAGGCCTTCACTGAAAACATGATGAAATAAAAAGAAAGACATGTTTTCCATGGGAACTGTAGTTCTAGTTCAAGGGCTAAACTGAACTAAATATCCAATGTCAAAGCGATGGTTCAGGCTCCAACAGCTCAAGGCTATCAAAACAGGATGCTATGAATAATCAATGTGGGTTGAAGGCAGGCCAATCAGAGGCAGTTGTGGAGATGTAATTGATTCAAATCAATGTTTGTTTTTGTACGGCGATGCACGGCGATCAATACAGGCCGCGGTTTCATTTCAGGCATGCCAATGTAAATATTTGGTGTCAGTAAGGTCAATACAGACAGAGTGTCAGAGAGAGGGAAAAGGGGAAAGCGGAGACAGACAGAGAGAGGGAGAAGGGAGAGGAGAAAAAAAAGAAAAGGGAAGAGGGGACAGTGATATCGGGATACGATGGAGAGAAATACATCTACTGGAGGGAAGAGGTAGAGAGAGGGAAAGCAAAGAGAGAGGGGAGACAGGCAGGTAGATATGATGGAGAACAGTCCAGTTGGCCCCACCTCTCATCCCCTCCCCCTGACATTTCAGTGTGACAGCAGTGCTCTTCCTGGCAGATCTCACAGAGAGATGACATTTAGAGAGCAGATAGGGTGAAATTACAACAGAGCAGAATTAACCCACTCAGCGCACTGAAGAATATCATAAAAAATATTAACCCAACAAGACAAATAGGCTTTTGTTGGAATTTTGTTTCCCATACATCATTTTAACGTAAGGATTCAACTTCTCTGTGCTCCTTTTCCTTTTTTTTAGCTGACCATTTCACTTCCCTCTTGATCAGCTGCTGCTGTTCATCCTTTGAAATAATTTTCTCTCATCTGTATTTATACAAAATTACGATTAAATCGCTTGTAGCTTTTGGGACGTATCTCACTTTTGGCTTTATGCCAACAGCTCTAACACAGCCAAGAGACACAGGCCTGGCAATGCTGGGATAATCTATACCCTCCATTCACCCTATTTAATAATGTGAAAATGTAAAGTTTATTTATGCAAAAACACAAATGTCCTGATAAGTCCTCCAAAGTACTGCTTCACTTCTGTGTTAGCCTTGTGATACAGAACAAGGTGTTGCGACCAATGAAACAAGTCGTTGGTTTGTACATCTGGACTCAAGGCTGAGTGGTGTAGGGACCTTGCAGGCAGAACCTCTATCCATGTTAAAATAACATAATCCCAAATTCATGGAGCGAAAAGGACATAACATCTGGAGGAACTATTTATATCCACATACTCTCTTTTACACACTCACACACATGGAATAGTGTTTATCAGTGTGCCTACAGTAGTCTATTACTGCCAAAGTGGTCCATATCTGACCATGTGCTGTATGACAGTCAAGCATGTAGTTGGAAATGGCCAACCAATGACACACTCAATTTCAATTACTTGGGGTAATGTGTAACCTACTAGACCACTGGTTTAATATTTATGAAATCATATATCATATAGATCATCATATATGGAACTGGTTGGATAGGTTGGCTTCAAAACAATGCATGTTTTATTAACCTATTTAGCAAAATAAATATTATTTGGTTTCTTGGCTACATTGTAGTCTGCTTTACACTGGAGAGCCCTTGATTTACATATTCCGGCATTGTGCAGAAATTAAAAGTGTGTTTTGTGCAGGTGCTGTGAGGCTGATTTACCTGCATAACACAAACATCTGAATAAAAACAAAAAGATCCGAAGATTTTATCATTTTGGAAGATTTTAGTATAGACTAACACAATTTAAATATGCTCAGGGTTTTTAAGGCCCCATTCTGTTACCAAAAAGATAAAGATATTTACAGCATTACATTTATAAATACGTTATTTAAAAATAATCTTAGTGGATATTTGGGGAATTTTGTTTCTGCACACTCTTCCCAGTCATTCCTAATAACAGACCTACAGCATGGAAAATATACAAGTAATTAGGCATAATTTACTTGAGGAAAACTTAATTATTATCTGTTCTGAAGAACTTCCTGACAGCCAATATGTACTTTGATTCGTTGGTTCCCTTTTTGCTGTCAAACTAACACGGATGGTACCATAGAGGGGTGAGTCAGACCAACCACTGTATCTGTTGTAGGCTCTAGCATTTCCATTCCGGAGCCATTTTCTGCAACTCCCAGATTTCAGGGGAGGAAGCTGCTCTCTATTTTATTCATCCTCCTCTCCCAGTCCGAGCAGCGTATCGACTGAACCGACAGGGAAAGAGAGAGAGAGAGAGAGAGAGAGAGAGAGAGAGAGAGGGAGAGGGAGAGGGAGAAAGGAAATCGAGAAAGAAAGGGAGAGAGCTGCTGAAAAATTCATGCCAGTGCCAGCTCTCTCCCTTCCCCACTCAGCAGGGGGCTGTCTTTGATAGCTTCGTCTCTCCCTGAACTAGAATGCAAATGACTGTGTGCAGAACAGGAGAGAATCTCGCCTAGCCCTGGAAACCTGCAGCTAAACAATGACTTACCCGAACGCGTCTTTTTCTGGAAACCTTCCTTCCTTTTTTGTGTACGAATAAAATAACTACCTCCAATTTGTTTTGTTTTGCTTTTCATACATTTGAATGGTAAAAAAACGAACTTAAATGATACATAAAAGTGTGAAAGGAGCATAGAAAAAGAGTGGCAAAAGAGATAGCTACACAGTCAGAGAGAGGGGGGGGGGGGCAGAGTAAAGCAGAAACAGAGAGACTATGAAGTCAAATGAGAAGGGAGAAAAAGTAAGAATTGGAGAATCCAGAGTAGAGATGAGTGTGAGCGGTAAGCGGTGAAGGAGGAGATATTGGTTCTGGCGGGTATCTCAGCAGGAGTCCAGCCTGCTGCAGTTTGACGGGATCATTCTCCACACAAACACACACACATATACACACAAATTCACACACGCTGGAATGCTGATTAGATATGCCCTGCCTGACAACTACTGCCTAAACACAAGACAGGACTTTTAAATCTTTAAAATGGTGATATAAATAAATAAAACATTTAATTTCACAAAAATTCCGCTGTAAATTAATAATGTTCATATTTGGAATGATTATTGAATGTCAGGACATATGGATGTATAATATTATGTTTGCATCTCTTGACTCCTTCAGAAGAGAAAATAAATGAGTTTTCCTTCTAACGTTTGTAAAACGTATTCCTAAATTGCTCAAAACAACATGAAATTAATGTTTTATGCTTTGGTGGATCTTCATTTATTTATTTTTTCAATTAAAACAATCAATCAAAGGCATCTTAGTTTACCAAGCTGGTAAGGTTTTATGTATGTGGAAATGATTGATCAAATCAACTAGAACCTATGATGAAGGTATTTCCTCAGTAAATCGGAGTCTTGTTCCCTAACCCCTTTAGTCCACAGCAGCAGCTAGGCTGGCCAAAAGAACCAACTGTAGAGACAGTGTTGCTGAAGACAGACTGCCTTCTGCAGTGTGGTGGAGAAGCCACCACTCTTTATTTAGAGGCGGCGTGTCACAGGCTGTGGCTACCGCTGGTAGGGGCTGCTCACGGTGGTTAGGGTGGGTGGTTAGGGTGTGCGAATGCACGCGCACGGATTAATGTCAAGTTATGTGTGTAGGTGGGGGGGAGGTAGCAGATTTGAGGGAAAACTATGTCAATATATATGTGTGCACGTGTGTGTGGGGAGGGGTGGGGGGGCAATCATCTCTTTGCCACAGCAGTAAGCTAGGGTGGCCAATTACGCCGCAGCATCTGGGCTGGTAGACGAGTAAGGGCTAACGCGCATGTGTGACTGCATGTGTGTGTGTGTGTGTGTGTGTGTGTGGTAGCGGGTGCAGCCTGACTGTGGCGAGGCTTTGTGTCACGGCAGCAGGAAGCTGTTCAGGAGAATCAAACTAGAGGTTGAATGTACTGCAGGATGGACAGGAGAGAGTTAGCAATTTAGGGAAGGACACAAATCTGCTCCAGACAAGGCTATAAAACCTTCAAAGGCTTTTCAAACGCAATGATTAATCATAAGGCATTTAATTGATATTTCCCCAACTCTTTCTTAATAGTAAATCAAACGGTTAAACCTTTTCCATGTTTAGACCAAGCGTCCATTTTATTTCTTAATCAATGAGCTCATATTGACTAAACAATAGCATGAAGCTCAGCTAAGGCCCAAAAGGTTTCATTGTGGATACAAAACCCAAATGACAGAAATGTTTTGTCTATTGCAGTATTTTACATACCAATATTTTAATGCAGATTCTGATTGATTCCATGTTTACTTATTCACTAAGTATCTGAGTATTTATTTTAGGATGGCCCAGTGATAACTGTAGCCTATACAACCACAGTGAAGAAGGAGGCTAACCTTTCTCTGCTGGCATGGAAAGTCCATCTTTTTTTCACAACAGCTTTATTTGTCTTGTATTATAGTGTCAACAGAATCATTTTAGAAAATGTCAGATTATCTGTTATGTGCTTCATGAACCTAGAGGGAGCCGTACCAAATTATTAAAAACAGTGAACAATAGATCATAAATATAGAGAATCTGTTCTTTTACCTAATGACCTGCTATATGGACGTTAATAGAGTCAACATCTGTTCCTGCATTATAATGTTATGGATATGGCGCTGGTCAAAAAACATAATTAATATGTAATTAATAATACATGAGTTATTTATATTAGTAAACATACAATCAGAACCAAACCAGTTTCAGCCAAAGAAGCTAAAACAAAATGCAAAAAAACTGCTGCACAGTAAATCCAAAAGTGATTAAAGAAATGTCTCCCCAATCCAACAACTTAAAAGTAAATAGGTAATTGTGATTACGAACATCTGGCTGCATAACATCCCTTTCAGGCAGAGTTTCTGTTTCATAAAAATACAAGCCAATGTTGATGCGGTTTTAAGGAGGGAAGGTCAACAATGTTCTTACTTTTGCCCAAAGTATAAAAAAGTATTCCTATAACATGTGTCCCCCTTCCTGGTCTATACGAAGGTATGGGGGGGCGCTAAAGTGCAAAGGCACCACTTTTAAATTATTTAAGTTGTAAAATGGTATTAAAGTTTTTATTAAAACAATACAATGATAATATATGCCACACTGGACAAAGTTTATAAATAGTCACATGTAGGCCATGATTCATAAGTCTCTCTATGACTCTCCTTACCCCCTTCCCGTTCTCTATTGCTTTCTCCATCCCATCTTTCATATAATGTTTGAGAGGCAGTTAGTTAGTGCCCTTCCCCCTCCAAATGAAAAGATAATTCAGCTGATTTAATTCTTTTTTAATGACTATCATCGCAGGATACCATACCGTGGTGGTTTAGAAAACCCAGGGTACCATTAAATAAAGACCCTTTCTAACACTGTCGTTATCAGTTGTTTTAAAAAGTGCTAGTTCCATGGATATTAACATTTCAATATACTACCATGGCTATTGAATTATTGATCGTTTTGCCATAACAGTACAACAGAACATTTTTGATAATTGGTGGATTGATCATCTTAATTTTGTTTGTTTAGCACTGTCCTTGTGGGAATTTGGAACTCTATTTGAAATAAACTGATTTATAAAAAATACTCAAACATCTCTGTTCTAACTGCAACCCGAAGATTAAAAAAAATATTTATAATGTAAGTGAAAACACAAAATGAAAACAGTTCAAGGTAAATTTCTCAGGCTTTCTCATGTTTAATGTTAGGCCTGCATACAACTTATCTTCATATTGAGTTGCAAGGCCCCAGGAGAAGCAGCAACACTAAAGGCATAAAGAGGGAAAGCGTAAAAGACCTTTAAAACCTCTAAGATCTAGCTAAGCATCCTGGCATCAAAAGGCATTCACACGAAGACAGTGGTTTAATACAGCTAATAAGACAATGGATCCCAGCTGATTATTAGAACAGGATAAGGATGGATTCAGAGACGGAGAGCATAATATTTTGATGAATACAAAGCTGTTTCCGTGAAGTAGTTCTGATTGGGCTAGTTTGAGATCAGCCTCAGTTTATCTGCTGTGTTCCCAGGGATATTAAGATATTCAACATTCAACAGATATTATTATAGTCAGTTTTCCACTGACTTTTAATATAATGAGGTAGTAAGTGTTTTGAAGCTCATCATCCAAAGTAGAGCATTTTCAAAAACTTCTTGATTGAAAATTCTAAAAAAAAACTTGCAAAACTACTTGGCCCAACATTGAAAAAGTCACAGCTTTGGAAATATATTTTTAGCTAGAATTAATTTAATCAACTCATTGTTTCGGTTTAATGCGACTTTTAGTGTCTCTGGATTCTGCCGAAAGATTTTGTGTCGTACTGAATGCATCTTTCAGTAATATTTCAATTCTGTGTAAGCTGTAACTCTATTATGTTGTAGCTGCAACTATAAAACTAACCAGTGACAGTAATGTCTGAGGATAAACTGTAATCAGAACTACTATATTTCACCAGGTCAATAATCAAGGTTTGTAATCAGTTAAAACCACTGAATGGTACTGTCATAACAGGAGAAGCATGATTCCCACGCAAGTAAAAGCATCACAAAGCTAAAAAAGTAAAATACTGATGTTCAGTTGCTGTTAGTTTTGCATTTTCAGCCGAGACTCACTATAGCAGATTACCTAGCAATAGAATAGTAATCTGAGTTGACAAATTAATAGACAACAAAACAATTTTACAAAGTATTATTAGAAAAATCTATGGATGAGTCAAGAAGCTCTAATAGGTGGACGAAGTGCTTGCCAATCACATTCAGTAAAAAGCTTGGGTACACTGTTCACCTTATAGGGAGTGCCATAAATAAAGTATGGCAACAACAAAGTGAGACCACGCTTTGAAGTGGGATATCGATTTATTTAGTATATGTGTCTGTGTGAGATCACTTATGCCTGCTGATGACTGACAGGGAAATAACGGTCAGCAAACCTATAGCACAAAGGTGTTTGCATATGTTTTATGAATGTACTGTCTAAAGAATGATAGCTTTAATAGGTAAATCTAAACTGGAACCAGATTGAACCATAAACTGCAACTATACAACACAACAAAGAACGATTGAAAAGCAAAGGAAATATATGCAAACGTCAAATAATATAAAACCCAGACAATCTTCATTGTTGGATTACACTAAATCAACACATTTGAACTAAATATTCACCTAAACATAAATGTGCTACATTAAATAGCCTACTCCAGGGAATCTCATCTGCTGAGTGGGCACAATATAAAGAAAAAAAACAGACCACCAAGCAACAGGCTCGATTAGGAATAGAAATTTAAACTGGTAAAATATGAATCATTGTGTATCATAATATAAGTGGTCTGAAATACATGGAGTTGATTGCTCAGCAAGCGTTTTGAGAGATTTTCCCCGTTACCAGGCTGCCATCTAGTGGCTAAATCATACCAAGCCTCAAAATTCACAACTCTCAGAATGAATCGGAGCAAAAAGCACTATCCAATGTAAAACGAGTGTGAGTGAAGTATTTCATTTGAGCTAAACAGGGCCACCCATCTCTTTTTCTGTGGAACTCAATAGCAGAGGTGAAATAGTGTACTTTCAACTGTTCCAGTTCAAGTGTATTTTAGAAAACATAGTTATAATACGCAATGGACTCAAAATATTAACCTGACTAACATGTCTATGTCAAATTAATTATGTTTAGATGTGCTTTACTTGACACCACTGGTTTATCAATTTAAAGTTTTCTTGTAGTAATGTGTTTTAGCCTACTGTAGTTTAATTTTGCTGGAACTTCGCCCTTGCTTTTAATGGCTTCAGCTGCTGACACGTAACTTCCAGAAGTCCTTTTCTTTGTGACTCCCTTTCTTAAGCCCTGTAAAGTAACTTGTTGACACTTGACCAAAAACCTTGGGCATCTATTCGTTAATAACTGGGTGTAAAGATGATGTTAGGTCCTACATTTTTAAACTTGGACTTAACCATACATAACATCCACTGTCTTTTCTTTTGTCCTTTCAATGTTTATTTAGCGACTCTTATAGTAAGGTCCCTGAGCCTTCTTTTCAGTGAAAAAATATTACTTCGTTTAAAACTTTAATATTAAAAACTGAAACATTTGCTAGTGACTCTAAACTTTTCAATGTACACATATGGTCCTCAAGTCTACATAATAGTTTTGACAGTGATTTATCACCATACACACTCAAACACAGCCTCAGGAAGTCAGGTTGCTGAGGGTCCCTCCAGCCCCCCCCTCTTCCCACGGCTATGCACTTCAAATGTTGCATAAAATGTTGCATTCAATCTGAAAGAAAAAGCTGAGCTAAGTAAAACTGGGTATTGAAGGCATAGGCTGTGTCTGGAACCACCTACTTAAATAATATCTACTACTCGAGGAGTACACACTTTTACCGAATCCTGGAACCGAAATCTAGTATACAACTTTGTTACAAAGATTTGCATAAATTATTAGCAGTGGCGGCTGGTGAAACATATTGTAGGTGGGGCTATACGGTAGTAAGTTTCAGTAACCGTACCAATACAATTGAACACAAACTGCTGGATACCATGCAGTGCTCTGTGAAATAAGTAAGTATTTATTTAATTAATGCCAATCAAGGTCAACTATATACAAAGAAAAATTGGATCAGGGGAACGTTTGTGTGTGTGTGTGTGTGTGTGTGTGTGTGTGTTATTTATAAAGGAATTTTGCCCTTCTTTCCTTCTGAGTAGCAAACTGACCCTGTTTTTACAGTTTTTCTCAATAGCTAAACCCAGTTTTGAAACAGAATTTGTTTGATCAAAACAATAACACAGCCATCAAGACAGAAACACACTGGCCAAAATGCACATTACTAAACTGAAAACACCTATCACAAAAAAGGATACGTCCATCAAAACAGAAAAACTTGCCATCTAATGAGAATAATGTGTTTTCATAATTGAAATGTCTGTCACCATACTAGTGTACCATAGCAATATCTATTCCTTGCAAAATGTTCGAAGACTCACAACTAAAACTACTCATGTCAAAACCAGATAAATTCACCAAATAATAAACCTTTGTCAGCTAATTAGAAGTTCATTTGAACAGTTATAATCTACTGGCATTCTCAATATTGACTTCAACCATCAAAATACAAACTTGAAAGGGATACTTCCCCGATTTCAGAAGACAATATATGTGATTGTTTATGCTAAATTAAGTAAGTATATGGAACGAGTTCGGGGAAATGGTATCAAGGTAAGTGAAGAACAGCATTTTTCTAACCGCCGGAATTTAAATTGTGAATTCACTGTAAACCACAACGCCCAAAGCTAATTGCACGAAACGAACACCCCCTAAGCCCCACTAAAGCTATGAGCCTGGCTACGTGGGGCATGAATTTCATCGCAAAATACAACACTGGTATCAATATATACCCCAAAAATGGGTTATTGCTTTATAGGTACAAGAACAACTTGGCTAGCTAACATTACCTAGCCAATTTATACAAGCAAAAACATATCTCCTAACGTTAGCTGGCAGACTGAGACAAATTTATGAGGAGCTGCTAGCTAACGTTACAGCCACATCTATAGCCTCACACATCTAAATGTTTGTTATTCATCACGACATAGTGTAATTAGCTAGCTAACTAATTACTCAGCTGTATCTGCCTCCTTGGCCCGGCAGGTCTCGGTTGTCTCTTCCAGGTCAACTTCGATATTCTAATATAGGTTTACAGCCTTACCCACTGTCATATGCACAGCAAAACGTTTCTGTCCATATTCTTGGCTGGAGGGTATCATACTTGACAGCAGACACTGCGCCATCCTATTCGTTGCATTTTAGCATGTGACATTTTTCTCCGCATCGCCAGTCCAGCTCCTACGTGCTCGCCTTCAGCCCTAGTGTAGCTGGTTCGCCCGCAGCCTGTAGCCTAAGGGTGCCTACACATGATAAGAAATTTGCACTGCGTTCACCGTGAGGAAGGGTGCAGAACATAGTGCAAACACCAGATGCAAAGCGCAGCGCAAATATACGTCATAAAAAAGTGTGCAAGTCAGTAAACAAATTCTAGACAACAAAGACGCTACCTAGTATTGCATTTTGAGGACTATGTATTTGAGTTAGTTTCAGAAGAAACCCCTGGCAATAGCCATTCTTATCAGACGGCGAAGAAATAAACGGCGAGCAGGAAGAGTATGGGTGCATGAAACACTGTTGTACCGCTATACGAAAGGAGAATTCAACTTTGTCAGAGCGCTAAAGTCCCATGATGAGGTTCCAATCATACTGTACTTTCGGTTGGACAGGAACCAGTTTGATGTCCTCCTGGAGAAGATCAAACCTCTCGTCAGCAAAATTGACAACGGATTCCGCCGTCCCATCTCTCCTGCCGAACGCTTGGCCGTCTGTTTGAGGGAGGCTAGTGTTTCGATAGTGCCCTGTTTAAACTGTTCACCCACCTTTCTATTTGTGGAATTGGGTATTTACCCTTTCAATTAATTAATTAATTTGGCACATATCTAGCTCCTTGCATAGCTTCATACACATGCATTATATTCCAACGCACATCAATGTATTATTACATTTGTTTGAAATTCCCTTCCCTTGTACACCTACATAAGGATAAAATATAACATAAAGCGATGAACTTGAAGATTGTCCACAATGTTCTGTATTGCCCTGTTAATGTAGGCTATTATCTTACTTTGTGGTCCAAACAGGTACCTTGCCACTGGTGACTCCTACTCCAGCATTGCCTCCAGCTACCGTGTCTGATTTTCCACAGTGACAGCAATTGTTCCCCGTGTTTGCACAGCAGTTTGGAAGAGCTTGGTGGGGGAATTCAGGGCTTTGCCCAAAAAATAAGATTGGGCGAAGATTGCCAGCGAGTTCGAGCATAGATGGAACTTCCCCAACTGTATCGGTGGAATAGATGGCAAGCACGTTGTCATCCAATGTCCTGCGTCGTCTGGGTCACAGTTCTACAACTATAATGGACTATATAAGTCAATGATCTCCCCCCTGTACTCAACCACGCAATCCACTTTTGAGAATAGAGCAAGAGAGTTCAGACCACACCCTGTCAAAGAAAAACATCATTAGAAATTAACAGAGACTGGGATAAAACAGGGTTGAGCTTGTGCAGTACAGTAGGCATGCACTTTTGTAAGGAGTAAACATAAGAGGCATTCATCTATTACTGCCTTTTGGCATTTGCAAAATAAATAGGTAAACTTGTATGTAAACGTCCCGTGTGTTGGCTCCCGTGGTGTTCAAGCCCTATCCCGAACAGTCACGTGTCGCTTACACGCGTACTTCCATAAGCTATGTATAGGCTATTATTAACTATTTATAATCGAATCAATATAACTATAGCCTGTTTTAAAGTTTGATTCATTTGACATAATAGTTCGATTTGGATTCGAAAAGATTTGTTCAAAAAGATTTGTTCGTTCAGTTATGCACATCACTAGTCACTATATCAGATTATGCAATACATTCTTGCAATGTCTTGGCCTGGAGAATGGCAACAGTAAAAGTAAGACCCCGGCCAATAGTCATATGCTGACTTTCACGACCTTGCACGATTTCATAGGATGTCGGGGAAGGGTGTCAAGAAATTGGCAATCATGGCTATCAAGGAACACGTCGTAGGAGTTGTCAAACTAGGCAGGAAAATACAAAAATATCTGACATGCTAGACTTTTCGTCGGGGTGTCCTTCGAAGGCCGAACCGAGCATTGTTATATGAGATGAAATGAGACGCTGCGGTCTACTGAAGATTTCCTGTTTGCATCACCAGCTGTACCCACCTTACCCTTGCGTCATGACACATGTATCCAATCATCACCAGTGGGCTAGGTTTGGCAGTTGAATCCTCCAAATTTGGGAAAAGAATGCCGCATTTCTCGGCCGCATTTGAAGGAGCCTTCGAAATGGGACAGCCCTGGCGCACCACTGTGACGTATTCGGTATTCAAATGCAACCTTCGAAGGATGCGGCCCCTGAATTGGGACACAGCTTATGTCACACTACATGCCTGTTTGTTTTTCCCTACGTCCGAGATTCGACGCCAACCCTGTAGCTGTGTCCCAATTCAGGGGCTGCATCCTTCGAAGGACGCGGTCTACGAAGGCTATGCCTTTGTAGACTGCAAGGCCGAACCGAGCGCGGTTAAATGAGATGAAATGAGACGGTCTGGTCTACTGAGGATTTCCTGTTTGCGTCACCAGCTGTTCCCACCCTTACCCTTGCGTCATGACCCTTGTATCCAATCATCACCAGCACGCAATGAATTCTGGGATAGGTTTGGCCACGAAGGATGCAGCAATTGAATCCTTCAAATTTGGGAAAAGAAGGCCGCATTTCTCTGCCGCATTTGAAGGAGCCTTCGAAATGGGACAGCCCTGGCGTGCCACTGTGAAGTGTTCGGTCTTCAAATGCAACCTTCGAAGGATGCAGCCTCTGAATTGGGACCAGAATTCATTGCGCGTCGGTGATGATTGGATACAAGTGTCATGACGCAAGGGTAAGGGTGGGAACAGCTGGTGACGCAAACAGGAAATCCTCAGTAAACCAGACCGTCTCATTTCATCTAATTTAATAACGCTCGGTTTGGCCTTCGCGGTCTATGACGGTGTAGCCTTCGAAGGATGCGGCACCTGAATTGGGACACAACTTGTACGTCTGCCGCGTCGCCGAAATCGTGTCAAAATCAGGCTGAAATCATGTAGTCTGATACGGGCATTAAATAGCCAAATCGAAAACACAGGTGAAAATGATAATGGTAATTATGAATCTTGGTGCGCCTGGACCAGGAGTAGATTGCAGCTTCCCTCTATTGGCCGCAGACTGGCCAGGTCCCTGACAATACATCAACGTTTCTGTTTGGGAATACATTTCATAAGAGAAAAAGTTTGTTCTTTTGAGTGCAAATGTAACGTCCATAATGTTGGAATTGCCCATAACTGGTTACGAATGTCACTATTCAACAAGGTCTGAGAAAGCAATTTTTGGCATCAGTGGCTACGGCTTCCAGTTCTTTTAGCACATTTTTATATCTTGAGAGGAAAGGCACAGTACTGAGTTGTTTTTATTCCGGTTCACTGTTACCAGCCCATCACCAAGAATATGAAGAGTGTTTATTTGTGGGAAGGATACCCTAAGTTCTATCAATATGGGCACTAGATATGCCCACACTGCCCGCTTGTCATGGCGAAGGCTGTCAGATAGTGTCACATAAGATGCAATGCCATGGATAGTGTACAGGACTGCTGAATGGTAAATGGTAAGACTGGATTTCTGTGTTTAACTTACAGGTGTAATTCTCGGAGAATTCAGTATGGAGAACAGCTTCACACTATGATGTTTCGTTGTGAGGTTAAAGAACTACTCAGCCGGGTGAATCCAATTGAATCGATATATGGCCAACACTTCGAGTTCTTCTAGGAGGTGTGGAGGACACGGAACATTAGCATCCTCACAGCTTGACCTGCATTTTCTTAGCACTTGGAGGGGCACACTTTTTCCTTACCGATGTCAGTGCGTAGCGTGTATTGGTGTTGCGTACATTTCGGGGGGGGGGGGGGGGGGGGGGGGGGTAGACTTCAAAATGGTGCAGATTTTATATAAAGCCAGTAATCTGTTACTTCCTGCCAATATACAGGGGTTGTTTTTCTTGCCGTCAGAATAATTATGAATCTAGACGATGGAGGAGGAGGAGGGGAGGAGGAGAATTAGTGATTGAAGGCTATGTTGAACAGATGAGTTTTCATGGTTGACTTGAAGTTGTCCAGAGAAGGGGCGTTGCGGATTTCAGCAGGGAGGGTGGGGGCAGCGACACTGAAGGCACGGCCCCCAAAGGTGCGGAGGCGTGAACAGGGAATGGAGAGCAGGCCGGAGTCTGTGGATCGGATAGTGCAGGATGTGATGTAAGGGTGGAGGAGATCTTTGAGGTACTGTGGGGACAGTGCATGGAGGGATTTGTAGGTGATGAGGAGGAGTTTATAAGTAATGCGTGACTTGACCGGGAGCCAGTGGAGTTTGCAGAGAGTGGGGGTGATGTGCTGCCAGGGCTTGGTGCGGGTGAGCACTCTGGCAGCAGAGTTCTGAATGTACTGGAGCCTGTCCAGGGTTTTGCTGGGAACCCCAGACAGGACTCCGTTACAATAGTCCAGACGGTAGGTGATGAAACAGTGATTGAGTTTTTCTGCAATGGTGACGGAGAGTGATGGCCGGAGTCTGGAGATATTTCTAAGATGAAAGAAGGCTGATTTTGTGACTGACTTGATGTGGTTCTGGAATGAAAGGGTGGAGTCCAAGATGATGCCAATGTTGCGGACCTGAGGGGATGGTGTGATGGTTGAGCCGTCGATGGTGAGGAGTAGATCTCCAACCTTCCTGAGCAGTGCTTTAACATCCAATTATGTTCTGTGGCATGTATAGAAATGCTGAGCAGGCCCAGTTGATTCTGATTTTGTATCAAGATGGCAAGAGGAAAAATCTGAAAGGGGAATTTCACCCTAAAACAACAACGAATACACTATTCTTCTCTTATTTCAAACAACAGGACAAGGGAGAGAAGTTTCATAATGGTGCTCTTTCCGAACACTGAAAAAGCGCATCCGGAGATAGCACAATCAGAGATTTTTGTGTTTCTGATTCCTAAAATTGAATGTACCTTTCCAGTTTTGCATTCCGTGAAGAATCTATGATCTGTATGAACATACAATTTGAACAGATAGCCTGTGTTTATCCTCTTCTCAAGGAGCCATTTGGCATGTTTCAACAATGTGTCGCAAGATGGCCACAATCTGGCAAAGTAACATTTAGGCCTATACCTTGCTTCTCAACGTTAATAAAAATGGCGTTACCTTGCTTCTCAACTTAACGGCAGCGGTCGGGCGAAAATGCCAAAGTTCAGAGTGAGAGTAGCTTACTTTGAGAACAACCACAAAAGTGACAAAAGTAAATGTAGGCCCTACAGTCGTAGGCCTATGTGACGGAGGCCTATGTGGAAAGGAAACAGAGGGGAAACCCCCACAAACTTAAGTTAATTTAAATAGTTTCCACAATGAGGTGTTCAAGATGGTCGATGAGAAAGAACGAACTAGACACATAGGGTTGCCACCCTAATATGGATTCGTTCGTTCCTTATTGAACCGATACGGAACGGCATTTGTTCCGTATTCAATATTTGTGATAAACATTTACAAATATTCATGAATTACAAAAAAAGAGATGAAGGTGACAATGCTGTGCGTTATTGTTTGCAATTGCTGTTGTGAACACGTTGCTGATTATGTTAGTTGCTGTTATGAACATAATAATGTTGTCCTTCGTGGTTGTTAACAAGTAGGCTTATAGACTTTGATGGTATTAGCCTTCCCAATCCTCCGCCTCCCCCGTCACCTATGCGGCTAAGGCTTAGGAGTTGCGGTTCTGTTTACATTATGATACACTATCCAGCTGTATTTAATGCTTGCAATCGTGATGTCTGAATTTAAAAGAGACAGGCATGTCAACAAGGCTATGAGATGCCATCTTTCAGGAGATAGAGCAAGGCCCTCGATTCAAAATAAAAATGTAACTTACTGATTTATGAAACTTAAAATGTAAGACCCCTGGTATAGCTAAGTTAGATGGTCTCATTACATTGCAAATGGTTACAGCAACTCTGCGGGTCAAGGAGAATCTAAAAGAGGCTCGAACGTTACCTTGTGCATTCACTGTTGGAGTAACAAAGGCCTGACTGGGTCATTCGTGAGCATATCAGCCTGTTTCTATCACCCAGCCACTAAACAGGTACGACATGCTTTGCTGAAGCTACATCGCATTTCTCCTCCACACACCGGAGAGGCAATAGCCCAGTGCGTTGGTCGCACATTGTACACATGGATATAGCAGAGGAAAAGTTCTAAAGCATAATGCGACAATGATAATTATATATCTTTGCCAGCATACGACGCTAGAGGGACACAACTCAAAAGATAAAGCTTTACGCTCGTTTGCGATTGCATTTCCTGAGTGGCAAGCACTGCAGGTTTTTGCGCTCTTCATGAGTAGGCACCTTAACGGGGATGCATATGCATTAGCTGTATGCTTGGCTAGCAAATAAGACTAGGTTTACTCTGTTTCTTGACTCATCTTTCAGGGCTTTGTAGCGGAACTTGCCATTCAAATTTGTCCGTGTTAACGCGCGTTAATCAAATTTGTGGCGTTAAAACGAATTTGCGTTAACGGGTTTTTGACAGCCCTAGTTTAAACACGAGGTACCCATCCTGAATTGTGCATAATTTATATTTTCTATTTTGGGAGATGATATACATACTGTCTATTTAATGAATTAAAGTATATACTGTAGGTAACCTAACTTCTAGATATTGAAGATACCCAACCATAGTTAAGTGAAGAGATCTACTTGAGTTCTGGCTCAATCACAAGGCACACGTTCCACATTTGTTCTAGTTGACTACACCCTGCACATCACCATCCACAATATGCAATGCAATCTTCTCAAAGGTAAGACAGATTGTCAGCAAGAGAAATAGTTCCTGAAACCCGGCACAGTGGAACATTCAACCATTTGTTGAAAACTGAAAATCAGTGGCATTATGTGAAACAAACATGAATCCATCGGCTTGAGCCGGTATGGGTGTAATTCCCTGAAGGTTGTTGTTACAGTCACAATCGATCACACTGTAAAGCGATGAGCTTTTTTCCCAGTTGATCTTGTTGCTAATTGAAGGAAAACTAAAGTCCTAAACATATGGGTTAAGATCAGAATTTTGGAATATCATGCTGTTCAGATATTTTTATAAAACAATACAATTTGTTTTTCAATTGGGAACATATGATTTAAAGCAATTTTCACTTTTAAATTAAAGCAGCTAACAAACCTATTACAATGCAGAGGCAGAAAGACAGGCGATAATATGAAAGGAGAACCGGAAGAGAATAGAAAAGATGTCAGGCAAAATCTACATACAAACTGCTCCAGCTCAGGAGGATCTGAAGATTATGTGTGTAATTAGCATAATAATACAGTACATTTAATTAGATTTAAATCTGATTCAAGTTTGAAGGCCAAAATAAAACTCGCTGATTTGAATGTTTGATGGTTTATATTGGTTACACTTTGGTAATACTTACAGAGTCAGTAAAATGATAACCTCACGCAATTCTTATACAAAATCTCACAATATAGAATGAGCAATGTGTGCTCAAAACCCTGCTAAACTCATGCAACATTTACAGGGGTCACTGAAAGTATTCTGACTCCTTGACATTTTGCATACTATATTGTATAATACCTTAAAACTTTAACTTAGCAAAAACTGTCTGTTTTACTAAGTGTCCATATTCTTGTTATGGCCCGGGAAATTGAGCTCTAGTACTGCCTGTTTGTTTTGTTTATGCTGAGTATCTGTACTAGGTATTCAAGTACTAGAAACAATAACAAATTAAATAGTGACTCAAGTATTTCATATTTTAATCAATATAGGTAAAGCATCAAGGTACAATCCCAGACTAAGGTCATCATTCACCTGCACTGAGGCACATTTTGCCTGACAAGACTAAGAATTTGTGGATTACCGCTTGTGTCTAGTATAATTTTGTTTTGTTATTTTGTGCTGACGATGACTTTTTGAACGCTTCAGATTTCAATTTTAGTTTTTTTTTGGGGGGGGGGGGGGGGGTTCACTTTTGAATTGTGCATGTCTTTCTAAATATTTTTTCAACCCAGTGGACTTTGTTACTGTGAACTGGAGGAAGTTTGTAACCATCATAATTAATCCTCAAATTGGCTTACTGACCCAACTGAGCAAATGGGCAGGAAGGCCCTTGGTGAGTGAGGTTATCAAGAACTACATTGCCATCTCAGAGGTTTTCGATCAATAAGGCTTGTATGGTAGAGGGATTAGCTATACAGTATCCACTTCTCAGTAAAAGGCATATAACAGCTCACCCACAGAACATTACAGACTGAGAGAAAAGGGTTAGGTAGGCTTAAGTCTTATGAGACTAGAAAACAAGTCTTTGGTGTGACCTCTTAAATTTTACACCCAGCAAAAACCAGATATTGATCATTACCTGGCCAATAACATCTCTAGCAGTGTTGGCAGGATCCCTCTATGGGTTGGTGATCCGGGTCAATATTAAGTGAAGGATGAATACAGCCAAATACACAGAGCAGAGCACCCCATATAAACGTTTGTGGAGAGACATGAAAAGGGAAGTTCACTGACTGCTTGATAGGATGTTCTAGGAAGAAAGAGAAAATGCCCTATTACAGGCGGACATCGCTATAATGGCTTACCAAAGAGCTGTAATTGCTTCCAGAGGTGATTTTTTAAAAGGTGCTGAATATAAATTATCTGAATCCCATGTACAGATTTGGAATGCTTTCCGAGGTATCAAGTGACAGATGTCAGCAATTAGCAGTGGAGGAGGGGGGATTAATATTTGATGTAATATTTGTTGTTAAAGGTTTGGTGGCCCTCTAGAGACAATCAATTATTGAACAGTAAGTTACATCACTCAGTAATACTTTTAAGTACACATTAATGATTAAACTAGCTGGAATGGCTTTGTTTCAGTTTTACTTAAAGGTTTAAAGATACGTATATTTTTTTTACATTATTTCACTCTTGTCCCTCTCTCAAACACACACTTTCCGTCATGTTACGTTTCACTGGCTCCAAATTCAAATGGTAGGCTGAAAGCACATGGGAACAGGTTGCATTTTAGATTTAGATCTCGGAAGTCTTATGCATAGCAGTGTGGTAAAGTTATCAACCAGCAACCCAACATATTCAGCAGTCAACCCTTTTGGCTAAGTTCTTAAAGCCCAGACAAACTGTCGCAACCAGTGTGATGTACGTGATCCAGGATGAGTAGTTAGTTGGAGGTCTGTTAATTGGAAAACCATCGTCTCAATAACCCCTGCAGAACAGAAGTGTGTGTGAGTCATGGTGAGTGATTGATTTAAGATAGGAAACATTTAGTCGTGGCGATACCACTAACACTTTTTGTTGGCTGATTATCTGTTTCATCACTGTGACATGTATAGACTTGTCAGGCACATACCATCTGTGTGTGTGCTTTTCATAGGAATACCACTTCCCCAAAAAACACTCATGTCTGATCCTCCTCCTCTGCTTCCTCTTTTTTTTTTATTTTCACATCCCTTGTCCCCAATCAGCAAAGAATTTATGCGGAACCTCAACATTTTTATTTACATGATTTTATTGAAAGATACAATGGACAATTTCGAAGAAAATTATCTGGGAGAAAGGTATTAAATTCACAATCAACATATTGATGTAGTAATGGCATGTGATCATTTGTAGCAGGAATGAGTTGGAAGTGAGAAAAAGGGACAATATACACGCATTTTTTGCAATCAATTCCAATCCAAATATGTGTGAATACATTTTGTCCCTATAATAACGAATACTGAGTAGAGGGCAGGTCCATTCTTAAACTTAATTATCTATCTAAACTGCAAAAACGCCTAATTACATTTAAAAGTTAATATTGTCCATTAGCGCAGTAGCAGGAGGTGATTAAGATGACTGGCAAGAGAATATTGGGCATTGATTGACTACCTGGGCAACATGTCCTCCAGGTCTGCCACAACATATGCGACCACAGCCCAGAGTGCCGAGCAGAGGTCCATCTCCTGAGGGTTCTGAACCGCCATGGTGTCGGCCTGGCTGTGGTGAAACCAGAAGTACCTACTGTCTGCTACATGGAGACTGGCACCTGAAAGTGAGTACGCATACGAGTACACGAGTACACACACACACACACACACACACACACACACACAAACTTAGGAGCATGTTTGTTTGGCTTTAAGAGAATTACAAAAATGAGGAACAGAAATATAAACAAAGCACATGAGACGGCAAGATAATAAACCATTTCTTGGTAAACACTTTCTACACAACTTAAAGTAATTTAACAACAATACAGTTTGTACAATATCAAAAATAGACTATCAAAACTAAATTAAACAAAAAAGGTTCAAATGAGCCTATATGTTTTTCGGATTGGTAATTCCAGAATTTCCTGATCGCAATAGCCCTAATGTTTTTAGAGGGTAGAAAGAGTAAGTATAATCAATGCATGCAAAAATCCACACAACTTTTAATATAATGTAATATAATAGATGATATCAATAGGTACATGACGCTTTATTTGCAAAAGCTACATACTGGCTTCATTAAAAACCTAATCTTCCTTCCGCACAGCAGAGGAGTGTAGAGCCAACACTGAAAACTCCACTAGTTCTGATTCTGAAATCTTCCTGTGAGGAGTGTACAGAGCCCAGGAAGAACTTCCACTGGAAAATTTGTGGAAAGGCTCGCCAGGAGAACAGTCAGACAGTGTGTGTGTGTGTGTGTGTGTGTGTGTGTGTGTGTGTGTGTGTGTGTGGTTGAGGCAGTGGTGACCTGGTGTTTTAACAGCTGGGTGTGATTCAACACGTAGAACTTTGAACCACCATTGTCTCATCTTTCCAATTCAAAACTGGCTGAGGGCTCAGTCCGTCACAATAAACCAATGATAGATCTGTTGCCCTCCCAAAGTATCTTGCCATTCCCTCCAACTATAGAATAGCTACCTACCGACCTAGCTTAGAACTACTATTGTATGTCACCTGCTTACGTGGGATAAGCATCCAACTGTCCAACTAAATACCTGAAAGATAGTGGAAGCACATACTAACATTTCTGTTTGCAACAACAAACTTGAGTAGGACAAATCTGAAATCTTGTTATTATTTTGCTGTGTGCAGTCATGCATCTCCAGGCATCTCCCAAGCAGGGATGTGCTACTTTCTGCACTAGATAACTGGGGCTGAAAGGGGGCCTCCTGCCTTCAAAACTATGCAGGATTTATTCAAAAGGATCAAATCTGGAAAATGAGAGTAAATGTGTTGTTGGAATGTGGGAATAAAAAGTAAATATCTTATAATCCTCTACAAGGATTAAGTCAGAATGACAAAAACAAAATTAAGAGAAAGTCAGTAATACCTAAAAAATAAAATAGGGGACAATACAAACACACACACATAGCCCGACCTCGTAATTGACCAACAAACTTATATAACCAATATTCCATCCCCTATTAAGGTGTGCCAACCTCATCCATCCACCCATTAGTAAATGATTATATAAGTGACGTTCAAAGAATTTACTGTTTTCCCATCATCCATATATATTTCTCCACTCCAGCAGTGTGTATTGTCTGAAGACGCTCTCAACTTCCATCTCCATGTTGTGACTAATAGGACTAGTGTCCCATTTTTCATCATGATCCTCCATCTATCCACCCTGACCAAACCACCCTCCTACCCAGCCCTTACCGGGCACGCCAGCCTCCATCCAGGGCCCTATGTCGGTGCCCTCAGCAGGGTTCTCCAGGACGGTGGTGTTGATGGGGGCCAGCAGCTGGACCACCTGGGCCATGATGGCTCTGGCTGCTGCATTGCCACTGAACTGGAGGCCCAGTGGGGCAAACGTCCCCAGGTCAGATTCCATGACTAGGTTCAGGTTAGACATGTTCCCCTAGGGGTGTGGGCAGGGAAGGATATGGAGAGAGAAGTGAAATTGAAAAAAGTAACGGAAGGTGAGAAAGAGTGAAGGATAAAGGAGAGTCAAAGAAAAATATGTAAGTAGCTATAATTGTAAGAGAAATCTTTGGGTTTCATTTATCAACTGGTAAAAAAAACCCCACTGAATCTAGTAAGGTAGCTGGCAGTCACATTCCTAACAAAATGAACGTCAATGCAAGGCCATCAAGTTCCATCTAGAAGGGTTCTATTCCATTATGCTTTGCTCCATGTCGCTTATGGTCTTATTAGGCTTACCTCATACCATATTTGTATGGTACAGTTTAATGGTTGTATGTAGCGACTGTAGCAGAGTGTCTTAAGCTCCCAGGGCAGCAGAGTGGGCAGCTATACCTTGTGTAACTGGAAGTACTGCTGTGCTCCCACCCCTCCCTGCTCCTCTGCTGTCCACAGCACTGCCCGCAGAGTCCGTCTGGGACGGAGACCTGGAGACACACACACCCCACAGATTTTACATTTTTGCAGAACACATACCATCTCCCTGTTACCATCTCCCTACAGGAGACAATAAATGTTGCCTGTGCTTTCCACGTGCTGTAAAGCTGTATGTGTGTGTGTGTGTGTGTGTGTACAGCCTGTTGAGTGTTTTACCTAAGTCTTTTATGAGTGATAGGGCCTCCCAGGAGATCATGACTCCACCGCCATCATCCATTGCGCCCTGACCAACGTCCCAGCTGTCCAGATGACCACTGAGCAGCACCACCTGACACACACAGTATACAAGTTCTTCAGGGTCACACTTCAGGTTGTGTGTGTGTGTGTGTGTGTGCGTGCGTGCGTGCGTGTGTAGAGAGAAAAAAAATATATAAATAAATAAAAAATAATATATATATATATATATATATATATATATATATCTTCTTGGGTAGCACAGAGAGAAAATATAGGGCAGGCCTACATTTACTTACTATACAAATAAATATTGTCAAATTTCAGCAAACATGGCTTTCTGTAATTCTTCCTGTCTTGTACAGAGTTAAAGGGAGTTTCAAAAGCAGCCCAGATCTAAATTAAACTTAAATTCAATCCCCTTTATTACAAAAAACTGAACAAGCCGTATGTTGAATAACCCTCAGCGTATACAAAATATCGTCCAATTATTCTGGCAATATAATTCCATTAATATCTAGAAATACGAAGTACAGATGAATTCATATTTTGAAATGTAGTTGAAATATAAAGTTATTTAAGTACACAAAAAGGCACATAGTATTTAGCGATCAAAAGTCATATTTGACATAAGTGTGGCACCCAGGGTTTACAGATTTAGTTGCAGTGTGAGCAGGGTCATGGTTATGCCAACGTGATGGTCAATTTGAGGTGTCTCCTAATCGGTATTACCTTCAAAACCCAGTAGAGGGTGCACTGTTAAATTGTCATGTTGTCAACACTTCTGAGACTCATATCAATCAATGACTAAAGTTTGTTGTTTGATTCACAGATTCTTAAAATAAATGTTGCATTGGAGCAAGCCTTGCCTCTTGTGCCATATCTGTAACATAAGCAACAGTCAAGAGATTAATATATACTTTTCTACACACAACCCATTTTAGAGCATGTTATTCATAGATTTTCCTGAGTGAAATCATCAAATAAGTATATGTATGTTTATTCATGTATGTACATTCAGGCCCAAATTTGAGAACCCAATATTAGACCACAAGGCACAAAATCTACAGTCTACAGGTTAATAATGATCCAGTTATATTTTACCGGCTGCAAAGCTTGGACATTCACATGGCAAAATCAAAAGCCATGTGTTTTTAATAAATCTGATGCTTTTTCCACAGATCTTTAAATATTGGTTTAGGTTCCATGCCAACCAATACAGGCAGCTGTCTCAAATTATTTCCTCCACGGTGATATAATTAAGAAATATGGAGTTTCAAAATTACATTTGTTCCCTTTTCCCCTATGTTTGTCAGTTTTCAATACTTCGTCATTCAATTATAAAGAACATGCTTTCCATTTCCACTTCTAAAATTACTTTGACACAATGAGCCCATTTCAGCCTCATAGACATTGTCATATACACAGATTAGCCACAACATTAAAACCACTGGCAGGTAAAGTGAATAACAGATCATCTATTTACAATGGCACCTGTCAAGGGATGGGATATACTAGGCAGCAAGTGAACAGTCAGTTCTTGAAGATGATGTGATGAAGCAGAAAAAAATGGCCAAGTGTAACAATCGGAGCGACTTTTATAAGGGCCAACTTGTGATGGCTAGACGACTGGGAAAGAGCATCTCCAAAACGGCAGGTCTTGTGGGGTGTTCCCGGTATGCAGAGGTTAGTACCTACCAAAAGTGGTCCAAGGAAGGACAACTGGTGAACTGGGGACAGGGTCATGGGCACCCAAGGCTCAGCGATGCACGTGGGGCGCGAAGGCTAGCCCGTCGGATCCGACCCCAAAGAAGGGCTACTGTAGCACAAATTGCAGAAAAAGTGAATGCTGGCTATGATAGAAAGGTGTCAGAACACTCAGTGCATGTCAGCTTGCTCCGTATGGGGCTGCGGACCCGCAGGGTGGTCAGAGTGCCCAGGCTGACCCCTGCCGACAGCACATACAATGAATAGTAGATAGAGTGCAATGGGCACGTCAGAACTGGACCATGGAGAAATTAAAGAAGGTGGCCTGCTCTTATGAATCACATTTTCTTTTACGTCATGTGGATGGCCGGGAGCGTGTGCGTCATTTTCCTGGCGAAGAGATGGCACCTGGATGCAATATGGGTAGAAGGCAAGCTGGCGGAGGCAGTGTGATGCTCTGGGCAATGTTCTGCTGGGAAACCTTGGGTCCTGGTATTCATGTGAATGTTACTTTGACATGTACCACCTACTTTAACATTGTTGCAGACCAAGTACACCCCTTCATGGCAACGATATTCACTTGATGGCAGTGTCCTCTTTCAGCAGGATAATGCGCCATGCCACACTCCAAAAATTGTTTAGGAATAGTTTGAGGAATATGACAAAGAGTTCAAGGGGTTGACTTGGCCTCCAAACTACACTGATCTCAATCCGATCGTTATGTGGGATGTGCTGGAACCACAAATCCGATCCATGGAGGCCCCACCTCGGAACTTACACGACTTGAAAGGGTCTGCTAAATCTTGGTACCTTGGTGCCAGATACCACAGGACACCTTCGGAGGTCTTGCAGAGTCCATGCCTTGACGGGTCAGAGCTGTTTAGGCGGCACAACGAGGATCTACACAATATTAGGCAGGTGGTTTTGATCTTTTGACTGTTTGGTGTATATGGCAAACTAAACAAAGATGGAAAGCTTTGAAATTATAGATATTATATTTAAAATATATAGTTTAGGCTGCAAACATGTGAAACAAAGCCAATGCTTGGAAAGATTATTAGTTATTAGGACTATATTTGGCATACCAGCCCAACACATGCAAGCTTCCTTGCTTGGACGCTGGCCCACATGACCCATTCCATAATGTATGTGTTCATAAAGCAAATGATAAACAAATTGTTTTTCCAGCTGCAGCCGCCATTTAAAAAATCTCATAGAATTACATGGAACAGAGTTAAACAGATACAAAATTGCCTCTTCCAGCTTCTTAATAGTTTGATGATTTGCCCAAATATCGTCCCTATTATAAACACTATAATTATCCAGCCACAATGCAGTCTTAAAAAATTATGAATTCCAAACTCTCATTTCTATCACAACTGTTACAATTGTTTACACACAAATTAGCTTCAGGCACAAGGGAATAAACATCTGTGAACATTTTCAATCTGTCTTTTTGTTATTTCCACATCCACACAGACATATAAGCCATATAAAAAGGTTCGTATGGCGCTAACATATTGGAATTCCAGTAAATGCTTTTTTTCTTTGAGTTTATATCTACATGGTAGTGGTTTTAGGTGAGCGGCTGAATTTTTAAGAATAGATTGATAATCAATCACCAGGATTACTTTTGGCTCTCAACATTTTACAGAACTGACACAAACTAGATGCATTAAATGCACACAATGAGATGGAACAGCAACACAAAAAGCAGCAGTGTTCTGAACATATCTATGCTACAGACCAGATGTTTCAAGACATTCTGCTACAAAGAAGGTGAAGATAAAGGTAGAAATCCAATGGGAGTCATGTTGGACGTCTGGAAGCACAAATGTACAAATCATAATTGTATCTGTGTTATCAAGCAGGCAACCTTTGTCTATCACTCTAGGAGCACAAGGCTTAAAATGTATGATGTGATGAAGGAATAAAAAAAACCATTACCATAACACATTTTTTTGTATGCTTTCTTTTTCAGACAAAAAGACTGATTGAGACAGACAGAGCTCCCATAGCTACTGTATCTGATGATAAAACCTTGCACAAATATGCACATTTATGCATGTGATGTAATGAACATTTATGTTGCTGGCTAACATGAATTAGCTAATTGAGAGGTTAAAAATGCAACTTTCCTCTATTGAAGTTGATTTGATATCACAAATTCCATGGTTTTCATATCCGCAAGCAATATAGGCTCTGTCTTGAGATGTACAATTACTTTATGACTGAACACTAAATGTTTTTTTGTTGTTGTTGTTTTTTTACAATTGTTAAAGCTGCTATAGGTAACTCTCTGTAGGAGGGGAGTTTAGCGGCCCCTACAGTTTGCTTGGTGTAATTATTTTCCTTGTGGCAAAGAAGAAGTGCATGCGATTTATTACATAAATTATCAATTTATTACAAAAATGACCAATGAGCATCAGTGCTTTTCTAACACTGTTCTAACTTAAGCTAGCCATAGAGAGTGGAAACAAACCCAGTGGTATCTAACACCGCTACAGGCAACGCTACACCGGCCCTGCTCGGTATCACTTTCCCCAGGGATAAACCAGCTAGCCTTTGGTCATCACTGTCTAACTGCTAACAATCCAATGACTGGAGACAGACAATAAAGGGTATTTTGTTTTAATTGAATAAAATATATTACCCCACCTAATATAAAATAAATATTTGTACATGTATGACTGTCAACTAACATGCCTTTACTTTACTATGGGTGTCTTGGGTTTCTGATATTGTTTGTTTGTGCTCTAGTGTTGTCTTGACCTGTTTTTATGAGTGCACCAATCTGTGAACCAAGTTTCCTCTGTGAGGACAATAAACTAAACAAACGAACTAACTAAATGTTTTAATTTCACTGCCTATCGCTAGCACAAGTAACAAGAATTGCACGCCAAAATGAATTTCTTTCTGATTTAGTGACGCACTTTTTTTGTGCCATAGAGAAATGTCAGTTTTGCGTGAGATTGTACAGACAAAATTAATATAAAATATTGACACTTCAAGAGGACTGATCAGAACCGCAATTTCTTTCAATATCCTAAAGACATTACAATGTGTAATCAGAAGAAATGTATTGATAATACGCCAATACAAAAAAGTTATCTATAGCAGCTTTAATGGTTCCACATAAATAAAAAAACATTACAGGCATTACTGGTTTCCCCAGATGAGTTTCTTCTCAGATGGGAACCGGGTATTACAAAGCATACTTCTCCTAAAGCTGCTGTTCACAACAATTATCATGTCACTCAGTCACAAGATCGACAGGAGGCAACCAGGCATGAGATTGGATGACTCAGAACCAAGCCAGAAACCAGTCACTCCCGTTACACATTCATATGACATGAACATGCCTAGCAACAGCAATGACAAGCCCAAGCATAAGGCAACAAAACACATATACACACATGGATATGGATAGATCTTACATCCGTAAAACTTATTGCAATCTCAAGTCTTTGCACATCCTTCCTACGGAAAGTTTATTGTAACCACTATTCGAGAGAACTCAACTTCCTTGTAATTTCTTATAACTTCTTGGTATTAAGTCTTAAAGACGTCAGTGTGTCCAAAAAATTCCTTTTTAAGGATTATGTCATTACACAAGTAAGCCAAGCACACACACACACACACACAAAACAGCTGTAGGAATGTGAATGCTGTTAAATTCCAGCTATCTGACTGCAGTGGAACAGAGCGAGCCAACAGGCTACAGCACATCTGGACAGAAATATATACTAAAAGTCCCAGCACACACCCTGTGAGGTGCTGACTGACATCTATTGTAGCATAACAAGTGAGAGCCTGTGACGACTGTTTGAGGGGCATCAAGACAAAAGCCATCAAAAAGCCTTCTTAAGTCAGTGAATGAGAAAGTACATTAAAAAGATGGGCTTCTATGTGAAAAGACAGCACTACAAATTATGTAGCTGGGTCAAAGTGTGAAACATCCTCCAGTCTTTCCAAAATACTTCCAAACATCAGAAACCAGAAAATATGAAATGTATACCATATCATCTAAAGCAAATTTGACCATTTGTAAGATCTCGGCTTCGCCAAGGCCATCGTTTATGATAGACAAATGTTGTTGCCAGGAGGAAGTGAACCAAAATGGTCGGAAACATCCGTCATGCAACAGTGACAAGTCTGTCTGGTCTCTGCTCAGTGGCTGCTCTGCTCCCTCTAGACTAGTTCTGTCTAGTCTTTCACAGTGGTTAACCTGCTTGTTGATTAACAAGGGACTGAGGACTCAACGCGGCACTGTCTGCTCGGCGTGTTTGTGTGAGACTGTGAGGGTGTGTGACTGACGGCCCAGTGGCAGTCTGCCCTTAATTGGCCCCTAGGGCTAAGCAGGAAGGCCACACACTGCTCTAGCCCCCACACCCAGATACAGTTCTCTCTTACACACACACACACACACACACACACACGCGCACACACAATTCTACTCTCAGTTAGTCCAAGTGCTGCTTTTCAGACCACCTGCAGAGTACAGGGAAGGGTAAATGTTTTTGCTGAATTACCTCAGTGAAGGTAACGTTGGATGAAAATGGATTCAAGCTTTTGTCTGTCAGTATTTTAAAGTTTCTGCACCCGTTGCAAAGTCTAACCAACTGTTTCCACGCAGACTTCAATACATTAAATTAACTATTTAGCATGAACACACTCTAAAAACAACATGTCAAAGGACAACCTCGACCAGAATTACACCAGCTATGGATGCCACCATGTTAAATGACTCAGCTTCAAAATGACCTTGGTGCATCAAGGACTACAACCCCTAGACCTGCCGTACCTGTTCTGGATGCTCCCATCCTCGTATCTCGGCCACGGTGTTGTGCGAGTCAGCGTCGGGAAGGGTGTGCGCCTCCATGCTGAGTCGAACCACGATCCGCTGACCTCTCCAAGCCATGCGGGCCATCATCTCAGCGTCCTCCACTGTGATACAGGCACTGGGAATCTTTTTCACCCCTTCCTGGTAGTCCTGCCAGCCTGTATGGGGACTGGACAAAGAGGGGACATCAGAAGAGCTACAAGTATTTAGTAGAAGTACCCAAGCAGCTTCAGAATAAGAGTCTTCCTATCAAAGCCCTGGCTAAATCTGCAGACTCAACAAAGCTGTGCACGTTTATACAAACATAACTTTTAAAATTAAAAGGTGAGAGGTCTAGCATGAGAACATGCAAAGGTAAATACAATTGGACAGAAAAGGCCTCTGATTTTGACTAGGATTACATCTATTTGGCTTTGTGGTAGCCTTTGTACCTGTTGATAGAGAAGGGGGTGATGGATCTGATGAGTGTGGCCACAGCGCCTACTTTCGCTGCCTCACTTGCCCCAAAGGCCCGATAGGCCACCGTCTCCCCATAGCTGACAAACGGCTGGTTGAACACGACTATCTTCCCCTGTGCCTCCTTGGCTCGCTGCTTAAGCTCCTCAAAGGAGACTACCACCAGGACCTCTGCTGTGATGCCTGGAGAAAGACCCATCAATCCATAAAGCTCTAAAAAAAGGAAGCTAGCCAAGAGTCTTATTAGGTCACTACAGAACCTGTATAGAGGGATATACATGGGAAACCAAGAATTGCTATGTGCCTTTTTCTTTTTTACATGACAACCTATCTGATTGCTCAATAGTCCAGTGAGAAATGTGTGTGAGAGGGAGAGCAGGCCAACCTCCTTCTGGCGTCCCCACACTGCTCCCTAGCCCCAGCATGGCCAGAGTGTGGTTTCTGGGTAGCAGCATCTCAGCTCTCTCCTGCCCTCTCACCCAGTGAGGGATCTTAACCGCCTCTGGATGACACGAGGAAAAAACTCACCTTTAGCCAAGAAATTACTTGTGTTGGGTTAGCATAAGGGCAGCCATGGCAAAAGCTTGAAACTTTTGAAACAATATGTTTATGTACATGAAACAGACTTGACTACTGAAGGAAAAGGTTAACTGCGACAGTATACTTCATCTACTTTGTGTCAGAGAGCATCATTCTATAGCTAAGTGGCTTGGATTGGGACTCAATCCTGGCCCCTAAACCCACCCAGGTGCACATTTTCCAGACCGTCCGCTCTCAGAGCCTGGTACATGTACTTGATAGCCAGATCCAGGTTTTTGGAGCCACTGACCCGGTTTCCTATGGTGTCAGTAAAGTCAGCAAGCCTCTGGTAAGAGCGATTCTGGGCCTTCCCAAACACCGCCAGGTCAATGATTCGCTTGGCCACATCAACATAGCCAGCTACCTCTGCAGCCTGCCCAGAGGACAACTGTGCTCCAGCACTATGGGGCAGGAGTAGTAAGGAGAGAGTCAAGAAACTTAAGAGACACAGGCAGGCAGGGGTGTGTAATAAAGTTCTATCCTGAGTCATCTGGAAGAGACCAAACACATAGCTTCAGTTAGATCAACAATATCCTGGACATAAGGTTACTGACATTTTAAAAACAGCCGCTAGATGTTAACTTGGGTGCAGGTATGTTAGTGCAAGATATATTTATTCATCATTACACTTGCCATAGAATATCACAATTATAAACAGTGACAACAATTGTAAATAAGCTATTTTCAGTTGATTAGTGTAACATGGACAGAAATCAACGTATTGTTTAACTAACGTTTATTAGGCAGGTCAAACCTGTTTTCACGTTTTTTTTGTATTAAGTGGTTAAATAGTCTTATCTTCCAATTTGTTGTTATTTTGTAAACGGTTTGATTGCTATCGCGTTAGCCAAAGAAGACATTGTTGGTTTGATGGTAGTTGACCAGTAACCAATGCTGCAAGTCTGAAAAACGGAGTTCTTATATATAAAAAAAAAAAAATAGCAACTACAAACAAAGAATATAACTAGAAGAAAAAAAATAGCAAGCACAAACCTTTAAGGGAATACGGGGTTTCCGTGTTAAAATTACATACTGAGACGAACATAAACTTTAGCTGGTCGCAACCAATATACTGTCAATGGTCGCAACAACATGATGCGCTTTTCCGGCTATGATGATTTTCCTTCAAAATAAAAATCGGGAAGTATCGCTAAACTATGTGGTCATCTTTTGAAATATAAAGCGCCCAATTATTTTACTAAAGCAATCAGTTGCCATGATTAGACGTACCATTCTGCTCAGGACGACCTCCTTTGCAAAAGTCAAGTTCGAGTTTTTCTTTTATTACAGAAAACAGGTGAGTAAGTCACATGGTAAACCTGTGACTTGTGTTCAGGGCAACACATTTTTTGTTTAGCTCACACATTTGAGATTGACACATGTTAAATGCACAAATGAGGGTTTGTGATATAATGTGGAGGTAGCCTAGTTGTGTGCAGAAGGAACTTTTGAGAACTCATTAACAATGATATTCTGTTCCGGGCAAACTCTCTCTCAAAGCTCTCTCTAAAATAGATTTTCAAGATGAGTTCAGTTGAGATTCCAATACACTAGACTCTAGAGAAGAAATGTCATAGATGTGTTGTCTTTGGCTCTCAAGAAAAGAATACATTTTTCAGTATTTAGCACAAGCCCAAGAATTACCAGGGAGATCTACTGCAAAATCATTATGTCAATTTGCCTGGTTGGCTAGTTTTCAGAGGAGGCTAATGAATACAGTAGTCTATGATTTACAAGAACCAACTGGTTTGGATCTAACATAAATGGTCAGTAAGCCAATCAGAAGCTGCCTCTCTGTAACTTAACAAAGGTAGGACCTATTATATCATAAAAATCATTTTGGGGTCTTAAGCCACCTAGAGATAAAGTTAGGCTAAAATCGGACGAGCCTACAAGCAGAATGAGAAACTGTTATTAAAAAGATATCCAGCTGAAATGAAATGTTTGTTCTATTTTATTTTAGAGAAGACATGGAGTTAGTGGTGCCCTTTTCTGTTTAATATTTTGTATTTCCTCCACTATCTGTGCTTACTAAAGCTGTAATACTTCCTTTCACAAGTCATGGAAAGGCACATTTTTGTTACCTTTTAACAGATGAGATGTGGCTATGTCAATAACTTCAGCTATATCGGGCCATAAAACTGCTTTTGACCTGTCACATATTTGTCAGCAATTGGGTTGAAGTCTCTGAAGAGGAACTGTGGATCAGAGAAATAATGTTTGGGCCGATGTATGGCCCCATATAGATTCGCTCAAATAAGCTGTGTGAGGTTCAGTTTGTGTGACGTTTGTTAGTCAAGATTCATTTTATTCACCTGAAAAATCTTTTGGAACTCAATGGGCTACTCCAATGACATATATTAAAACCTAGGTACAGACTATGAAAAACTGTTCCTTATCCAGACGTTCTTATTGATCAAATCGGAATAATAATCGGTTCATTTCATGTGATTACTTTGCCGAGGCGCTTTTGTTCTGTTGATTTAGAGCAGTATCAGCCATTCCACTGCACGGATTTGTAACCAGAGACCATTTGTCATTCAGCAAACCAACGGGGCATCTTGCAGATACCGGAGTAAACAAAATTACCGTTTTTCAGCCTGGAAATTAAGACTTGAACCTACCAAAGTTTGACTTCGACAATCATTACATATAAGTTCTGAGTTATAGCATACAGTCCAAAAACGACGTGTCTAAAGAATACCCTTTAAGTCAAATATATCCTGGTATGAACAAAGCAGTCTCAGTGTTATCTAAAGCCACAATGTTTATTCAGTAGTGAAACGCTTATGATACTACACTGCAAAGTAACACTGATGGCTTGTTGAATGTCTCAAAAAATTAAAACACAACTGTAGGCACTTGCAGGGCTTAAAACTTCAGTGAATTTTCTCTTTTTAAAATGTACAATCAACCCCAAAAATGACATTCCCCAGATAGTGTAGGGGGTGTGACTTACTGTCATTGACTTGAGGATTGAAATATAACTGAAGCCTGAGATATAAGTTCAAGATAACAGGAGTACCATCTCGCAGTACCATTGGTCAACATTGTTGGTTAATTTAG
>CM030178.1:12527522-12608338 GCA_017639675.1 Aplochiton taeniatus
ATATAACTTATAAGTCTTATAAGTAATAACTGACCCAATTCTGGTCTGGAATTCGGTGAGGTTAATTTTATATTATACGGACAATTGGCAATTTGGAAAACCCTAAAACTCCTTTTATCACAACCTATATCACGACCTATATCTATTTCATTTCTGAAGTAAAGAATGTAAATGTCGCATTGCATAATGTCTGGTTTGGGACATTTATGGCCTGGATTTAAATCACTTACATCACACTTACTACAAGCTAGTTACAGTTGCACACAATAAAACTCTGATTCATACACTTTGTTTCCTAATAGAAAGTCCAGGCTCACCTCCAAATGAAGCCCACCAAACTAAGCCAGGGGAAAGGGCTAAACTACGCGGACGGTTTTCCCAACCTTCAGACTCCCTTGTCTGCTGGTTCAGATCCTACATAATGTGAGTGTGCTGAGCAATTATGGCCTCTGTCAGTGGTTGTGTTAATTATACCTCTATGCAACATAGCTTCATTTTCTAGCTCCTCCTCTCCTGTGTCCATCTCTCTCACTCCCCCTCTCTGTGTCCATCCTTCATCCCACGCTCTGACTTAAAAACCACACGCACACACACAAAGACAGCTCCTTGAGAAGCTCTACCCAACTCTCTTCTCTGAAAATGGGACAATTAGCAGGCTGGAGAACCTGAACATGAACACCTGGCACCATCATTATGTCATCATCATTAACATAACGTTAGTCTGTCAGCTGTTAATGAGAGAACACACCTGCAGGCTGATAAGACAGAAGTCATCCTCTAGTTGAGCTCACACTATACATCACAGTTTAGATATATACTGTATATACATATATATACTGTATATACATATACATACATACATACATACACACACATATATATATATTTATTTGTTTTTTATTTTTTACTACTAGGTACTAGAAGACCTGGTACTTAATTATTGTACGACGACTGTAAGGCTCTGTATAAGGGTTAAAGCTAGGCAATATAAAAGGTGCATCATTATTAAATACATACAGTGAAGGAAATAATTATTTGATCCCTTGCAGATTTTGTAAGTTTGTCCACTGACAAAGAAATGAAAGGTCTATAATTTCAATGGTAGGTTTATTTTAACATTCAGAGATAGAATAAAAAAAAAGAAATCCAGAAAATCACATTATATAAAATATATACATTGATTTGCATTTGATTGAGTGAAATAAGTATTTGATCCCCTAGCACAACATGACTTAGTACTTGGTGGAGAAACCCTTGTTGGCAAGCATGGAGGTCAGACGTCTCTTGTAGTTGGTTACCAGGTTTGCGCACATCTCAGGGGGGATTTTGGTCCACTCCGCTTTGCATATCCTCTCCAAATCCTTAAGGTTTCGAGGCTGTCGTTTGGCAACTCGAAGCTTCAGCTCCCGCCATAGATTTTCTATGGGATTAAGGTCTGGAGACTGGCTAGGCCACTTCATGACCTTAATGTGCTTCTTCCTAAGCCACTCCTTTGTTGCCATGGCAGTGTGTGTTGTGTGTCATTGTCGTGCTGGAAGACCCACCCACGACCCATTTTCAGTGTCCTGGCTGAAGGAAGGAGGTTGTCGCCCAAGATTTCACGGTACGTCGCCCCGTCCATCCTCCCCTCGATGCGGTCAAGTTATCCTGTCCCCTTAGCAGAGAAACACCCCCCAAACATAATGTTTCCACCTCCATGCTTGACGGTGGGGATGGTGTTCTTGGGGTCATAGTCAGCATTTCTCTTCCTCCAAACACGGCGAGTTGAGTTGATGCCAAAGAGCTCGATTTTGGTCTCATCTGACCACAGCACCTTCTCCCAACCCTCCTCTGAATCATTCAGGTGTTCATTGGCAAACTTCAGACGGGCCTGTACATGTACCTTCTTGAGCAGGGGGACCTTTCGGGCGCTGCAGGATTTTAATCCATTCCTGCGTTGTGTATTGCCAATGGTTTTCTTGGTGACTGTGGTCCCAGCTGCCTTGAGATCATTAACAAGCTCCTCCCGTGTAGTTCTGGGATGATCCCTTACCTTTCTCATGATCCTCGATACCCCACGAGGAGAGATCTTGCATGGAGCCCCAGACAGAGGGCGATTGATGGTCATTTTGTGTTTCTAACACTTTCGAATAATTGCACCAACAGTTGTCTCCTTCTCACCGAGCTGCTTGCCGATGGTCTTGTAGCCCATCCCAGCCTTGTGCAGGTCTACAATCTTGTCCCTGACGTCCTTAGACAGCTTTTTGGTCTTGCCCATGGTGGAGAGGTTGCAATCTGATTGATTGATTCTGTGGGCAGGTGTCTTTTATACAGGTAAAGAGTTGAGGCAGGTGTCTCTTATACTGGTAACAAGTTGAAATTAGGAGCACTTTCTTAGAGTGAGGGGGACTAATATACCCAGCCTGTGGGAGCCAGAATTCGTGCTAGTTGGTAGGGGATCAAATACTTATTTCACTCAATCAAATACAAAGGGGGATCAAGGGATCAAATAATTATTTCCTTCACTGTATAATATTATTTTCAGTGATTATGATGTACAAGTTTCAGATTAACACCCAGACTGTTGGAACGAAGCTCTACCCAACTCTCTTCTCTGAAAATGGGACAGTTAGCAGGCTGGAAAACCTGAACATGAACACCTAAATAAAAAGTGTAATAATGCCAATTTATTTATTCAGGTTAAATGGCAATTTGATTAAGGTTGCAGCCAGAGGGTTGGTCTTAAACGTACACACATACACACGAGTGGCGTTTCCCCTCGGTAGGTGTCTTGGCTCAGGGCCAGCTGTTCATTGTGGTTCTAATAAGCAGAGTCTTAACTTCCTGCTCCATAGTGCTGGTTCCTACTGTGTGATACGGAGGCCATGTGGTGCTGACAGCGGGAGCTGAACCTGGGTCAGCCCCAGCCACTGTTTGTGCTGCTGCTAGTGAACCACAGAAAGGACAGCCTGTCCTGTCTACAGTTTCTACCTTTAGAAGAGGACAGCTGTGTTCTGCTTTCCACATATCCCTATTGTAGAAAACCGGAATAGAGCATTACTTCTACCAAAATCCCTCCCAAAAGTGCTGACATTAGAGCGTTGTAACTGTAACATTGTGTCATTTGTTACAGTGCTGCTCTGTAGAGGATTTTTCTTCAGCACATGTTACCAATAAAATGATAATGAGTGGATGTGGTCTCCAAAACGTTCCGTTGGAGTTCTGGATGATCGGATAATTTTTGGGGGCGTCCTCATCCAGAGACCTATGCCTCATGGGGATATTCATTACAACAGTTGTAATGGATCTGTAACTTGAGAAGTGATATCAATTGAACCCAGATTCCTGAGAGTGCAGCAGACCATAAATACATTATTATAGAGATAGATCTGCCTCTAGATACTACTGATCACAAAGATCAGAGGTTCTACATGAGAGAGAGATCTGACATTACTTGAAGACTTAGTCCCTTTCATAGATTGCAGTTAGAAACCCTCCCGTAGCATTTCTGTCTACTAAGGAGGTTTGCTGCTGTTCCCAGAGTAGAGGGGTATTATGGATGGCTCGGCTAATGTGTGGCTCTGACCTTGCTTGGAGCACTGTTTTCTTTCTTAAACATATCAATGCCCTTCATTTACAGTGAGCAGTGACTTACCAGATAAGACCACAATGCCTTTCCGGTTAACAGTCTGAGAGGGAAGTCAAACATTCATAGGTCACGCACAAGTCAAGCCTGTCTCCAACTTCATTTTGACAATTTTATTGATATACTCACTCACTCACTCTATACATTTGACCATCTGGAGCCCACAGTGTAGTTATCGGAAAGCCCTCTATGGCGGTGACGCAAGACAGGGCCAGGCCGTGAATATTAGCAGCAGTCCTTTCTCTCAACACAGAGGTGGAAGGGGGAAGGGAGGGAGTTATAAAACAGAGACATGGACACAACTCACTGCTAGGCAAACAGTGTCAGCTCACTCTATGGAGCAGTGCCGAGGCTGGCATGTCAGCATGGTCTCAGCTTCAGCTGCAGGGCTAGCCTCCTGTTACACTAGGTGGGACGGCTGATGATTAGCTGGATGCTTCACTCTATCTTATGGCGTCTGTGTCACTGACCTCGGTGAACGTAACGTTTTTCGAGCGTGCGGTCATAATATTCAACTGACAGTTATCTACTCTACTACCCCTCTCTGAAATGACTTCAGAACTTTTCAAAACTGGAGATCCATATTGACAACCTGTTGCGTAAACACACTCCTACTGAGATTGAAAACCTTAACGTCCCAAACACACCACTTTATAGACACAAACAAACACAGGATGTGAGCGTCACAACTTTACCCACTCAGTAGACAGTGAATGACAGTTCACCAGAGCAGTTAGAAGCCAGCAACCCACTCTATTGACTGACTGACAGACTGGAAGCTACCCTGGTTCACTGGGACTTTCCGCAAGGTCAGTTTCCAATCCACATTTTCCACCAATTATAATCTTCCCTCACAGTTTTCCATTTGCTAAGCTAATGGGCTCAGAGCAGGAATAGGGGAAGAGTTATGACGTTGTGACCCTCTCCATGTTACAGCTCCAGAGTGGTCCTGCTGTGTTGGGGAGTCTACCCTCCGTGGTCCACACTTTGTGTGATTTTGACCCAGCCCAGATGTGTTGACACTTTTAAAATGTATGAGCATTATTCCCACTGCATCACAGGGCCAGTGACCCTCTCAGACAGACAGGACAGGAGGAAGAACCTGGAGTTTCCTTTTGCACTAGGTGAATCTGCCTTATACCAAACGAGGCTGTGGTGATGGGCACACCAGCTGTAAATCGCACATACCAGTAGCTACACGCAAACCTATCAGTGCATCTAGTCTTTAATTATCATTGATTCCGAGTTACTGATACTGTTTACAATATGTATGTGAATATTTTCGTATCTAGGCTTCTATGGACTCCTAAAAAGGCATTCAATGTGTTTAAATATTTCAATACGAAATTAAACCAAAAACAACCTACTAATAAATGATGAATATTTGTCAACAAGCGTTAGCGCACATACAAGTTCTGTCCATATCTCTCAGAACTACTTTCAGATGCTATAAAAACGTACATTAAAATTCAATTTAATAATTATCCAAATATTTTTAACTGGCCTACATGTCTGTCTCGGAAACAAAAAATCTATAAAAGATTAGAGAAGACGACGTGGCCTACCAGATACTGGGACTCATAATATCTGTTTAGGCTGCTCAAAAACGATGTTAAATCAATTACCAAACTTGTGTTTTTTTCAGTTACCAGAGCTAATATCCCCCCTAATTAACTTTTATTCGTCTTTTAACTTAAACGACTTTTCACAAATAGCCTGTGTGTATGTCATCACCAACAACTTACATTTTCATTAAAAGTTGTTGCCAGTCCCAGGAAAAACAACATCCAAAACGTCCCCATCCTTACTTTCTTGTAAAATCGAACTGCTGAGATTGTAGTTCTGAAGACAAGAAGAAAATCAAAGTAACTATAAAATACGTTGCGATTTAAGGCTAAATCTAAGTGTCTTTCAGTAATATGCTATCTTTGTTTCATGCAGTTCCTTGTGTGTTCCACGGATATTTTCATAAAATTCCCAAATGCGTAGGCCGACTAACTCGTTATGCTGAGTTCTTCCTTCTTCACTAGAACTATACAGGAGTCGCGGCTATCGGCTTCGGCACTGGCAATGACGTAAACCGATGCGCTCCAAAAAGGGTTGGACAAAGGCAAACCCTCCTCTCTCGCATATTAACTTAACAAGTTCATTGGTATCTCTACTTTTGATATTACAGTATGGGCTAAGTGATAAACAAGACTGTGACAATGGCTAGCATTGCGCACAACCTAAAGACAATGATTCATAAAAACTATTAAGTCATATTCCAAACCAAATTTGCTGAATTGTTTGACTTTATGCAGTTCGACCAGGCAATAAGTCCTATGATAACAGTGTAGCCTGCAATTATTTAAGAATACATTGAAAACATTTGCTACAAATTGTAATGTCGGTTTCTCAATAACGTTTTTTTTTTTTTTAAGTTGCACCTATGTAGATATGTTGCTGCCCTCTGTTGGTAAACCATGGCTTAGACACAAAAATCATTGGAAAATGAATCTAATATCTTGAAAATCATGATCTGATATGTATAGTGCCGTGAACATGATTTAAGCCCTTGTAAAGAAAAGAAGTACTAAAATATATTTTTAGATATTAATACAATCGAAAGTTCGTAAGACGAATTTCAAAAAGCATATACTTTAGACCATGATCTCTTGGCGAATTGAGTTTTGTATTTTCACTTTAAAGATCTGGATTTTGATAATTCTAATGTTAAATCAAAAGACAACAGCATGTAAAGTGCAACTTTATAATCCATATACTCAAAAGAGTTGTACTCTTTTCTCATGTCTGTATATGCATATATTAATGAACGAACAGTTGACAACAGTCACCAGTATTATGTTGATGTGCAGCACACACTTTTGAGACATTAAAATATGTGAAGGCTATGAACAGGACTTATTTGTAATATAACACTCAGTGCAGGAGTCTCTAGGTGTAATGCATCTCCATCATCTTTTCACGTCTCTTTCTCTCTCTTAAAAATAGTTATTCATAGAAAGCGGAGTATTGTGGATAATCTTAGGAGACACACGTTAAAGGCCAAGTAACAGAGAAAATATTACACAGGACAGTATTTCTCATCAACATAAAGATAAAGATATATAAAAGATTTTTTGCATCTTATAACATTTACCCAAAGGTCATGAGGAACTATTGCAAGTGGCCAAAAGGGAATTTGATAGAGCAGGATTTCACATTATTGCAATTACCCATTACATATCATATATATCCTGCTTTGAGACAGATATTTTCATAATTCTTCTTTGTAATATTATCCTGCTAAAATACACATTATTTAGTTTCTTACATTGTATTTACAGGTACAGTTGGAGGTACAGTTTGCTATGAGGGGTGTTCTACGTCCAAGTATAAATACATAGAACACAGCTTATACGCAGTTCTAACTTTGAAAATACATTTCCATCACAGTTCTTTGAGAAAACCTAGAATTCAACCCTTCTGTATTCCAATGCGGAAGCAGAATCTTTTCTTTTGAAAGCCTTTGTAGCAGTCATCGACAGATAGAAAACCTATGCTGTGCTTAGAAGAGACGGGCTTGATTTTCATCACAGGACCCCCCTGCAGGACCTACAGCCAAAGTCTCCTTCCTCCTTTGGACATAGTGCTGGCTCTAGGGCCAGTTTCATCTGAGCCCAGTCTTCACCTCAGGTCCTTTGAGGGGACTGATCTGGTTCCTCTTCCATACTGGGGGGATCTGAGACAGATAATACAAAAACAACTCATGTCCCCGAGTTTAACAAAGAAGACTCCTAGTTTGAGTGTGTGTAGTGTATGTGTATTTCTTTATACAAGGCTACGAAGTAGTCATGCAACGGAACACAGCTCTCACGGTTCAGAACATTCCGCGGTTAAGGTCACGGATCGTATCATTTTTCGAACCAGCAAAAAAAAGGGGGAGGTGGCTCAAGCACCTTCACCGTATTTTTTAAATGTCTGCAGCGATAAATATCCCAATAGATTCAGCTATAGCTTTAGCCCAGTCTGATCCTGCAGCAACTACGGCTCGTCACATCACTACCACGGAGGCCTCTAGGGTTTTGTGTATCTTTACCAAGGGAGGTATTGCAGGCTCAAGGTGACGTCCCAAGAAGGAAAGTAGCCGTCTCCAGATCAAGCCACTACCCAGGAACATGAAGCCCGTCACTAGCCAGAACACACGTGGGTCCTAGTCAAAACAAACACACACACACACTTCAGGGCAGCAACACGATCAGTCATTTTAAGCTAATCTGCTTTGCAACTCAAGAAAAAGGATTAAATCTAAAAATGTGTGAACTATGGAGTGAACGAGTCTTTTCTTGGAAATGACAGCAAACAAATCAAGTGAATCTTCTCCATCAGTCTGTTAGGGACTGAGATTTCTATAGAACCTGTTAGAATCAATGGGCGACAGATCTTAAAAGACACAAAAAACGACTAATTCAAAAGGATGCTAAGGTTAGCTTGGAGTCTCATGGCCTATACATGCACTGGATCAGTCTAGAGTGGCTCATAACAATTTAAGACAGGCAGAAAAGGCAGCTTACCTCCTCCAAGGATGACTCCAAGTTCATGCCAAAAGCCACACCCATCAGACCAAATAAGGAGAGAGAGAAGGTCCCCATGGTCAACTGGAGGTTCAGACGCATCATCACGTTGCGGTGACTGTAGAATGAATGGGTAGGGAAGAAGTGAGGGAGGGCAGTTGTAGAAGGATCTTCTACCCTTAAATAACCTGGTCACACAGCCACAATCAAAACTAGTTTAAATCTATGATCTGGACAAGAATATAGGCTAGCACAATAGGGATCACACAAGATGTTTGTGTGACCCTTATTATGCTAGCCCCTGCATCCTGGTCTAACCCACCTGTGTGTGTGTGTGTGTGTGTGTGGATACTCGTACCTATCAAGGTTGATGAAGATGACGCTCTCAGAGTCATCGATGAGTCCCTTGAGCTCTCGCGTCTTGTTGCCCAGGTCCTCGGCCTGCATGAAGTAGTTCTCCAACAGCAGCTCCATCTCCTCTGCATGGTCAATACCTAGACTGCTCTCCTCGCTGACAACACACACACACACACACACACACACACACACACACCTTCAATTAATTTCACCTGAACCAGTCTGAGGAAATGTATCAATAATCACCTAACACTGCTACAAACCAAACAATTTAGACTTATAGCACTTAAGTCATAGGTCCTCATTTAATATATGTGTGTGTGTGTATGTGTGTGTGTGTGTGTGTGTGTGTGTGTGTGTGTGTGTGTGTCGTACAACACTCGCGGGTCGGTCCACTTAGTGAGGCACAGCTCCTCAACCTGCTCCTCCTCGTCCAGGATCTTCAGCAGGGAGTCCTTGAATACTTTGATGTCGGTCTCTAACTCTGAGAGGCTAAAGGGCAGAGAGGAAGGGAAGCAGCCTTATGTGCAGCAACGTTATGGTGTGACCTTCTGGGCATAAAACACGGTACATGTGTTTGTGTGTGTCCCACCTCTTGCTGCTCTGCAACAGGACGTGCAGCTTGCTGCGGTCTGCAGACAGTACCTTGGGGTCCACCAGAGACTCCAATGTGTCCAGAATCACTGGCTGCACCTCATTTAGACGAGCCAGAAGGGAGTTGACCTGGATATAACATACACCAGCATAACCATTGTTCTCAGTTAATAGTCATAAGCTCTCACATAATTTTAACATACTATCTTACTTAATATTCAGTTTCTAATCAATTCCAACTTAATGACTCAAAATGGAAATTAACTTCAGTTCAAATTTGTAATTGGGGAGAGGATATGTCCTGACTACTTATTTTGGAAAGAGTTTTAGACGTCCGTTTAGGCACACACACAAAAATACCCTGTGTTGCAATATGGCCTCCAAGGCTCTGAACTCAAATGGCAGGGTGTATGTGGCTTGAGCTGAAGCGAGCTGAGGAGCCAGTTCCAGCACCAGCCAGCGCTCCAGGCCCAGTCCACGGAAGTCCAGCACCATGAGACACTGGGGGGTCACCACTGCCTTCAAAGACTGGGGAGACAAAAAAAAAAATCTTATCGAGAGATACAATTTCTTCTGAGTTGCCACTACTTCAGTTGTCCTCCATAAGCTGTGACCATTTCTTTTTTATATGAGTGAAAAAAGCCAGATAGTGGATGTACCTCCATCCGTATGATAATGCAGTTGTTTCTAGCGGTGATACTGGTCAGGTGCTGGAAGCGCAGGTCTCTAGCTTGCAGACTCAGTTCCTGGTACAGCTCTGTTTTCTTCTTCTCTGGAGGGGAAAAGACAAAAGACAAAACACAGACCACATCACTTATCAGGCTAAATTCCCTACAATGCTTTTTTCAATATTCTCTAAAAATGAATTCTGGCACCTCTGAGATAAACTCAATAATATCTGATGAGATACTCACCAAATGAAGTAACATTCCCCTCTTTGTCAAACTTCATCTATGAAATACAACGGAGTCAAAAAGCCAATCAAGCATTGTCTGGTTATTATGCAATACGTAATTTTATAAAAATCCAACACTCTTACCACAATAAAAACAGGAGCTACACCTGAGACACAGGCCTCGATGACTCTGTGACGAATACAGGACACTACGACAGAAAGCCATGTGACGTTAGACAATAGTGGCAATAAGGGACGACTTAAGTTACCATTACAGGCATAGCGATCTTTCGCACAGTGACAACCGGTCAATTCACATAATTTATCTTCAATTTAAATATCAGAAACACGCTACCAAAATACAAAAGTGTCAACAGTGAATTACTTCATTCATATTAATCTCGTAATGTAGCCCCTACCAGAATGACTTCCTCCTTGCAACAAGGTATCCTTCCCTCGCACCCTCGATGAGTGAAGCGGGTACAGCTGACCTGATTTTATACTGTAACTTACAGTGGATGTCATTGGACAAGTCAATGTTCTAGAGCAAGTCACAGAGTTCGCGAGCGGAATCCTGCTCAGTTTAGCTCGCATGCCTTCCGAAGTAGTACACCTCTCCAAATAACTTAAAACAAGCTTCCATTGCCTTTCTTGATGGGTTACTTACCACTGAATCGTGTCATTGCATAGTGGTCTAATCTCAGTTGACTATTTTGCAAGACAGAGTTCTTTAACAAATGCAGCTAATGTTACCAAAGATACACGTGCGAGTCGGAGCTCATTGAATTATCATCAAGTAGTGACATTTCCATCCGTTACAGTAACAACATCTGTTGCAGGAAGCCAACTAACCTTAGCTAGCCACTTGCTAGCCGCCAAGCTAACTATTTTCAAATTGACACTGGGAAATCCACTGTAAATCAATCCGTTTTAAGCGTTACAAAAACGATTCCTGTGTTACGGACCCTATACTGACTGACAGTCTCAGGAACACTGTGAAGCTTTAGCAGTTGAAAATAAAATAAAAATTGTTGCAAAAGATGGGAAAACAAATACTATGTAACCATAATGCACTGGGGTGTTACTTTACGTGTGCACGTAGTGCACATTTTAGAGAGAATGGTCGCGCACGTGTGTTGCAGCGGAGGTTGCGGTTACCAGCTGAAGAAAATATGAATGCTAATATTCCAATATGAAACTAATTTTTTATAAATGCATACTCCCTGCCTAATTGAACGTAGAAACAACTGATTATTTCAAACAAACTAGGCTAGATAGGCTAATAAAAAGGGCAGACGCATGGATTGTGGATATTTAAAAATAAGGCTTGGAAAATTAGGAATAGGTTGGTAAAGAGCTTGTCATTTCGTTTACTCAATGCATATTTGTGACGACTCTGAAGAAGGTGTGGCTTCACTCTTCCTCAGCATCAGCATCTTTTCTTTCATACCGGAAGGATGCTGCGGGTGGAGGTTGTCCGTGCGGGAGAAGCATTGTAACGTTCTGAAAAGGCTTGTGTTTTCTTTATTTGAAATTGTAGAATCAGCTTACTTTTATTTTTTTTACATAAATTAAACATGTCGTACCTAATGTACAAGCCTTTGTTGTAGGCTTTTTTAAATACACATAGATATTTATATATTCATTATGTTTCCCTCGTGTTACTCGAAGTCGACGGACGGCGTGTTTAAAAAAACGTCTGTTACTAAAATATTACTGGGAGTCTTTGTGGTTTATATGCTTCACACTTGCTGGGTGATCTACGGATTCATCTACACCAAACCTTGCGACAGAGGAAAAGGGGAACTCTGCATTTCCTCTTACCTCGCCGAGAGGCCCCACCTGCAAGTTAGTATCCTAGCTATAGTACTACAGTAGCATAAATAAACAAAACAAATTACCATTATCTATTATATATTTTGCCTTACACATGGTATTCAATAGACTAAATACCTATTTTAAAAAACTTGCTTAAATAGTAATGTTTTCATCTTATTTCCTAACTTCTTGTTTATTTTCAGATTAGTGTATTTTCCTGCTTGCAGCCGGACGATAGTGAACTCATTCCTGTTCTCAGAATAGACAAGTTTGACATACATTCCAAATTTGAAAGGTAGGCCGCTCTTGTTATTGCATTCATTATCCTTCTTATCATCATTGTCCCAACCCCCAGCCCCACCACCACAATATCACATTGGACCCAAAGTAAAGCTGATTGTTTGGTGTAGGCATTGGAACGGTTGAAGTAAAACATGTATTCTGATTTGTTTCTTGAAGCATTAGTAAAACTCAAACAGCAATTCAGGGCACCAGGGTCAATAGCAATAGCCCAATCAAACACAGGCCAACTGCCAGCTACCTTCCATCCTCCTCCACTCTCTTGCAGGAGTGTGAACGTGTCAGTACCAGAGGCGACACGTGCCAATGGCAGTCTGTATGCTGTGGTTTACATCCACAAGGCAGGGATGTCTCCATTAGAGGACAGCAGACAGGTGCACCATTCGGCCAAACTCACCAGCTACATCTTCCACAGGCCACCGGAAGACAACAAGAAGCCACACAAGGTATGAGTGTTGAAGTAATCATATGTTTCAAAGACTGTTTTCTTTCACCGGAGGTCTGTGTTTAACCTACTCTGTGTAGAATGGACTCTGGAACCTATCCAATGCCCAGATACTCTGGTACCTCAAAGTGGACCCTACCAGCTTCAGTGTGCCCTCCTTGATTATGTTGCTGTAATAAAATAGCTCTGTAAAAGAAGGCAGTTTTAATAGCTTGAGCTCCACCTGGCTGTCGGATTGCCCTGTAAATTCCTAGCGACCAGTAAAGCTATTGACTAACATCCCTGTACAAAAACATGCTTTGCCGTAGGAATGACTCTGCAGATAATGCAGATTTCGATTGCGTCATATCAGTAAAGCCTTGCTGGCCCCTACCTTAAAATCACATGCTGTTTCTCAACAGCATATTCAAGGTCAACTATACAGTGACACTGTAAGAATCGCTCAGCTCAGCAGAATTGTGGAGCTTTCTCACAGAGCCTACAACTACTAACCCTATGCTCACCCATTCACATAAAGCACATGATGACCTCTTAAAGGACAACACAGGATTCATTCTGGGACTCCGAGGGATGATATTTGTGAGGCTTCCTATGCTGTCCAGGTTTAAGTCTCCAGATCTGTGCTCCCCATGTCTCAGAGAACAAGATTTGCTAACCGACTCACCTTTCCCTCTCCATGGAAGTAGAAGACCGTGGCTCAGCAGATTATTAATAAAGTAGAGTCCCCATCATCACCACATCATGTAAAGATGGTCCCTTCTCCTATCCCGTTTATTGTTCTCTCCTTCACTGTTCCTCCAGAAAGTTTCCCCCGGTAAAGGGGAGAGTCCTCCTGTCTCGTATTGGCGCCCGCACCTGTCCCTCTCCATGATGGCCGAAGGTTTCACCTTCAACCGAGCAGGGCTGCCCAGCGACGTCCGGCGCTACATGAGAGTGTAGGTCTCTTAGACCTGGGCTCTACAGTGTTTCTACTGGGCTGCAGGACCTACACTGTCAAGCCTCTCAGTGTAGGAGCCTTAATCTAAGGTGGCTATCCGGGCCCCTCATTTAGATCTGAACCGAATTCCAGACCAGCACACCTATACTCTATAAAGCTAGATAGACACAGCTAACACCATGCCCTAGCAGGTAATAGATAGAACTATAAATTATTGCTGTTAATTGTAACATGGGAAATTCCACATTGTATTTTAAGTCTTGGCTTGGACTTATTTGAACCTAAGTGAGGTTAAAGGATATCTCACTTGCCACTACACCAGTGTCTACAATAAGCATTGCTGGTGGAATTGCTGGACTTCTACAATAGCTGGCTTGCTAGATAGACCTTGAGTAAGAAAGTATTGCTGCTAACTCTTTTGTCGTTACTTTAGATTCCGAGATGGACAGAGGATGACCTACCTGCCCCTCTTACTGATTGATGAGCTGAGTTTCCGAGTCAGGGACCTGATGGTGGGTGGCATTCCACACAATTCCAATGATTTAAAAACATGGTAATGTTGACTGTGTTGTTACTGTAGTGGTAGTAGTAATTACATATATAAATATTGACCAAAAATGTGTCACAATTATTTCACAAGTTTACCCCTTTGAAAGATATGCATCTACTTCTCAAATCTCCTAAATTCATGCTGGCTCTCTCTAATTTCAAACAACATTTACACAAGTAAATTATTTTGCGCTTTGTACATTATCTGTGCATTATTTTTAAATCAGCAGGATCACAACATTTTAAAGCATGTAAGTTAAAAAACAGTGCATTAATTGGTTTATAATAATTTGATTGATTCATAATTCTTATAGCTCTCTTCTGTAGTATGAAGATTTGATTAGTGTTGGTATGTAAGTGTTTCCCCATTCCTCCACACAGCAAGTAATGTATGGAACTATGAGAGAACAATACAGTATATATAGTGACTTCTGAACCAGGATATCTTTAATTTTCTATAATCTTGCAATGGTTTTAGACATTTTGGTTGTTACATTATTTATGTGTGGTTTCCAACATAATCTATGATCAGTTATCACACCCAGAAATGTGTTTTCATACACTCTTTCTATTTCAACATCATTGATCTAAATTTGAACTTGATTGTTGATTTGCCGATCACCAATTACTTAGAAAGACAAAAATTAAGATGCATGCATACACTATCAAATGAGAGTGGTCATTACACAAGGGAAGTCAAATTAAACTATCCATTGGCTTAAGGGATTTGAGTACAGTATTCACAGTAAACAGTTATAATGAATGCTAAACCAAGGTAATGGAGAATTACAGTTTTGTCTATAGTAGCATAATAGTCTCTTGTCCTTTGTTGCAGGAGATCAACAGCAGCTCCACCCTGCTCCCTCTGACAGTCTCCTACGAGGGCATCTCTCTGAGGACATTCCGTTTCTGGGTCCACATGCAGGACGTGGTCTACTCCCTCCGTCAGTTCGGTCAGCCACGTTTATTTCCACTGAACACTACTTTGTTACTTCAGTCAGCTGAATCCGTCCAAATTATCGGTACTGCTGTGAACTGCCCAGAACTCGGCTGACGGGAACCGCTCTTTTTTCAGGCTTCACTGAGGAGAACATCGATGAGATCAAAGGCACCTTGGTGGACAGTAACCTCTACCTGCTGGCTTTAACAGCCATCTTCACGGCTCTACATGTAAGAGATCGACTCCGGGAGGCTCTAAGTATTAATCAACGCTGCCTCTTACAACACTTTCGATATTACCAGTCTGTTTTAATCAAATAGTGAATACATACAGTGTATGTGTAATGGAAAAATGTGTCCCTTACATACGGCTCATGGAACATTCAGAATGCAGTGTTATAGATTACTGGTGGGTAAATTGTTACTCTTTAATGTTTGTTATGCAGCTCATCTGTGAATTCTTGTCCTTCAAAAATGATGTCACCTTCTGGAGGAGGAAGAAGAGCATGGTTGGCATGTCTCGCAAGTCAGGTGAGAACGCGTCCGTGTGTAAACCAACATACACATCTTACCTACATATTGAGGGGGACCATGACGCCAGCCACTCTCTGCCTGTGTTCAGTGTTGTGGAGGTGTCTCAGCACTCTGTTGATCTTCCTGCACCTCCTGGAGGAGACCAGTCTGCTGGTGCTGCTGCCTGTGGGACTGGGAGCCATTATAGAGGTACAGCACGCTGCACTCACAAACAGCCCCTTGTCCACGGCCGCCATCCCTCCTGTAGGTCCCATGGAGCTTTTCAACTCCTTCAGTAAAATAATAAGAAAATGATGGAGAAGGTGTTGATGAGCCTATGAAAGGGAATCCTTCCTACACATACTGAAGCTCTGCCAACTGAAAACCTACTGTGACTTGACAAACAGGAAAACAAGAAAAACAAGGCCTTGTGTCCATCCATTGCCAAGGCAAACGATAAACACATCATCACATCATATATCCTTGGCTTGTTATGGGTATACAGACTGTCCCACAGTAGAAAGGGTGTTTCAGGACCACTGCACTGACAGGGTATCTAGCTGTCAGTCATGACTCCCAGATCCCAGACACAGTGATGGGACAGAGGGGTTTTATCTGATCCTGTTCTCATGGTAGACCGATGCTGGACTCTGTCCTCTAGGTGTGGAAGGTGAAGAAAGTATTCAAGATCCACCTGCAGTGGAGAAGCTCCAGGTCCATAGTTCAGGTAAGTATGAAACCTACTGAAACATACTGAAATGTACTGACCCAGATTAATCAGTAAATGTCGCTATGTAATCAAATGTTTAGAAGTAAATCATTTGAAACTGTTAGTTTCTTTTTTCTTCCCTATTTCCCCTTTTTGACCTTCAGGTGAGTAAGCTGGACGAATCAGAGAGGAAGACAATGGAATATGACACGCAGGTACAGTAATTTGCTTAGTAATTTGCAAGTTAGTAAAGGTCTAGAAGGTCATGCTGCAAAATGCTTGAATAAAGGAAACTAACAGGATAGTGTCTGTCCAGGTTGTGAGATACCTGTCCTACCTGGTGTATCCTCTCTGTATCAGTGGAGCCATCTTCTCCTTGGCCTACCTCCGCTATAAGAGGTGAGTCCTGCCGGGCTGCACCCACAAGGACCCGCCAAAAACAACCCTGCAACATTTGGCTGTTCCAAAAACTTCTAAATACAACATATGTCTTTTCACAGTTACTACTCTTGGCTTATCAACAGTCTTGTCACTGGTAAGTGTACAAAACTGGATCAAAGTAAATGATCCTCTGCTTTATTTGAGAAAGTGTTCGGCTTTCATGTTAGAATAGTTACATTCTCAACCAGAGTGTAAACTCTTAGCTGTTGTCCTCGTCCTCAGGAGTCTATGCATTTGGATTCCTGTCCATGGCTCCTCAGCTCTACATCAACCACAAGGTCAGTCCCAGTAGTTCTGAAAACCTACCATCATCCAACCCTCCCCCTCTTACCAATGACAGCTCGTTTTATTTAGAGCAGAGAAGGGCACCAAGGAGTTTGCAACGTCGATCAGGAGAAATTAATTTCTCTGTGATTCTTCCCACAGATGAAGTGTGTCAGCCACTTACCAGGAACTGTGCTGATGTACAGGGTGGGTAGTTAATAGCTCTTTTATTGATTGTATGTTCTCTTGGTTTTAAGCTTGTATATGGATTCAAGGCTTTGCCTGACCTTGTATCCCTCTATTTTGCTGGATAACAACTTATGGGTGATAAACTTTTACCTTTTTGAAAAGAAGAACATATGAATGCTTATTGCTACACATGTATTATACTTGATACCTTTTTATCCTACCTACACCATCATATTAATATACAGCATTTTTATGACGTATGTATTAGTAATACATTGTGTTATTAATGACGTTAGTATAGATTTGTGAGGCATTTACTTAATTGATCTGGATTCTTTTGCTGTCTCTCCGTTCTCCTTTCTAGGCCATCAATACCTTTATAACAGACGTGTGCTCCTGTGTCTTCATCTCTCCGTCCTCCTCCTCTTCCTCCTTCTCTACTTCTCACCAGCTGTCTTGCTTCAGAGACGAGCTGCTGTTCCTTATCTTCCTCTACCAGAGAAGGTAGGACGTCTCCCCTGTTACACCATTTGCCAGACTGAGGCAATTAATACTTATCATGCCAAAACCAAAGACATTTTCAGATTTAGAACCACAGTAAAAGCCCTTCATGTTCATGCCACGCTTGCTTCTTCACAGAGCAACATTTTTCTTTGTCTTTTCATCGTTTTGAATTTGTATTAGAAACCAATAGCGGATATTTATCCCTTATGTTTACGTATATGATCAAGGGCATCTTTAAAATCTGCATCACTGTGGTTTCATTTGGGCAATGTGTGTTTTGAACAAGGCTAGGAGACAGATGTGGCCTATATTTTGTTTGAATGAAAACTAGGCTAAGCTCTTTCTCTGTCTTGTTGTTAAGACAAAAATGATGACTGTAGAAAAACAGATTATTACTTGTATTGATTTGGAGGTGAAAATACAACTAGCTGTCAAACAAGCCAGCCCCCTTTGGCATCTGATATGATAATAAGGTAGTGAACTATATGTGCTTCTATCTTCACAGTAGCTCTACAATGATGGGGGTCAGGCTTTGTTAGTTGTATTCTTATTTTTAAGGCTCATAGCCTATGTATGTGTATGTCGTGTGCGCACATCCTTGCTGCAATTAATAGATTTTTGCTTGACTATTTTTGTGGATATATTACTTTTTATTTTGTAATGTTAGAATTTGCAAGTTAGCAAATGAGAATAGTACATTTGGGAAAGTTGCAGGGTTTTTGTTAGGACTGTTATGATTTGATATGCGATGTTATATTTTTCTGTCGTTTGAAAGGATTTGTTTTCTTCTTTGCACAAAAATAAACAGCTGAGGCCTTCGGCTGCTTAGGATTTCCATATTGTTTACAGTCATAGTCCCGTTGTTGTGATGTAGGCCTTCATCGGACCAAGATGACACATCAGTTAATGAAACATGTTTCTATAATCTCATTATAATAATACCTCTTCTCTCCCCTCCTGAACAGGCTCTATGCCTCCAACAAGTCCAGAGTACAGGAGGCTGGAACAACACACAGCAAGAAACTCAAAGCACAGTGATGACGGGTTTTAAACGCTTGCTGGCTGGCTGAATCGCTTGAAGAATGTATGCATGCATGAATGAGTGAGTGGATGACTGCAGCCCCTGAACAAGAGGGCTTTTTCTACAGCTTAATGTAAACAAAACCATGTATTAGCTCATTCAAGTTAAGATACCATAGCATGCTATCTACAGCTTTCAATGGATATCAGTTTTTCCTATGCAACACAATATTGTTTGACAGATGAATGCTCCTGACTAGCAGTAATTTATCCATCAAAACTAGTCTCAATGTACTGTAGTTAGACTCCTGTAGCTTTTCCATGCCTGCGCTTCCCCCTGTTCCCCTTCTGGAGGTGCTGTAGTTTTCTTCTGGGAAACTTTGAGCTGAACACAGTCCTACCTGCATCTGGACTTTCCTCAGGCTGTACCATCTCTCATTTGCTGCATCAATCACCAGCCATCCGAATACTGTATATTCCTCATCCACATTTGAAATAAACAGAAAATCCCTTTGATTGCATAATTTGCCATGTGATGTTTACTTGCAGTCGTACATGAAGCAACGATTCAGTGTGCCTTTACTTCGTCCATGAACTTATCTATTTATTTATAGTTTCATTTTGCAGAAACATTAAAATATAAACGGTATAACATATAAAATAAAATATAATGTGTATGCTTATGCTATTCAAATCGTCAAGATCACCCAGCAGCTACACAAAGAAATTAACTGTAGTCTTACATTTGGTGTAGTTCTTATCCAACTTAAATTCATTGCAGTATTTTTCATACATCAGCATATTTACACCAGACCTTCTAAAAAACTTGTAGGCTGTCCATTGTTGTTGCTCGAGTCTGGTGTGGTGTCTAGTAGTGTGGCAGGACTGCTATATGCTCAGCTCCACCAGCATCCACAACAGACATGAAGTGCCAGGCTCAACAGGACACATGCCACCATGGACACCACTGGTTAGCTAGAAATAGAACAACCAGACACCAGGCTAGAAGAACAATCAGACATCAGGCTAGAAGAACAATCAGACACCAGGCTAGAAGAACAATAAGACATCAGGCTAGAAGTCGAACCACCAGATATCAGGCTAGTAGAACCACCAGATATCAGGCTAGTAGAACCACCAGACATCAGGCTAGAAGAACAATCAGACAACAGGCTAGAAGTAGAACAACCAGATATCAGGCTAGAAGAACCACAAGACATCAGGCTAGAACTAGAACAACCAGACATCAGGCTAGAAATAGAACAACCAGACATCAGGCTAGAAATAGAACAACCAGACATAAGGCTAGAACTAGAATAACCAGACATCAGGGTAGAAATAGAACAACCAGACATAAGGCTAGAACTAGAACAACCAGACATCAGGCTAGTAGAACCACCAGACATCAGGCTAGTAGATCCACCAGACATCAGGCTGGAAACAGAACAACCAGCCAAATCGGGCTGGAAACAGAACAACTATGGTATATTTCATGACATGGTATGCATTTAAGAAGAAACGCATGGTACAGATAAGGGACCTCACGATTGATGCACTAAAAATATACGGTACTGATTAAAACGAAGGTCCTTACAGGGGCAATGAAGCTAACACTATAAAGCGTAAGTTAAGAATGAAGGCAAAATATCAAGAAACCGACAAATCAGAATATTGTTGACAGCATGTACGTATGGACATGACCTTTGGGGTACTGATCGATGAATAACACTGGGCCTGGAATACCAAGAACAGGCCAGGGAGCACACTAAGGGACCAGCACCTATGAAAACAATAAATCTATGGCAATTATGGTATTTGTGGAACAGTATTATCAGTAGTGTCCTCTTCATAACCTCCATTTTTCATCAGTATAATCAGCTTTGTCCTTTTCATGAACTAACACACAAAACTTGTCATTTGATGATTTGAAGCCCTACCAATCAAAAGCCAAAAGAGTTAGTACGAATGTCCTTGACAATCCTAGAAGCACTGATAAGACATTGGATGGAGAAATGTTTTGCTGACCAGGCATGCACAAGCAGAACAGGTGCCTACAAGTAGCGAATAAAAAGGATTTACCTCTAATACAGGAGGACAACTGAGAAATACATGTTATGTAAGGCAAAAAAGGTAAACTGTATCCTGGGGCTGGTTGGGCAGACCCTTCGCGAACGGCCTCACGATTTGTTGTTTGATAATAAAATGTACCCAAGATGAAACCTCTTTGACTCCGGTCTCGTCTATTTAATTTTTGCACCAAGTTTTTGTCTTCTATACAACCAGACATCAGTCTTGAAGTAAAACAACCGTACATCAGGCAAGAAGAACAACCAGACATCGGGCTAGAAGAGCAAGAAGGCATCAGGATAGAAGTAAAACAAACGGACGTCAGGCTAGAGGTAGAACAACAAGACAATCTTTTGGGCAACTGTTGGTGCTTTATGAGAGACATTACCAAAAGTTTACTCCCTTTCCTTCACTGCATTGTATTAAATTCATATTTATTTTCACCGCATATGCATGTACCAGTTGAATGTTTGTATTGCACTGACAGTCAATTTGCAGAAGAACAGTAGCTTCCTCATTATCAAGTCTGTCACCTGCAGGTGTAAACCAAGTGGAGCTGCAGGTGTTACGGCTCGCTGTGCGGCTGGCCCTCCTGGTGGAACTTACCCTTTCCATTCAACAGTACATCACTGCATTCACCTGATCACATTCCTATTCATACATTTTTATCCATTCAATCATCCATGTTTTTCTATCTACCCATTCAATGAATCTATTCATTGTGTATTTTTGTGTTGTTCATTCATCCACTCCTCCAGACCACTCACTCATCCATACTTTACCTTGGTTTATTAATTAATTAATACATATATCCATGCATAAACCAATCATGAACTGACTTGTCTAAGTGGTAGTATGTGGTAAGAATACAATTTGTGAAATGATCCTGTGCTTATTTGGCATCATTTTATTTCATATTTTATTTTAATCCTATTTAACAAGATGGCTACGTGGCCATGACAAAATACATATACCAGTGTCAGCAAGTATAATCAATGAACAGGTGACTAGTGGCAAATGCCACTACAATTCACGTCACACCACTACTTGCAATACTCCATGACTCCAGTAGGGAACAGTGTCAACAGTGAGACAGCCAGGTGCATCTGAAGCTTTAGTTCAGCATTCGGCTAGAAGTTCCAGTTTTTGTGGTTTCATCTATATTGTCCATGCTTGTCCCCACTGGGACACTTCAAAAGCATGACACCTTACTGTGCCAGAGGCTGTTCAGTCAGCCTACACAGTCTGTACACACCCGGGCTTCTACTTGCTTCTCCACTCATAAAACCAGTTCAGTTATAGATGGAAGTTGGACGATTGTAGGAGGAAAGTGGTGGGTTGCTGGAAGAAAAAGGAGAGGAAGAAGAGGAGGAAAGGTGGAATTAACTGGTCCTTTCCTGCCGGCCAGCCCAGTTGAGTCCAGTCTATTCAAGTCCGGTCCATACCAGACTTCATCCATGCCTGTTGTTTTCCTCTCATCCCTCCATCCCTGCTCCTTTTCCTGCCCTTTGCCTAGTGTAGTCCAGTGAGGAAGGTGAAGCTGCCTTTTTTGATTCCCCCCATTAGTAGTCACAGTTAGAGTGAAGTCCAAACGAATTCACTCGTCGACATCCCTTTCCCTGTGGCTGGAGGCTGTTTCCAACACTGGAGGCCAGAATGAGTCGACTCCACTGACTTGGACACTTCAGAAGTCATCACTAGCAACAGTAAACAGGGACGCTTAGACGTTGAGTCCAGACTGGCTCCTATTCGTCAATTCTGAAAACAGGTGCTAGTGTGGGCGGGGCTGGGCCATCATCTTGAGTCGTGATTGGTCGATGACATCCAGTAAGTTCTTGGCGTCCACGGCGAGGGCGTGCGCTGCGGTCAGCATCTGCTTCTTGTAGTCCTGCTGTAGGCTGGTCATCACGTACTGCTGGGCCAGCTTCATCTTAGCGATCAGCTCCCCCAGGTCAGAGTTCAACAGCTTCTGGGCCATCTCAATCTGAAAAGTCACACCATTAATACCTCTTCACACAGAGTATTAGGACTACAGGGTCAGCTTCATCTTAGCCAACGACCATCATAATCTGTGTGAGGACTGAGTGGGCGAGCTGGGATGGCCATGATGAAGACAGAGGATTAAAGAAAGACTAGAGGAGCATGGTTGTGTGTGCGTGTGCTAAGGATAGAGAGACGAATGGTGGTAAATGAAAGAAGGTGTGTGTGTGTGTGCATGTGTGTGTGTGTGTGTGTGTGTGTGTGTGCGCGCGCGCCTCACTTCTCTGTGTGTGCTGGCTGGGAGCTGAGGGATGGTCTCGTCCACTGTGGCCAGTAATGTCCTTAGTGCTAGACCGACATCCTGAAAACACACATGCACACAGGTCAATACAGCAGACCTCTGTTTGATTTCACTATATAGCGTAAGAAACTGGACCCATAACACACAAAATTGCATTAAGACGCCAACCGCTGTGTGTGTGTGTGTGTGTGTGTGTGTGTGTGTGTGTGTGAGATGGCACCTACCTTCACCATGGGAACATACTCCTCAGGAGGAGCCGGCTGAATCTTACTGGACATCTCGATAACAGCCTTGACCAATCCCGTCACGTTTTCATAAACCTTGTCGTTGGACCGGTCAAGATTGGCTGTAGGGGGCGGGCTGATCTCCTGAGGTTGGAGCTATGCCAATCAGGAGAGACAAGAGTGAATGACAGACTTGAAATGGTCAAATAACATTGTCCAGGAAGTTAAAGCCAGAGCTTTTTGAAGTAGTCAGCCATTAGTAATCCAGCCTTAGCAAGACTTGTATGATGTTAGAGAAGATTTTTGTTTCTGATGACCATTTATGAACAGTCTGCCTTCTTTCTATCCTGTTTAGTTCTGCCGTAAAGTGAGACTGCAGTTTAGGAAGAACCAGATCAATCATTGGTGCCCATGGCTGCGGTGCACCACGTTCTGTAATCCCCTACTCTGGCCAGTAGTAGGCAGTACAATACAAGCTATGGCAACCATAAAGTGAGAGGACAACTAAGAAATTCAGTCTCAAAGCTTTAAGTGACAAGTACCTGTTTATTGTATTTTTTTTAAATGATAAAGGGTTTATTTAGTTGGTGTATGCACACACAAGTAGGGAATTGACTTTTTTAATTTTATTCAGAAAGTTGCAGTGAGCCTTAGTTCTAATAAACCTTTGTTTTAATGTTTATTTTTTATAATCTCAGTGTAGAACACCTACAAAGTTGAAATTTGGAAACTAACTGACAGTGTGTACATACAGTAATTGTGTCTACATCTACTGTAGTTTGACAACACACAACGTTAACCAACGCACACACACACACACACAGACACACCGACAGCGTGCTTACCCGCCAGGGCTAGATGTGACAACAGAAAGGCAGGGGAGTGCGAGAGGAGGAGAGAGGGGAGGTACGGAGGAGGCAGCAGCCAAAGACGAAGAGAAGAAGACAGGAGAAGAGCATTACTGCAACAGGCATCATTGACACATGCAACGGAAGTTTGCGTGTCTTTGTGTGTGTGCGAGCACATGCATTTGTAAGGCTGAGAGTGACTGGGTTAGCAAGTGATTACATGTATGGGTATAAGTGTGTGTATTAAAGTGAGTAACAGAGCCAAGGTGTATGTGTGCGTGTGTTATTTACCTTGAGCCCATCGTTGTAGCCGTCTCCAGCATTGAGACAGGCCAGGCTACCCAGGTGGCTGGGGGCTCCAGGCCGGGGGGGCTTCTTAGGGGGGGCCACATGCTCTGATGGAGTCAACAAAAAATCTATTTAAAACGTTAAACCATGAAGCAACAAAGGGACAGTACAACAGTTGGTATTTATCACATAGGTTTCTATAGCCGAATGTATGCCTGTGCAAGGCAGGCTGGCACAGGGAGGAATGCTTTGGGACCGGAGTGACGCCATGGCTTGAAATCCTTCACCACAGACAGAAAAAAAAAAACGATACCTTCTGTAACAAGCTGTAATTATGCGCGCTGTGGCTTGGGGTATTACCTGCTTTGCCAACGGGCTGGTATATTTTGCTGGTTTCCCGTCTGGAACAAACAAGCACAACACATGTTGTTATAATGTGTGTGTGTGTGTGTGTGTGTGTGTGTGTGTGTGTGTATATATATGTGTGTGTATATATATATATATATATATATATATATATATATATATATATATATATATATATATATATATATATATATATATATATATATATATATATATATATATATATATATATATATATATATATATATATAATGCACGGATACAGAATTCCATCCCTGGAAACAACCTTCTTGGTCCTTACTCTGACAACAAGGCACATTTTGGACCACTTTGACAAGAATGGGGGAGGTGAGGATTTATAGCATTATCTGTGTAAAAGTACACACACAAGGAAACAATGTAGAGCCGATTAACTTGTAAATAACCTTTTCAGCCTAGTTCAAAACTGTTAAAGTAGGATAAATCCTGATTGGTTACTCCAAAGGAACAACATTGGTGGCTGTGGGTTCATCCAGCCCGCTCCATTGGCTGAACTGGACAGTATCTGTGCTCTGTATTCTACTTCTATAGCTCTCAAAGTGTTTTGGCCATAGCATGTGGGGACTGCCCTGTCAGTCAGACGTCTCTGATTCCAATGGAGTTGGTGTGGTCCATCCAGAAAAACCCCCAAATACTACACGTTCTCTACGAACAGAGAGAGAGTGAGAGCGAAAAAGAGAGATAAAGAATAAGAGAGGAAGAGAAAAAGAAAGGCTGACACAGTAACAGAGTGAGAGAAAAGGGGACTGAGAGAGAGAGAGAGAGAGAGAGAGAGAGAGAGAGAGAGAGAGAGAGAGAGAGAGAGAGAGAGTGAGTATGTGTGAGACAGAGCGAGAGAGACTCCTACCCAACACCACAAACCACGGTGAATTCATGGGGAGAACAGTAAGACGGACTACACAAAGCCAGAAATATCTGCTTCCCTGTAGCTACAGCACCAACAATAACAACCACTACTGCACCAGCAGTCTCTAAACCGCTGTTTCCCGTGTACAGGCCCAGCCAGCCACCATCCGCCCACCACGACTGGAGGGAAAAATCTCCTGGTGCTGTTGGGGAGCATACTGAATGTGTCCTCCGTACTATGACAGTGCTGCACTGAAACCCACAGATTGACACAAACTGTGTGGGGCAGCATCTCAACCTGAGGTCGTCATATTGCAGGGGGAGGGGGACCACCCTTCACCTGCAATATGATGACGTCAGGAGCCATGAGGTGCTCCGCTTTTACAGTGCGGCGCTTCTACACATTGGAAACAACATGCTATTGCTTTCCAAAAGAATGGAATCTCCTTTTCTCTCTCTGCCCTGTCATTGCCTGTTCTCTCCTTTCCCGCCTGCTTCCAATTAGAGATGTAGCGGTGATGAGGAGGGAGGCGGGCGGGTCAACGAGCCAGGAAACCAGAGGCTGCCGGGCCTGAGACGACGAGGCGGCTGGAGTTTGTGTTTGTGTGCGTTTTGCTGTGTGTAGGAGATGAATAGTAAAAGTAGGATAGCCTGTTGTCTGCGTATGGACTGTTTGTGGAGGAGATGGTTAGGGTTTGGACATAGGAACGGCATATGGCACTGGCAAATCTACAGAGGGTGCACTGTGGGGCCTCAGAGATGAAAAAGGGCACATGCGACACTCCCACATAGCCTCTGTTGCATAAGCGGTTTTATTTCCTCCTGTGTATTCAGAATAATGTGTCTTCCTTTTGGTGACAACCGCTATTTATTGTTGTTTCGCAATAAGCAAAAGTAGAGCGTCATTTCACAAACTATGCGAGGACGGCCGCTTAGCTGACTCGCTGAGTTACTTTCGAGTGATGTATTGAATGCATGCCTTCATATTACCATTACTCAGCTCTCACACAGATAGAATAGTGTAAGGGATACTGCAGATAATTCTGATGTGATTGGGCCAAGCACAATAGTGTCAGCAAAAGATGGTGAATTCTACGGGGGTACACACATGCACCGGGTCCAGAAGTAGTAAAATATCGCTAGTGGTCTAAGCCCGGGGGAAGGAGGGGTTCCTCCAGTGGTGAAGTGTCATTACTCTATATAATCCATGCTTGACAATATGAAGTCATACTAACAACATCTACAATGTTGATCTACAAAGGTAGTACTAAGTTTGAGAAGCGATTTTCTTATGCGTGCGTGCATTACTGCCTGACACGGGTGACTGCAGCGTCTTTATTGCACTGACCATCTGAATAGCCTTATACAAAACAACATCTATTAATAACTGAACATCTTTGGGAATTGGCTGACCAGTGACCCCCTCCTCCAGTTCCCATCCAGCCTCTGGACCAATCCCTAGAGCCCTTGTCAAAACAAAGAGAGCCCCAGATCCAATTCCCTTTCTCAATGTAGAGTTGTCTTAATAGTTTACTTCCAACAACTACCCACATACATACTGTGGATGGTAGGAGGGTAACAATTTGGTTAAAAACATTTAAAACAAACAAAACACATATTTACAGAGCTTGCTGTTCTTTTAAGACTAGGCCAATATATCCTCTCTAGACAGTTTTGTAAACAGATGACAATCTTAAGGATATGGTTTACACTACACACACAACCATATCAAATAAATGACTATCCAGACAGTACAGTCCAGTCCATGAATTTGGGACAGAGAAAGAGAGGGAACTCTTACTGGTTGTTGTAGGCCACAGTCCTCTCTGTCCAGACTTCCTCTGGAGCTCCTGGAGTCTGGTTTCTAGAGACAGAGAGAAGCATGTCAGATGGATGTCAGTATAAGTTACATACTACCTGTGAATAAGGGAATTCAGCAGCTTCTCGATTCACATAAAACTCCATGTTGTGTAAAACAAAGACAAATGATTGTCGATGATGAACAGATGTGTGGAAAACATACGCAAGCAAATATTTCCCTCCCATACTTAGATCAATGTGCTCATACATACGAAAAAGTGTGGAAATTCCAGGTTCCTCGCATACCTCTCTGCCTTTTATACTTCCATAAACAAAAACAATAATGTTGAGTTTATAGCTCAGCCTCCCATAGTGCCGTTAACGCCCTCGCTCTCCAACCTATCAACCTCAATCTTCACCCAGTCTGCGGATAGCTTCCCAAACTACTTGTCCAAAAACATAACAACAGGACAGTCCCCCTCTCCTGCCCCCCTCTGTTACAGTAACCATCAACACTACAGCCCCTCATTCACAGCCACACACACATGTACAAACGCATGTATGTATGCACTCACTCAGTCACTCAGTCACTCAGTCACTCAGCTCACTCAGTCACTCACTCACTCACCACTCACTCACTCACTCACTCACTCACTCACTCACTCACTCACATCACTCACTCACTCACTCACTCACTCACTCACAAGCGCACGCACAAGCTAAAACAGAGTGCCTTACCAGTTTTCCCAGGCAGGATTTGAAGACAATCATCATCAGGCTACGTGTAAGTCTTCTGTATTTTCTAGAGTCTAACTAAATGTCTGTCAGTGTACTGCCTGTGTGTGTCTCTGTCTGCATGTCTTTTAAAACGATGTGCCGGTGTGTCCGTCTGTGTATCCGTCTTTGTAACTGTCTGCCAGTGTGTGTGTGTGTTTGTGTGTGTGTGTGTCTGAGTAGCTCTGTTTCTAACCTCAGCGTAGTAGTTCCATCCAGAGGTTTAGCATAGAGAGCCACATTTCCTGCCTAGAGAAACCTTATATCTACCCGGCTGACGCATTCAGGCAGAGAGAGGGAGGGAGGAAGGGAAGGAGGGCAAGAAAGAGTGTGCTGTCAATCTACATGTGTGCATACAAGCTTTTGTTCCAACTCACTCTTCTCCTCCTCTTTTCCCTGGGAGTGGTGTCTGGACAGGGGGATAAAATGCAGCCAGCCTGCTCAGCTTTTGAACCAAAATCATTTGGCTTTCAGCAGCTCTGGGTCACCCTGAGTTTACTACATTTGACTTAGACAGGCTATCATTAGACAGGAATTCACTATCAAAGCCCCACCTGAATTTCTGACTTGTACACACACACACACACACCACACACCACACACACACACACACACACACACACACAAATAAAGCTGTTTAGAAACTTCTAGAAATCTCAGCCAATCTAAACTCAGAAAATTACTAGGCCAAGGTTACACAATCTTGCTGCTCTCTTTTTTCTTGCAGTCTCTTCTTTCTCTTCCTCTCTCTTTCTACCTCCTTGGTCTACTTGGGGAAGGAAGAAGGCAGTAGGAAACGGTTGGGAACAATCTTCTCTTTGAGATAATGACACACTGGTACCAGAATAGACAGCACAGCCAGTACACATCATGGCTGCCACCACAACCGCAGAGGAATCTCCCCATACTCCCTGCCACCCTCAGACAGAGGCGACTTCTCAAAATATATTGATTTCGTCAAACCTTTTCAGTTCGCCAATGAAATGGTCGAAATGAAAACAGAAAGCCATCTATCCGTGTCAGAACATGAGAGACAGAAGTGTGTGTGTGTGTCAATGAGAGTGATTGAGTGTGCGTTTGTGTAGGTCTGTATTCCAGTGTTTCCGCTGGTCACAGCAAAATCCTTTACACAACACAAGTCCAAAAATATGAACTCAAATGCAGTCTCCCAATGTTTAACTTTTATAGTAACCATTTCTGCCCAAAAGCCCTTAGCCTAACTTTAGCCTAGTATAGCGGAGGCCTGTTCTAGCTCTCTTGTGCGAGAGTCGCAATTACCACAACCTTCTGTGGCACAAAGCTAACATAACGCGCTGTGGCGCTTATTTGCCCCGTCAAAGCAGCACTCGTGCGAAATTCACAGTACATGCTGCGGCGCAAATTTGCAATGTCAAAGCGGCATTTGTGCAATGTTAATTTATATTAGCAGGTTTATGTGGCTTAACGTTAGCATGAATAAGCAACATTTTTAACTGCTGTCAGACACTATCATTTACATACAGTGGGGCCCAAAAGTATTTAGTCAGCCACTGATTGTGCAAGTTCTCCTACTTAGAAAGATGAGAGAGGTCTGTAATTTTCATCATAGGTACACTTCAACTATGAGAAACGAAAATGAGAAAAAAAATCCAGGAAATCACATTGTAGGATTTTTAAAGAATTTATTTGTAAATGATGGTGGAAAATAAGTATTTGGTCAATAACAAAAGTTCAACTCAATACTTTGTAACATAACCTTTGTTGGCAATGACAGAGGTCAAACGTTTCCCGTAAGTCTTCACCAGGTTTGCACACACTGTAGCTGGTATTTTGGCCCATTCCTCCATGCAGATCTCCTCTAGAGCAGTCATGTTTTGGGGCTGGTCGCTGGGCAACACGGACTTTCAACTCCCTCCACAAATGTTTCTATGGGGTTGAGGTCTGGAGACTGGGTCGGCCACTCCAGACCTTGAAATGCTTTTTACGGAGCCACTCCTTCGTTGCCCGAGCGGTGTGTTTGGGATCATTGTCATGCTGGAAGACCCAGCCACGTTCCATCTTCAATGCTCTCACTGATGGAAGGAGGTTTCGGCTTAAAAATCTCACGATACATGGGCCCGTTCATTCTTCCCTTGACACGGATCAGTCGTCCTGTCCCCTTTGCAGTAAACAGCCCCAAAGCATGATGTTTCCCACCCCATGCTTCACAGTAGGTATGGTGTTCTTGGGATGCAACTCAGCATTCTTCTTCCTCCAAACACGACGAGTTGAGTTTTTACCAAAAAGTTCTATTTTGGTTTCATCTGACCACATGATATTCTCCCAATCCTCTTCTGGATCATCCATATGCTCTCTGGCAAACTTCAGACGGGCCCTGGACATGTACTGCTTGAAGCAGGGGACACGCCTGGCACTGCAGGATTTGAGTCCCTCTCGGCGTAGTGTGTTACTGATGGTAGCCTTTGTTACTTTGGTCCCAGCTCTCTGCAGGTCATTCATCAGGTCCCTCCGTGTAGTTCTGGGATTTTTGCTCACCGTTCTCATGATCATTTTGACCCCACGGGATGAGATCTTGCGTGGGGCCCCAGATCGAGGGAGATTATCAATGGTCTTGTATGTCTTCCATTTTCTTACAATTGCTCCCACAGTTGATCTATTCACACCAACCTGCTTGCCTATTGCAGATTCACTCTTCCCAGCCTGGTGCAGGTCTACAATTTTCTTCCTGGTGTCCTTCGACATCTCTTTGGTCTTGGCCATGGTTGAGTTTGGAGTCTGACTGTTTGAGGCTGTGGACAGGTGTCTTTTATACAGATGACGAGGTCAAACAGGTTCCATTAATACAGGTAACGAGTGGAGGACAGAAGAGCTTCTTAAAGAAGAAGTTACAGGTCTGTGAGAGCCAGAAATCTTGCTTGTTTGTGGGTGACCAAATACTTATTTTCCACCATCATTTACAAATAAATTCAAAACATTTTTGTCTCTCATAGTTGAAGTGTACCTATGATGAAAATTACAGACCTCTCTCATCTTTCTAAGTAGGAGAACTTGCACAATCAGTGGCTGACTAAATACTTTTTGGCCCCAGTGTATATTCTATTTTTAAGAAAAATTTCTGTATACACGATGCCGACATATAGCCTCCACTAAGCTCCCCCTCTCAGACCCACACCGACAAACCAAGAGCTTATTTATACAGAAATTACTGTGTGTTCTGCGTTTGTGTGTGTGTGTGTGTGTGTTACCAAGAAGCGCTCCTCCTGCTCGAGCCATCTCTGGTCCTCCTCCATCTGTTGTTGCTGCATCATCAGCTGTTCCTCCATCAACAGTGGGGGCAGTGTGTGACCCAGGCCCTGCATTTCTAACACCCCCCCTGTCCTACACACACACACAAACGCACGCACGCACGCACGCACGCACGCACGCACGCACACAAACAAACAAAAGGGAGATGGAGACGTTACACTAAGCACAAGACAGATGACCGGTTGAACTCAAACATGACATGATGACAAAACAAAAGTATGATAATGTCCCAGCCAATCTGTCTACCGATGACTTCTATATGGGCAGTGAGGTGTGTTTGAGTCTGTATGAACCAATCAGTCCACAGGGACAGTGAGGTGTGTTGGAGTCTGCATGGACCAATCAGTCCACAGGGACAGTGAGGTGTGAATGAGTCTGTATGGACCAGTATCTTTGAAAGCGTACATGTTTGGTATGTGGATGCACCAAACCAAGCCCTAAGCTTTTGAGTGTGTATGTGTGTTAGGGCTAGGGTCTTACCTCTATGGCGGAGCCCCACAGGGTTGTGTCTTGCAGCTGGTGCTGGGGGTGGTGCTGGGAGTGTGCGTGGTGGCGGGGGTGTGTATGTGCGTGGTGGGGGTCCAGCAGCGTGGCCTGGGGAGGGGGGTACAGGCTGCTGGGGGCACATGGCAGGGTGTGGGGACCGGGGTAGGCCGCCATCTGAAAGACACACACACACAGACACAGACACATGTAGAGGGAGAGAGGTTACACAGGAAAATTATCATCTGTGGGGTAAACTTCCTGTTCTTCGGCTCAAACAACCCATTGAAGATATGGAGCAGCTTACACTAGAGGCTAAATGAAAGAGCCGTCCAGAAAGCCTGTGTTTTGCCAAACTACTTTAAAACAATGGCAGTACCTTAAGTTTGTGAACCTGATCGTTGTGATGCTTACTGTATCTTTGTGTCTGTGCGTTTGTTGTGTGTCTTTACGGTTAAAGTATGGGTGTATAGGGAGATACCATGTAGCTGTGTGTATCTACCTGCTTATGATGCGGGTGTATTTGGAAGAAACTGGTTGTGGTGTGCGTGTGTGTGTGTGTGTGTGTGTGTGTGTGTACCTGGTAGTGGTTGTGCGGTCCTTGGCCAGGGTGCTGGGGGCTGGGGTAGAAGCCTTCACTGGAGCGGGGACTAGGATAGCCTGGTCTGCTGGGCTACAGACACACGCACAGACAGAGACAGTTAAGACAGGCGGACACGCGGTCTGAGAGCAGGTCAAAGCTAATGAAGCGCACTGGGTGTGCTCCTTCAATCAGCCTAGACATGCCGTTTTAATGCTCCACTCAGGTCTATGAGGCTGGGTGGGTGGGTGGGCTGCGCCTGTTCACGTGCAGGGCCACCTGCTGTCCAGGCTGACACATAAACCCCTCACCCTGGGAGGCCATTTGTGTGGCAGAGTAATCTGTCGATGGGGAGACCAACCCACCGGGCTGCAGAACCAGCAAGCTGTTAGTTCAAATGAGTTAGTCAAACTGCAACATAGTCCTTGGGTTTGTATGTGAGAAGGGCTGGGAGGGTTAAAGAGGACTGGGTGCAGGGGGGGTTGGGGGTGAAGGGGTTAAGTAGGGGCAGCTACGGCTGGTTGAAATGGAGGTTTCTAATTGGCTGAGGAAGGGGATGGCTGGTGGAGGTCTTGTGTACCTGACACAGCCTGTAACAGTAGGCTCTCAGGGGCCACACCTCCCGTTAGCAAGATGAGACAGACAGACAGACAGACAGACAGACAGACAGACAGACAGACAGACAGACAGACAGACAGACAGACAGACAGACAGACAGACAGACAGACAGACAGACACCATCGCTACTTAAGACAGAGAAAAGACATAGACAAATGAAGAGACAGAGGACTGTAACTCTGTCTGACCTTCTGCATTAATAACTGACAAAGGGACAGACTTACAAAGGGACAGAGATAGACAGAGGTAAAGACAGAGAGACAGGCAGAGAGACAGAGCATCAGAGAGACAGGCACAGCGACTGAGAGACAGATAGACAGGCAGAGAGACAGGGAGAGTGATAGACAGAGAGACAGCATCAGAGAGAGCGAGAGACACAGAGACTTAGAGACAGAGCGTCAGAAAGACAGGCAGAGCGTCAGAGAGACAAGCAGATAGACAGGCACCGAGACTGAGAGACAGAGCGTCAGAGAGACAGACAGAGAGACAGATAGACAGGCAGATACAGACCTCAACGGCTCTATGAGGAGGTAGACTAACACACAGAAAAACTGTCAGAACTGGAAATAACAGTTCAACTCCAGCAGCAGAGGCACATACACATTCATTATTAAAACTGCCAAGAGCATTCTTAAAGACTCTGGGGAGCCAAAACAAACCATTTCAAATAGTTCCTCTTAGAAACCCCACAAAGAATGCAGAAGAGTGAGAGCAGTGAAAGACAGAGGTGAGAAAAGAAAGGAGAGAGGGAGAGAAAGGGGGAAGATAGAGAGAGGGGGAGAGAGCAAGAGCAGACTATCTGGGAAAAAGAGGTTATGACTACCATCTGTCGGAAGTCCCTCAGTTTGACTCTAACGCTATTTTTCCGAAAGGGTGCTCAAATCCAACCAATCATCACTACATTGGACTACAGTATTTCTAAAAGGATGCTCAATTTAAACCCATCATCACTACATTGGACTACAGTATTTCTAAAAGGATGCTCAAGTCAAACCCATCATCACTACATTGGACTACAGTGGTTCTAAAAGGCAGTCCTATCCTGTTTGTGCAGCTATCTGTGCTGCAGCCACAGCCTGTAGGCTGCAGTAGGAAGAGACATGCACAACCCCCAGTGGACTGTAATCCCTGACTGGGGTCAGTCTGCCAGTTCTCTGGGAAGGGGGAGCTCCAGTGGGAGGAGCAGCCTGATACGTTCTGTATGGTGACAAGGTGACAGGGGGAGCTGGGTTAAACAGCCCCATCTATATGCAGCAGCAAGCAGGAGTAGGGATTAAAACACACACACCATGGCTGCTAGTAGTGCGCACCAAGCTGTGGACAACCCGCCCAGACACAGGAGCAAACAAGCATCAGTCACATGTTGTTGAGCATGCCACCACGTCAACATGCCACGCTAACAGGGCACCCATGAGAGTAAGCAGTCAATGTGAGGTTAAGCAGAGCCGGGCTCCCCTCTGACCTGCTCTGACCCTGCTGTCAGGAGACGGACGGCCCTGTCTGGATGGAGAGGCTGGGGCAGGTGGCGGGGGAAGGGCCTGCACCTGGGCTGCATGGTGGGGGGTGGAAGATGGGGTTGTTGCTGGGGGTCGGGTAGGGGCAGCAGGGGAGGGTAGCAGCAGTGGTGGTGGTGGTGGTGTTTGGAAGTAGGGTGAGGGTGGGGTTGCAGGGTGCGGTAGTGGTCTGCAGGGGGGCCCAGGCACAGGGAGAGCTGGGAGCCGAAGCCTTGCTGCTGCGGATGATGATGAAGATGATGATGACAAGGAAGAAGAGGAGGAGGAAGAACAGGTGCAGACAGGCAGTCCAGACTGTAGCTCGGCTGTAGGGTGGGATGGCGGCTAGGCTGGACACGGAGGAAAGAGAGCAGTGACACACACGCACACAGAGAGAGACAGATTAAAAGGAAGTCTGACAGACACACAGGGAGATAGTCAATTGGACGGACAGATAGGCAGGCAGGCAGGCAGGCAGGCAGGCAGGCAGGCAGGCAGGCAGGCAGGCAGGCAGGCAGGCAGACAGACAGACAGACAGACAGACAGACAGACAGACAGACAGACAAACAGACAAACAGGCAAGCAAAGAAAGAGAGAGGGAATCGAGCCTGAGGGGTCACAAAGTGGCCCCCGGTGAATAAATGGAGGTGTGGAGCAGCGGGGGGCTGTTGGAAAGCAGCCCTATCTGACCTTTCAGCAGGCCTACTATCACCCCTCCCACTCCCAGGCTCTCCCGCCGGTCCAGTGGTAGAAGTCTGGGTCGGGAAACTGGGTTTATTACCCGCTAATACCCACCATAGGAGAACAAATCCAAAATGTTGCACATGTTCCTCAAATAAAACATCTTGTGATTCAGCTTTCAAGCAAGCATTGCTCACTTGAGGGGAGTTCCCATGCACAGAAAAGCAGACAAGGGGGTTATGGCGGGGTAAGGATACAGACTCAACTTGACAAGTTGTATCTTGTAAATTGGAACTTGGCTAAAGCTGACATTGACTAAGGCGGAAGGTCTTCAACTTTCCAGTCAAAGCAAAACTTTCATAATCTGTGTTTGAAATTCCAACTCTAGTCCTGAGGCTATCCCTTTCAAAAGATTGACTTTGCCTAAAGATATTACTGGATATAATAAAGAGAACTGGAAACAATCTACATTATGCCCTCATCCACCAACTTTTGGCACTTGTTCTTTTGAGGAAGAAAGGCTGATAAACTATCAGAATCCTTTACTACTTTGTTCACAGAGCTGATGACCTCACTGGAACCGGCCTTTGGGTCTTATAAGTGTGTGAAGCCATGAATCCCAGCCACATGGTTATCAATCACAATAACAGTCAGTAAACAGGAGGTCAACAACAAAGATGGCGTTCCTGCAATGGGAGCAAACACACACACACACACACACACACACACACACACACACACAGATATGGTTCTTACTTTAGGCGGTGCTTCATCAGAGCCTCCCGAGTCCCAGGACACGGTCACCTGTCTCCTCATCTCCATCCTCAGCCTCTCCTCCTGCTGAGCCTTCTCCTCCTCCAATATAGTACTGGGAATAGACATACAAACATGGATAGGTCAGGTCACATTAAAAACAAACATCCTAATCCTCTCCTCCGTAACCACTTACAATATTATACATAAATATATATGTATATATTTATAAATAACAGTACATCTCAATGATCTCAATAGATACATGGAACATAAAAATGCACCAAGAAGTACAGACATGTCCTCCTGACGGTGCATGTAGAATACAGTATGTGAACAACCTGTCAAAGAGAGAATATTGTCATTCATTCATCTATCTTTGTCCATATTTGCTTTGCTCATTCATCTATCTTTGTCCATAATACACAAGTATTCTATGTTAATGTTAACCATTAAGACAAGTAAACACACACACAGACAGAGAGAGAGAGAGAGAGAGAGAGAGAGAGAGAGAGAGAGAGAGAGAGAGAGAGAGAGAGAGAGAGAGAGAGAGAGACTACATGAACACACACCTACACAGTGACACAGTCTGCTTGAAACATTACTGTTGAGTGGTGAGAGAGGCTCTCTTCAAGGTCAGCCCTGAGCCTACAGGATATGTTTGAGGAGGAGAGGATACAAGGGTTTCCTATGGTGGTCTGTTCTATGACATCAGTTTCAATAGAAATAATGTCAGGTAATGGATCCATGCCATATTCCTGACCTTAGAGATATAAAAAAAGAAGCAAAAACAAGACGATCTAACAGCAATAGTGGAAACCAATGGTGAGGTACCCTCAGAAAGCTAGGCACTTAGCTCAAGTAGCTAACCAAGTCTGGAAAACACTCATTCTGTCTCACCACAGGTTGATGTCAACAAGACTCCTTTTCACAGTCCTGTCTAGTCTTGTTCAATTATAATTCAAAGTGTAAAATAGGAAGGTAACAGTGCAAAGTGTTCACAGATCTCAAAAGCATGTAACAGTTATGAATCTCACCCAGACGCATATGAAGATCTGGCCATCACCAAGCTTGGGGTGTGTTTCTAATAGAGACAGCCTACATATGGGTGTGTGAAACTATCACAGCAGCAGCAGCAAATTGTAGGATCATTCCCTCAGCTGAACATACCTGGCACAAGGAAACTAAGTCCAAACCACAGAGGATTCCCAGATAAACTGTTCCAAATGAGAAGGAATTTTCCAACAGAAAAGTTCAAAGATGAATAGCAAACCGAAGAAGTTTTCAGTTTATAGTTTCCAAACCTAGCTTCTTTAGCTGGAGAAAAAGGAACCAAACCAAAAACTGTTCAGGCAACGTCACCCGTCTCTCCCTCTTTCCCCTACTTAGACCTCCCGTTCCACCCCTCCATCACTTTTCTCCTCATCCCCCTCTCTCTCCAGGGGTTAGGGCTATTTCTGGTAAACCAATTAGTCCCTCCCCCTATCCTCCTGTGCCACTGTGGGTATGTGTGTGTGTCTGTTAAAGAGAACAACACCCCGACCACCTGTCCTGGTCAGTCTGGTGTCCCCCCTGTCCTTTCTGTCACCACCACCACCACCCACCTCCTCCTCTGTCCTCCCTAGCCAATGACACCCACCAGCGCTGCCCCGCCGGACACCCCACTAGTATAAGGCCTGACGGAGTCCAATATCACCCCTGGAGAATCCCTTCCCTGTCTTACCTTACAGCTGAAGAGACAGGCCGTCCTTTCAGCTCGAAGAGGGAATGAGCAGTCTCAAATAAAGAGCGAGCAGTAGAGAGGTTATTAGTCTTCTACGGTGCCTAGCGACCCCTCCTCCACTCCCTCCTTCCCTACCCTCCACTCCCTCCCTCCATTCTCTGTCCTAGGCTGTGGCTCCTGCCAGCTGTCCAAAGCAAACACACAGACACAGAAAAGAAGAAGTGCAGAGGCAGCAGAGTCTTAGCTAACCATACCGCTGCAGTGCCAGGAAAGGCCCAGAGAGCGTCTCGTTCCATTCAACAACCGCCGCTGCCAGAAACCATGTGGAGGCCCACCTGAAAGCTGACCTCTGCTGACCCTGGCTCAGCGAACTCTGCTCCAGCACAGCCCTGGTCTGTGACAGCTCTGTCACGCCCAGGCAGCATTCTCCAGGCCACTCACTATAGACAACAAGTCAATCATGGATGTTCCCAACAGTTCCAAAGTGGAGCTTCTGTCATTGATATATGAACTGGTCCCAGAGGGAGGTTCATTTTGAACCCAAACCAATATACAGAGTGCTAAAAGAAAGGGTTATTGTTATTTTGACGATTTACAAAGAGCGTGCAGTCCCAGCCATGTCGTCTAGCCTTATAAGGACTGGACTTTCCACTTGTAGAGCTAGCAGCCTAAACATTGACATGGTCGCTGGGACACTGTAGGAGGGGGAGGAGGAAGACAAAGAGCATGACGAATAGGGGAGGAGAAAATAAAGAAGGAGACCATGAAAAAAGAGGGGGAAGAAAAATAGAGAGAAGATGGTGGAGACTGAAAAAGGAGGAAGAGCAGATGGAGGGGGAGGAAAGGCAGAGAAATGGAGAGGAAGAAGGAGGAGAAACATTTGTAGACATAAAATTAAAAGGTGACTCATGCTGGCTTTAAACAACTTAATAAAACCACAGGACCTAAATACGCACTCTCATTTTCCTAGAGCGTGTGTTTCAGCTAAAGGAAACTGAGAAGCATCGAGCAGACCTGCTGATGCAGTAACCCAGTCGTGCTGCAAAGGTCTGCCCATCAGAATAACACTGTTAGGCTTCAGATGCCCATTTAGACTTGTCCTTTTTGGTGTCTTGACAGTTCCAGCAAATCCTGTGTATCTCCAGATTCTGACACAGCCATTGTTGGAAGAACACACCATTGCTAGTGCAACCACAGCCAAGGCAAGTCCTCAACACTCCCTCCCAGGAAATACAAGTCTGTTCCTGTGGCCTGATGAAGCAAGGCTAGCTCACACTTCCAATGACTTCAACCCTTTCCTGCAACAGCCACTCCTTAATGGATGAGCAAGGGTAGAAAGCTAAGGTTAGTTTGGAAGAGAAATGAGTTGATATGCTTGTCCTTCACTACAAATAAAGAAATGGATGAAGATCACTGTACATGTTATATAAAAGGGTTCTCATTAAATGTATAGCATTTCCCAAATCATTTTTTATATTGGTCGATTCACAATCCTAACATCCCCACCAATGAAAGATGAGAAACATCCGGTAATGCATTCCTGCTGCCGTCATCACTAGGTTGTCATGTTGCCCTAGAACACCGATTACACACCTCTCTAGTCTATGCTTCATTCAGAAAGCTAACATTGTGAAGCAAGCATGGAGTTGTCAGAGTGGAGGCTGCCAAGCTCCACTTCTGTCAACACAGAATGGTTAGGATTGGAAGGGAGACTGATTGTACACCAATTTCTGGTGTTGGTGAAAACCCTGTTGAGCATAATCCATTTTAGGAGCCTAGAGTCCTGCAATCATCTCTGAGGATTGGTCCATTTTCACACAGGCCAGCAAGCTGTTGTAATCCAACCTTTCATAAAAAACAGCACACTCTATGGCAAATGTCTGTCATTAGAACAGCATCTTAGAACAACATTTTCTATCCATCTTTACTACAAAGCAAATCAGTCAACAAGGCAATTCACTGAGGTACAATGGGGCATAGTCTGCTGTAATGGAGGTAGGGGTCTACTGCTGAGAGCAGAGCGCCCCCTGGTGCATCTTGTCACTCACTACAAAACATGCACAGACACACACACACACACACACACACACACACACACACACACACACACACACACACACACACACACACACACACACACACACACACACACACACACGGAGGTGTTCCATACCTGAGTTGTGTCTTGAGCTCCGTGAATCGCGGCCTCTTGCTGGGGTCGTACGACCAACACTTGGTCATCAGACTGTACAGGGTGGGCGGGCACTGGGGTGGCATGGCCAATCGCTCGCCGTTCTCTATCCGGCCAATCACGTCGTTGTTCTTCACACCCTGGAAGGGCTTGATGCCAAACATAAGGATCTCCCACATACACACTCCTAGACAGGGGGGAAAGCAGGGGTGGAGGTCAGCCCGCCACAGCGCACACACCATTGCTCTCTGTCTCTCTCTGACACACCCGTTATCACTCACCGAACATCCAGACGTCACTGGCAGACGTGAAGCGCCTGAAGTTGATAGACTCGGGAGCCATCCACTTGATGGGCAGCTTCCCTTTGGAAGCTGGAAGAGACACACACACAGACACACCGAGTTTCAATACGACACAAAGACAGTGAGGGTGGTAATTGACTGTTTCCTCGTGGGGAAAGGGAGAGGTGGAGACCTGGACACAGACACTGATCTTTAGTTGGCACATCAGTCTAAATACTGGAACAAGTACCTTTACGTGGCAGGCATTAAGTGGACATGTGACATTTATAACAGAACAAAAGGAAAAAGAAATAAGAAATAGGAAATTAGACGTATTGAGACCCACTGTTTGTATAGCACATTTTGGAAAATGCAGGGCCACTTTCATGACCCTCGAGTATGTTGGTGGATTAAAACGTGTGTACCTTTATAGTAGGAGCTGTCCTCCATGTATCTGGACAGGCCAAAGTCCCCCAGCTTCACACAGTCTAGGGAAGACACCAACACGTTCCTGGCTGCTATGTCCCTGCACAAACACATCAGCAAGGCTTTTAGAGGTACCGTACCATGTGTGTGTGTGTCAAGTAGAGACAGAGGAGGTGATAAAATTGTGTGAGAGTGTGTGTGTGTGTGTTACCTGTGCACAAAACGCTTGCTCTCCAGATATGCCAGGGCGGTGCTGAGCTGGTAGGAGTAGAGGATAAGGGAGGACAGGTCCAGACTGTACTTCCTGACCTGGAGGAAGGAACGGAGCTGGAGGGGGAGACAGAGAAAACACACGCAGCATGTTTAGCACTCCCTTTAACATTGAGGGGTAATAAAATCCTGTTTTTGCATGTATATGTATACTATTGTGTGTTCTGGATTTTTCACGGGGAAAAGCAGTGGACTGGACGCCTGCCTGGATGATGTTCTAAGCTGTTCTTTCTCTGTCCTTCAGCGTCCTCTCTGTCTTATCTGGGAGACTGTGTATATTGTAAGACTGTTCCCAAACCATGCACGCACATACACACACACAGACAGAAAAACAGACAAAACGTAGTTTAACCTCTCCCAGTGTGCACAGCTCCATGATGATCCAAACAGGGTTGTCCGTGATTACCCCCATCAGCTTGACGATGTGGGGGTGGTCAAACTGGCGCATGGTTACTGGAGGAGAAACACACACACAAACACACACATGCAATCAGGCTGTTGTCCCTGTTGCATCAAGATTTTCCTCTTCCATCCTGCTCTGGTGTGTGGTGTTGCACTCACATGCTTCCTGCAGGAACTTCTCGCGGACGCTGTCCGAGGTGGAGTTCTTGCAGGTCTTCACAGCTACTGACAGAGCTGGATTCTCCTGGAGAAAGGGAAATACATAGTATCCAAACAGCAAAGAAATTAATGAATGAAGGAAGGAAGGAGAAAAACAAACAAAGCATTAAAGGACCTCTTTCATACAAAGGTGAGTTATTTTGCGTGTGTGTGCGTGCGTGCGTACCGGGCTAATGTACACTCCTTGATGGACGTCCCCAAACTGTCCCTCTCCGATGCAGCGACCCAGCTCGATGCAGTCCCTCTGGATTTCATAGTCTCGTGCTGGACACATTACACGCAGTTAGATAGGCCTTTAGTTTAGCTCTGAGGGCTAAGAGAGGCCACACACAATCATATCTCAAGTTTCCAAGGGGAACCTTGTTTTGTTTTGGACATTGTTGTTATGCCTTACTAATTTGGCTCCAAATCACTTCCACTATACTTTTCAACTGTCTGTGTAGAACATGCCACTGTTGCCGTTAACACAATCCCACCCCATTGGAAACAAAAATACATTAAATCTAAAATGATTGTGACATTTTTCCTAAAAGCCTGCTGGGTAATGGTTGTTGTGGAACAGTACCGTGCGAGTTGTGGCAGCAGTAACATGTACAGAACCACTATGTTTAAAATCAGCAACGTTAAACAATAGCATTGACTATACCAGGCAGAATAAACTTCAACAAAAGAAACTAGGAAATCTTCCAAGGACTAGAGAATGTGCCTTTTTCCAGGGCCGCTTTACTGGATAATAAGCAAACCACTGCAGTGTAGGACTTGGACTAAGACTAAAGTTCAGTCCCCTTGAACTTAGTAGTTAGACTAACCGTCTGCCTTTATTTCTAACAAGCATGCAACTATAGCCGACAATCACAGCGGTCCTCTCATGCCACATGTACACCACCACACTGTTGAGCATGCAGCGCTGTAGACATGCCAGGGGGTGGAGAGGACATGGTCATAAAGGCCCAGATATGATGTTTTTAAAGAAGGTGATATGGCCTCACTACCAGAGATGATAATCTTATTCTCCTTTGTGAAATGGAGGTGAATTATATTTCTTTACTTCTTTACAAGCATCATATCCCATTGCCCACCTGTGACATCATGACATGGCTAAATGGACATGATCCGCGAATCCTAGTTTACAGCTACAGAAAAGGAGTAGGACTATAAAGGCGTATAGATGTTACCCTGATCATAAGGTGCTCACATTTGTTAAGTGATGACTAGGGCTTTGTTATTTTCTGCATTAATTGGCAACTATTTACTTAAAAGACATTTTGTAGTATATTCATCGAGGAAACAGAACAGAACTCTTAAAAAACGATGTCCATTTAACAAAAACCAAACAGAGAAAAGTCGCACAGAAAAACAACACAGACACAAACAGTCACAGTACAACACAACTAGCAATGTGCAGGAACGGGGAACATTACCTTCATCTAGTCCATAGTACTCTGTGGCGTCAGTGTGTTAGAAGACACAAGATTTTTATCATTGTGCTGGTAATATGTAATAATGTCTACTAATCAGAAGAATTTCTTAGATACAGGCAAACTTTGACCCAAGAGATGTTATACATAGGTCATCTACAACTAGGCCTACACTATCTTGTCAAGAACCAAGATAATGCTAAATATGTTTAGAGAGTTAAAAATAAAAAATAAACGAATCTTGACCTCTAATTAATGCTTTCTTCTAAAACTTCTCCCTGACAGATGACATGTGTTCACAGGCTGGAACACACTTACTTTCCATTGGGTTACTAGTTTACTGTGAGAAAATTACATCAATAGGCCAAGCAACAGTTTGAAATGAACATATCTAGTACAGAACGACGAGTAAGTAAACCGTTAAATGTTTAAGACACCAGACACCTGGGAGGCTATATGAGCATAGCAGGCAGTGTCCCCAGACATGTGTGAAATTCAACGGTCTGCAAAGAGAAGAGCAGGACTAGCTGTATGCTTTGCTGGTATCTAACATCTTATGAATACCAGCCCAGAAAGTGGGCCACCAACAAATGTTCACATATTTTTCATGAAAACACTTTTTTAGAGCATAAGGTGTTACAAAAGAAAATTAAGGATTAATCCTGAAAAAAAAAAAAAAAAAATAGGGGAGTTGTGGAGGTACTGTGAACTATTCAGTGCACCTTCCGTTTAAAGCGCTTTATGTGTATGAGATGAGGACTATTGTTGTTGCCTGCCTGTAGTATGTACACATGTTCAAGAAAGCAGGCCAGGTGAGAAGCAGCAGAAGCAGCAGTCAGCATCATTGTCAAAGCAATGTAACAGAGAGCTGACTAATACCACTGTCCTGAGCAGAAGCAACAACCTACCAACAACTGGAAAGCAGACCACACCCCTTCGATACAGACCGGCAAGTACGTACACACACGCGTACACGCACGCACGCACGCACGCACGCACGCACGCACGCACGCACGCGACAAGACCGAAAACACCCGGATTTGGGGAGAAAATCTGGAGGAAAGTAACTGGGACCCACACACACATTTAAGATAGTCTATAACTCCCTGCGGAGCCAATCAACTTCCTAACTTATACAGTCTATGCTGTGTATAAAGCCTTTGTGTGTGTGTGTGCTGCTTCATACTTACTGGAGGGCATAGTGTAGGTATCCTCTTCATCTATGATCTCAGCATAGTCATCCGTTTCTGGAATCAGAGAAAAACATTAAATATATTCTTCAAGCCCACACGACTACACATTGTAAAAGTCACCAAGAAGTACCGCAGTAGAGGTGGAGAGGGGAGAGATGGACTGAGCTGAGTGTGGAGGCCCAGAAAGGCAGAGGGAAAAGAGAGGGGAAAAAGGAAGTGAGAGACAGAGCGAGGGAGGAGTGGAAGAGTTGAATCATTCCAGAAAAACAAGTGGAGCGTGTGTTTGTGTGCATGCTTCGGTCGTCCACTTTAAAAACAAACTGACAGCTGTTACACGAGTGCACAAACAGCAAAAAATGCTTTGGTATTTTCCTCAGAGTGGACGACACAGACAGCTGTGGGTTCACCCACCGCTACTGGTGTTCTGAATGGGCAGTCAGGCATAATGCCATGTCAATGACATACTACAGAACACACGCACAAACATATACACACAAAGATATAGTGGGAGTTTAGGTGACGTTAGCAGATAAGTTAGCTTTGCAGTAGATGCAGGTATTTACCGTCCCCACTAGTCTGGCCTGGGGGTCCAGTTAGCATTTGGGGATAAAAGTTAAAAAAGGAGACAGGTTAGTGTGTTATTCCTTTAGCTAGCCAGGTTATTGAGTAACAAAGTAGGAACATATGGAGACAGCACTACTATAATCTGGTAACTCTCTCAATTCTGGTTAGTATTTTGGCAGCAAGGAGACACACAGATGACCACAACCCAAGAATACTATGACCACAAAAACCTACTTAAAGCAGTAACAGGAAATTATATCACTGACTTCCCCTTCCCCCAGGGCTGTTTTGGAATATTCCAGTGCATTCTCTGAGTTGTAGTTCTGTGTTTTTGCGTGGCTGTGTGTGTGTGTGTGTGTGTGTGTGTGTGTGTGTGTGGGGGGGGTATGTTGAAGCAGGGCCAGTGACTAAGGTCCTCCACTCAGCCATCTGGACAGAAGGAGCTGCTCTTCACATGACACAAACACGCCTTTATAGCCAGCCCCTCCATGTATCTGACACACAGCTGGAAGAGATAGAGAGAGGCCCAACGACAGAAAAGGCAATCGAAGTGTGAAGGAAGCAAGAGACAGTGTACCGACCCGAAACACAGACAGCTCTGGTCCGTACCCCGTCCATCCGTTTTTCATGGTTGGAAACCCTGTGGAGGAGAGGAGAGGAGAAGATGAGTAGAGTAGAGGAGAATAGGAGACATTGTTCAAGTCAGAAAGAAGGACTACCAAAATTGGCCATCGCAACAGGAAATGGACTAACGAGGGCAGGGGCATGTCAGTGGATTGCCATAACAACACACTGACAAATTCCTCATGCTGGATCCAAACCAATCACGTCAAAGGCATACTGGAAAGATGTCTATGCAGCGACAAACACATAGAAAGCAGTGCAGTGCCAAAATAGGTTTCTCTAGCAGAGTGGAAAGGCTGCCTGCGTCTCGGTGTATAGATGGGAGTTTAGACGTTGTACGTACTTTGGGATGGAAGGCAGGGCTCTCTCTCTCTCCCCCTCTGGAAGGCACAAGAGACATCGGTTAGAAGACAGACAGACAAAGACGATCTGACAGATAAACAAACAGACAGACAGACAACCAACAGAGAGACAGACACACCTTAAGAGTAGAGTACATGAGCCGAGCAGACACAGGGCTTAAGAACAAAGACAAGAGTTCCTGCTGAAACTAGGCTAGTTAGAATGGAAAACACTCAACATCACATTGTGAGTGCCCGTATGAGACTGTGTAGTACACAGAAAGAGATAGGGATGGTACTTTGCGTGTGTGTCCTACCTTTCTGCACGCGTACTATGAAGGACTGCGCCGCTCCGCTGACCAGCCGACAGTAGCCGTCCATCAGGTCTGCCATGTTCTCTGCTGTGGTCAGCGACTGAGTTGTAACTGTGAGGGGCTGAAGACGCACACCCGCCGGTGCGCACACGCACACGCACGCACGCACGCACGCACGCACGCACGCACGCACGCACACACACACACACACACACACACACACACAGCAATAAAACAGTAAGCAATAGAGTGGTCACTGTGAGGCACAACGAGCACAAAGAGATCATTATCAGCTAAGACGTCTACAGCTCTCCCTGACTGCAAGGGCACACCCACCCACACACCCACACACACACACACACACACACACACACACACTCTTCTACCCAACCATGCATCCAGGGACTAAGACCAAGGATGTTTGGTGTACTGTTGGCTGCAAGCAGCCAGTGTCCCTGCCTGCCTTCTAATCAGGGCCCAGTAAAGTCGTAAAAGAGAAAACCACAGCATTTCTAACCTAACATACTGCCCAAGCTATAACGTGTGGGACAGTGTGAGTGAGTGAGTGTGTACCTCTGCGGCCCCGGCCACGTTGAGCTGCAGCATGCCCTTGCGGTCCTTCTCCTCCAGGCTGGAGTACTGGATGGACTGGACCTGGGTGAAGTTGGCCAGGTGGGTCGGCTACAAAAACGCAACAGAACACATTCAATAATTACAGACTCTTGGAATACACACCATACCTTTCTGCTGCTCATCGGCGTACCGATAAATAAATACTTTTTTTCTCTCTATATGTTTGTTTTCATCAATCCTATTCTGAACATGGGATCTTTTTTTGGTGGAACTGTTGGAACAGGAGGGTGTAAGCTCACCGTGGAGCCTTTGTCTGTGAGGTAGCTGATGCCCTCCTCCGGCCCGATAGCCAGCTCCACAGAGATCACCCAGCTGGACTGGAAGAGGAAAATACACCCATTATTTACATCCAAATGAAAAACACTGCTATTCCGTCATTCCTTAGCTTGCTCTATATTGTCTCTAACCCAAAGGCTAGATAGTTTCCATGTAGTTCAGTTTAAATTGACAGTGGATAACATAAACCTCAATTTGCCTTAACTTTTTATGGAACAGGGTAGATGGACAGCAGAGGGCAGTGTCATCCCTTACTCTACTGTATTTGACAGGGCATGTGGTGTTCTGTGTGGTAGCCCGTCATACAGCTATAGAGGACTGCAACCTACCCCTAGAGCACACTTAAAACACTCCTTGTCAAAGCGGTAGATGGGGGAGAGGATCTCAAAGAACTTGTGGATGCTCTGCTCGTCGTTCAGGTTGGCAAACTGTTTGAAGGTCTGCTGGATCAGCTTCCTTAGAGTCTTAGCCTGCAGAGAAAGGGGGAAAGGTGAGGACACATTGAAGGTAAAAGAGAGACAGGGAAAGACAGAGAAGAGGACAAAGAAGGTCAGAGAGAGAGAGAGAGAGAGAGAGAGAGAGAGAGAGAGAGAGAGAGAGAGAGAGAGAGCTGTAGGGCGTACGAAAACAAGGAGAAGTTGACTGTACTGTCCTTGACAGCCATACTGAAGAAACCAGAACCAGAGGCTGGGAGAAGGGAAGGCAGCTTGTTAGCCAGAGCAGCAGCTAGTCAGCCTCAGGCTGAGGGGTTGGTCTGGACAGATCTGGGCCAGGGGATTCCCTGGGTCAAACAGCACTGCCATGAACTAGCCAGGCAAACAGTCAGCCAGCCAGCCAGCTAGCCAGTTAGGCAGTCCATCAGCCAGCCAGCCAGCCAGCCAGCCAGCTAGTTAGATGATAGGTCAGCTCCCCAGTCTCCAAACAAGTCAGTCAATAAGCCAGTCAGTGGAAAAGCATGAGGAAGCTTTTAGGCTGCTAAAGCTAAAGGATCTACCATTGTAGGAGACCAGCTGAGACAAAGGTCTACTGTCACGTTGAGAGAGTGCATGCTTACCTTGAGAGACTCCAGCACACTCTTGGGAAAGAATCTCCTCAAGCCCACGTCCTTCCTACAAAAAATAAGAGAGGTGGTATCAGTTAAATTTGCTATTCAATAAAAAACATATACAATAAATGGACTTTGTACTGCATAATTTAAGAACTAAAACTGTTTATGAACTATTATTTTACTGCCAATATTTAATGAAGTATAATCGATGTTTGATCACGAAAACGCTTGAAATGGAAACTCACTCTAATAATTCATAGTTTGATTTCTTATCCAGGGCGTTACCAGGCATTTCTCTGAAAAATCTCCTGGAACACAACAGACATATTAGCTGTTGAGAACATTGCAACAGTCCTGACATGCTTTTAAAAGAATGCACACAGATTGCAAATAAAGATGCCGTTACTTGTGTGTTGGCACACACAAATTAAAATAAATCTTTATAGCAAACAGCTTAATAAAGTATGTAGTGTTTAGGGTCGAAATAGAGAGCAAGCATATGAGCTCCCCTGTATGAGCTATACTGACCTGATCTCTAGACAGCCCAGCTTCAGAGCCACGTCCTGGTCCACCTGGTCCGCTATCTGCAGCATGTAGTCACTCTTCACCTGAAGGACACACAGCAGCGAGGAGCTTGTCTGTCTGTCTGTCTGTCTGTCTGTCTGTCTGTCTGTCTGTCTGTCTGTCTGTCTGTCTGTCTGTCTGTCTGTCTGTCTGTCTGTCTCCTAACCATGGTCATCAATACCGATCCTATTCATAAATGTAATATACGGACACATGGAAATGCTGCTACTAGCAAGAAGACCTATTTCTTGGCTTCTGGTTAATGCTACATGTCAGTATGTGCTGTGTTGGCTGTGCCCCTAATGCCTCACCTGATGGTAGAGGTAGTTGAGGGATGGCTTGTCCTCAGAGAAGTGGCTGAGGTAACCTTTGGGCAAGTAGCGGATTCTCAACTCATACCTGGTGGAGAAAGACACCACAGGGTTACACACACAACACTAGCCTCGCGATGCCAGACCCATCTTCACACTTTGTTGCCCTGTGTCAGCGCTGGAGAAGGGTCTGGCACCATAGGCTAACATTCTGGAATAGGGGGGGGGAACGGCTGTATTTCTTTTGACCAATCACAATCGTTTGAGCGGCGCTAAACCCAGGCTGCAGTGACGGTGCCCTTGCAAAATAGTGTTGGGTGGGAACCTATTTTGGCTGAACATTTGCACGTGGGGGAGGCGAGCCCTGGCAGTGAAATGTCTTAATCCCTGCTTAAGAAAACGCCACATAAAACAATAGAGATATGTCGAGTCTGTGTTACGACTTTTATTGATAAAAAAAACACAAGCACAGCTTAAATATAGGTCCCCTAAAAGTGAAACCTGTCTATACTTTGGCTCCGGAGGAGCTCACTTGAAATATAAAATGTTTCCATAACCGGTCGGCATGCAAGAGCGTCCCTGTTTGACAGCAAATTCTCTAAACACATTCTTTCTAAGTCTTTACGAGAGTTCACCGAAAGAACCAAGCACGCCTGACTTAATCTAATCTGAACTGGTCTGAACTAGGCTTTACTGCACAATCAAAATGTTGTTAAAAAACATTTTCGGCATGTAAGTTGCTAGATCGGGGGGTTGTTGTTGTTTCACTTGGCGGCTGGGTTTTAAAAATCGGTAACAGGCAGATAGTGGAAGGGGAGGGATCGGACTTGATTCTAATTAGTGCATACCCACAGTCAGCGTCAATGGCAGCTTTATTACCAAACCTTACACCCATGCAGTCAAACTACACACACACCCACACAATAATTGACAGTTGAAACTCAAGTCGGACATGTGTTGCTCCTCTACTGTGTTTAACAGATGAGAAGAATAACAGACCAGTCCCCAGGAACCGCGGCAAGAATGATCATGTGTCTATTATAATATTCTATCATTGATCTGTCCACCCATCCATCCATCTTTGCTGTTATTTCACTGTAGACGCTGGCCAGCTAAAAGGCAGCGAGTGGACTGAGTGACTGACAGAACAGAGTGATAGGATGGAGAGCATGGTCTGAAGCAGAGTGACTCACACCAGGGGAAGGTGCCTCTCCAAGCCAACAAGGAAATGAGGGTTGAGAATGAAATGAATAAAAGATCCTTGCTCTATAATGAATGAACTGCTGAGGAAGGGAGGTAGATGGGCAGACAGTGAGAGAGAGAGAGAGAGAGAGAGAGAGAGAGAGAGAGAGAGAGAGAGAGAGAGAGAGAGAGAGAGAGAGAGATAAAGGAGGGCAAGGGAAAGGGAGGGTGAAAGTACTTGGAGAAAGTAAACTCAGAGACCTGAATAAACAAGCGGACAGTCCCAGGAGCGATGCATGGCTTGTAGCTTTAATAATACATAGGCTGGGCTGAGAACTCCTAAATAATAAGACACTAACTCGAGATGGTGATCTATTCTTCCTCTCCAAGCAGCTTAACAGCAGCAGAATTCTTTAGCTGAAATCCAAAATACTCACCCATCCCCCAAACACAATCTCACACACACACACGCAGACACCCTTAGCCTGTCTCTGTTAGTAGCCATGGCAACAGTGGTGCCAGCTCTCTGACACTCTTTTGCCCTGGGCCCTGACTCTGGCCTTAATACAAATGCATATGCATCTGACACACACGCGCGTGCGCGCTCTCTCTCTTTCTCTCTCTTTCTCTCACACACACACACACACACACACACACACACACACACACACACACACACACACACACACACACACACACACACACACACACACACACACACACACACACACAAAGATTCCATGGTTGCTATGGCACCCTTGCAGGGAGACTAAGCACAGTGGAGCTCATATTATTTTGTTATTCTTCGATTTAATATGTGCTTTGGCACATTTTAATACATATTTGTATTGGTATAGGTGGCTAATGTTTTATTCTTCAACCAACATATTTTGTATAACTTTTGAATCCGTTTACGATGATGATGCTACAGTCAATGTTGTTTCGTTTTGAATTGATGTTAGCTAGCTATCTGGCTAACGTTAGTCTCTTCTTTCCACTGTACTCTCTGTGCTCATTAGATGAAAAGTGCTTTGTTTGGAGTGGGCACCTGGTGAGGGGCACTTGCCCCGGGAAGGGACTGACACCTGCCCAAAGTCTCGCCGCGAAACTGTCGGCATGACCTCAAACGAAGCTGGGATAATTGGCCCGCAAAGACAACCTGCTCCTCTGCAGTCATTGCTACCCACCAATACTGTACCGGCAACACACCAGAGCTGCCCATAACCCAAAAGGGACTCCTGCATCACTAATATTGTTTGACAGACCAGATGCATTGTGTGCCGGTGCTGAGCCCTTCTGTTGAGGGAAGACTGTGTCTGTTTTTCTGGGGGGGTATGGCTGTAAACAATGGATTGGGTAGTATCACATTAGTATTATTTGCTCATTTAAAGTATATTTTTAATTTTGTGCCTTATTAACAGGGCACTGCTGCAAAAGAGACGCAGTCTCAGTCAGCCGACCCTTAAATAAAAATGAATGAACGAATGAAACAGTCACACATACTGCATGTATGTGTTTAACGGACAGAATTTGCCATTACCTCTGTTGTGTATGTGCAACGTTAAATAAACTACCTTTAAAATGGAACCTCACTGCTATAGCAGTTTTGAAAGGTCACATTAGATTACATAACAAACAAAGCGGTTTGCCCTTACATTAGTCTAGTCAAAGTCAAGGCTAGGGTTTAGGGTTAAGGGGTGGTGCAGTGCTACCTCCACTCCTCCTGGGGGTACTGCTTCTCGTACTTCTCCCTGACATGGGACACCCCCATGTCGGGGTGCAGCCAGTGGAGGGCGCTGGAGCGAAGGTGTGTGAGGCGCAGGCCCAGGCTGGATACACAGCGCAGCTTGTGGATGTCAGCTATCTTCTGAATCACCCCCTGGAGGGACAGAGGGAGGAAGATGAGACAGAGGGAGGGAGATACAGAAAAGAGGGAGACTTGATGCCAGACATGCCTACCACGAAGAAGGAGATGAAGAAATCCAATCGACTTTCTGACGGTAATCGTCTTAAATTTTAATGGTAGGGTCAGGGTGTGTGTGTGTGTGCGCATCAAAGAGAGAGGGTGTGTTCATGCACACATCTGGGTGTGTGCTATCTCACCCTGACGTCGGTGGCGTCACCGTAGCGGATGTTGCTGGCCCAGGTGCAGGGCTCGCTGTTGCTCTCAAAGTAGTGGAAGATCTTGAGGACTCGGTCCATGGAGGCAGCTGGCCGCTCCATGCCGCTCCCCGCTCCGGCCCGAGCCTTGGCCCCGCCGCCACAACCCAGGGAAGGGTGCTTGGGGTTGGGCTCCAGGTACGCTGACGCCATGCCCTTAGCTGGGGCTAGCTGTTTGCCCTCATACTCTGTAGAAAGAAGGAGACAAGAGGAGGAGAGTCAGAGAAAGGCATAGACGGAGGAGGAGAGAGAGAGAGAGAAAGGCAGACGGAGAAAAGGGAGAAGAGGACAAAGGTTGTGGGGAGTGTGCAGCTGGTGTTTAGTCTTCTGCTAGTCGCTCTCTTTTATGTTATCTACAAAGTTGTAGAAAGTGCTAGCTCAGCTGTACATCAATTAATACCAGAGAATGTAGCTGCCTGCATGGTGCACCTAGTTTCAAGCAGTGAAATAGGTAACCCCTCCTTAGAAAATTTGAAAAGGACAGTAAAAATAAAAAGAAAGAAAGAGAGGAAAAACAGAGTAATAAGACAGACAGAAGGGAGGAGTAAAGAAGCTGACTCAGCAATTACCTCAGACAAAGAGTGTAAGAGACAACAAGTTATTTGACCCTGCTTTAGAACACCAAACACGCACATATTCGCACACACTGCCACAAACACAGGTCACCATAGGAAAGAAAAGCAGGACCTTATGCTTATTCCAGATTTAACAGGCCAACTCCACACACTCAGCAGAAAGAACTGACTGTAACTAGAACTGTATGAGTTTGTGTGTGTGTCTGTGTTATTACTGGTGTAGTCCCAGCCAGGCAGATCAGAGCAGTAAGCTGAATGTTACATCACACACACTCACACATACACAAAGCTCTTTTAGTCAGTAAAAGCATCCAGGAGATTTCCAAACTCGACAGGGAGACATAAGAGCAGTGTGGGTTACAGCTGACCCAGGGCCAGTTGGGCAGGGATGCGGGTAGGGTGGAGGACACACACACTCAATAGAAACACTGACTGGTTTCATCAGGGACTGGGCTAGGATGCCTCCTGTCTGAATGTGCTGCACTCTAGAACTGGGCTACCAGCACGACCTACGGGAGGTTTGCATAAGTTAGTTTATGTTGTTTTGTTTATGAAACCCTGATGTGGTACGATGCAAGCCACGCGCTGAGCCCACATTTGACCCCTGCTGGTGCCCTCCTCGTTTTACACAGAAACACACCGGCAGCCTTACAAATGCTCAGCCTGGAGAGTGCCTCTGAGTGGGACAGCGACCGACAGCAGAGAGAAGGAGTACGACAGAGAGTCTGCCAGGTTGATGACTCAGACGTGTGAGCTGGTCCATTCATCAATGTAGAAAAGTACAGGGTGTTGGAGTCAGGGGCTGGAGGAAATCCTCTGGAGCCCATAGGAAGCTGCCGAGACGGGCTGAAAGCCGGCTCTGTCCGTCTGATTAGCGGGTAACCTTTATGGAGCTAACAAACCAGGCAACTACAGACAGGCAGCCAGTCATGATGAAATGTCAGTAGGCAGGACACACTCACACACACACTGATCCATACCACGGTGTAGCCCAGCCCCTCCCTCTGACTCCTCTGAACTGTGGCTACAGTAAGGAGCTGTATGGCCTGTCAGCAACATGACAGCAAGCTCTAATCCCACAGATTACATCTATGAGATTATCATGATATTCCTCTGGATCACATTATCACTGCACCTCTTGGATGGCAGATTACACTCATAATCCTATTAGACAACACACTGACTACTCTTATCTTTTGAAATAACTGTAGCAGCATGTAATCTGAGTACAAACTACACACCACACCTTCTCAACAGCCATTCATTCTCTTACTTTGGAAGCTAGTACGGATCCACCGTTTAGGCATGGTTCAAATTGGGCTCAAAATTATTGAGTCAGACCAGACTATTAAGTATTGATGTCCTTAAATATGATCTATGAGTGTGAATGTGCTGGTGACCAGACCAGACTGTAGCTTTAGACTGGACACCCTCTCCATGCTGCTTTATTCCTATCATTTCCCCCTGTCGGCCCCTGAGACGTGTGTGTGTATGTGGGACTGAAACATAATCTGTTGTACCACTGGGGGACAGGTCTTGTAAGCCCCCAGACCCTGTATCTGACCCTGGATGGCCAGTCCTGCGCAAGTGGAGCAGCCCTGGGCACAAAGACCTGTCTCTGTGGTGCCAGTGAGAGATGGAGGTAACGTTTGCATCCAGTCAGGCGCTCCGGAGGGGACAGTGGCGTGTGTGAGCCTGAGGGCGTATACTTCTGAAGCCCAGCCTGGGTCAACAGGGCCAGCTATGAAAGGCCTTTTCTCACCAGTGATCTGATTACATGTCCCGCCGCTTGTAAAATCACTGACTTTGAGAACTGTGAAAGTGAGGTAATGTCAACTTCCCTGAGACAAAAATGGCAGATTCTTGTCCAAGAGAGAGAGAGAGAGAGAGAGAGAGAGAGAAGTTTGAAGCTCTTTAATTGAACCAATTCGAAATCTCGCTTTAAAGAAAATGTAACATACATCCCACATCCACACCCAAACTCTCCTCCTCACTGTCCCTGCCACACAGAGAGCAAGCAGAGAGCGAGAGCGAGATAAGGCAGTAGTTTAGTCTAGTGTCCTGGCTGCTGCTGGGGCCTCCTATCTCCCTGTGACCACCACCACATTCCTGTCTGAGTCACCCAACCCTGGCGCTCCCTTTATCACACGCACAGTCCATTCTCCCACTACGTGTCACTTTCATACCACACATACACACAGACAAACAATCATGTCCATCTCGTTTTCTCTGTGTGTCTGAATCTGTGAGCTGTTTAAGTGGGTTTACATCATGCTTTTGTTATCATTGAAGTCCTTGTATTGGATTGACAAACTATATGACCTCCATACCAATCCTCAGTGTTGCATCGACTAGCCATCTCTCTGAGAGATGGTAGTGTGTCTGAGTAGAGTGATAGATTTCCACAGCTGCTCTTAGTGTACCACCGACCAACCATAGCTAACTAAGGAACCAGGGCAGTCAGTAGTCGGGGGAAAGACGGTGGAGGAGAGATCCAAACATCCCCTGCCAGAGAGGGTACTCTGATGGAGCAGTTGCCTCTTGAGGCTCTGAAGGCTGGATCTAAGCCTTCCAGTATCTGGGCTATTCATCACCACTCCCTGACTCTTGGGAGAGCCTTCTTAGACTGACTGACTGACTGACTGACTGACTGACTGACTGACTGACTGACTGACTGACTGACTGACTGACTGACTGACTGACTGACTGACTGACTGACTGACTGACTGACTGACTGACTGACTGACTGACTGACTGTCTCTCTCTCTCTCTCTCTCTCTCTCTCTCTCTCTCTCTCTCTCTCTCTCTCTCTCTCTCTCTCTCTCTCTCTCTCTCTCTCTCTCTCTCTCTCTCTCTCTCTCTCTCTCTCTCTCTCTCTCTCTCTCTCTCTCTCTCTCTCTCTCTCTCTCTCTCTCTCTCTCTCTCTCTCTCTCTCTCTCTCTCTCATCATCATCATCATCATCATCATCATCATCCCCCTCTATCCCTACTCAATATTATCATCTTCACACTCACCCCCAAGTAATTTCCCTACTCTCCCTCTCTCACTGGAATCCATCACCCGCTTTCAGGCTCACATCCTCTCTCTTTCACTCTCTATTTTCCTTAAGACTTGCCCCACTTTCTCTTATCAGTGACAGCCCACTCTTTCTACATCTTTTCTTTTCTCACACCCCTTCTCTGGTCTTACCCCATTTCCTTTTAAAGCTATTCTCCAAAGCCATGCTCACTAGAAACAGCCTTCTCTGCCACTGGGATTAAAGAGACTTTTCCCTCATCCCACCAACGCACATCCCCACACACAGTCCAGTTCTCATCCCCCCTCCGCCAAGCTACAGGGATTTTAATTACAGACCTCCTCCTCGCTTTATCATCCTTTCATCCTTAATCTCTGAGCTATCTGTTCCCTCGTCTTATTTCGCCCTCTTTTCGTTCTCACTGCAGATAGCAAAACTCCTCTTTTTTCCATTGCCACACACATGATCCCACCCCTATATAATGTATTTAAAAATATAGACATAGAACTAGATAGACATCCAGTCCACAGCATCCCAATTAATCAAAGATCCCTGACTCCCTAGCACCTATTTCTAACACCAATAAGCCACTTAAAACTGTCTGTCAGTCACTCAGTCAGTTTGCCAGTAGGTACCATTGTTGCAGAAAAGTGGCAGTGAGCTATTCTGCGAGAGCTGACTGGCTGGTTAAAGCCTTTCCCCTGCAGTGGGAGTAGCAAACCTAGTGATTGCCTACTGCTACTGCTCTGGTGAAGACGGGGCCCAGCCACCTGGCCTACTTTACCTTCCTCTGCAGCCCCCCTCTGAATCAGCTCACGCCTGGGAACATACAGCGTTGTGAGACAGAGAGCAGCTCTGTTCTACAGTATCACAGTCCTCCACACTTACTGTCTAACCTTTAGCATCCGCATAGACTACCCAACACACACGCGCACGCGCACGCGCACGCGCACGCGCACGCGCACACGCACACGCACACGCACACGCACACGCACACGCACACACACACACACACACACACACACAGCACCTCTCATTGCCTGGGCTACTTTTTAACAGGCTAATTGGGCAGGTTGAGTCAAGCAAACAAGCAAAATGTTTCACAAATCTTTGTTCCGGATTATGCTAATGTCTTCAGTAGGCCATGTAATCCCAGCATACTCTGCATACCTCAATGACTAAGACAATAGTGCACTCCATTTGAAGTGAGCACCAAGCTCCACACTAGGTAATGGTGAGTAGGGGTGAACCTTAGTGGCCTACACACTGGACAATGAACAGTTGGTGTTGTATGACGCTGGCTAGTGGCTACAGTGAGCTGGCGCCATACTTGGTAGAGGGTGTTGGTCGTAGATGCAGGCTCCTCTGGCCCAGCAGAGGGGGATGCAGCCGCTGCTGTCCATCTGGCCTCTGGGAGGCGTTGCTCCAGCCCAGGCCCCGGGGCCCAGCCTCTGACCCTGGGCTCCCTCAGCGGCATAGAGGCCCCGCCGCAGCTCACTCCCCTGGCCTAGCCTCTTCCTGGAGCTTCACACAGTCCACAAAAAGGCCGGATTCCGTGAGTTGGGTTCCTTGTGCTATTGGTTTGACCAAGCAGATGCCAATGCCGTATGGGGGGGTAGTTGAAAATAGCCTCAGGGACTGTCAACAAGCACCGAACACGGGGCTTTAAAGAGAATTGAAGTCAGAGAGCAGATTTCCATTCCACAGGACATCCTGGGCTACAGGAAGTGTGGTGACGGGAAGCTGTGACTTCTATAGTGGTTCATTTTGATACATCCTGGCTGTCAAGGCAACAAGACTTTCCCAGGGTATCAGTAAGACCAGTCTCGTGATAGTGAGGGTACTTGACACACGCTGGTAAGGAAGCACGTTCAGAGCAGGCTCTGACAGTCAGATGCAGGTCCTAGAGAAGACTAGAGAATGGCTTCAGAGAGGAGAGAGTAAAGGCTGTTGACCTTGGGTGCCCTCGTCTCTGCTCTTCTTCCCTGCTCTCCTCTTTTCGGTCTTCTCTTCTTACATATCATTTGGGTAGGGGAAGACGGGATGGTAGGGGTGGTGCAAGAGGGAGATGAAAATCAAGGACAAGGAGGGAAGAAAAAAAGATTAGATAAGAAGGATAAAAAAGCGAGGGATGCAGATGAGAAAGGGGGAAAGAGGGAGCAGGGGAAAAAGCTCAGGGACAAGAAAAACTGTCCTCAGCCATCCCACAGTCCCCTCTGTCTGCCAGCACTATCCAGGTCACAGCAAGTGTCTGATATCACCGAGAGAAAATGGGAACAGAGGGAATAAGAGAAAAGGAGCCAAAGGAAGAATGACAACGGCGAGCGTGTGGACGCAGTACTTCCAGCTCACAGTGAGCAAAGCTGTTTTGTCCTCTGTCGGGTCAGCCTTCTGTGTGTCGCGCCAACAACCTCAACAACCCCTGAGACTACTTACGCATTCCGTCTCCAGCGGACTCACGCACACTTCTGAGCACAGGTGAAAAACCAGAGAGTTTGGGGGGAAAATATCCATCCTCGAGTAGTCCAAATAAGTGAGGTGGTGAGAACGCTAGTATATGCAATGCACGAGCGAATGTGTGTGTGGGAGCAGGAGAACGGCTGTAGAGTAGAGGGTGGGTGTGAGGTAGAGAGCTACTCGGTGTGGTTCTAGGACAAGCTGCTTTTGCCGCGCTGCGAAAAAGCTGCCGAACACACTGGAATACAGAGGGAGGCAGAAAGGGAGGGAGGGACTGAGAGAAAGGAGAGGGGTTGGGGAGTGATTATGAAAAATGAACCTATTACAGGGAGAGAGAGAGAGAGAGAGAGAGAGAGAGAGAGAGAGAGAGAGAGAGAGAATAAAGACAGAGGGAGCAATGTGGTAAATTACTAATGACTAATGGCAAGAAGAGGAAGAGACAAACAGAGAAGTTGTAGTAGAGTGTGTGAAAGTAAGTGAGGGGTGAGACAGGGGTAGAGTACTGATTGGATAGACTGCCTAATTAATATGCTAATCTCACATCCCTCTCACATTCAATCCCGTGCTCTTACTTAACAAAAACCTGGCCTGGCGGCCCGGCAACACAAAACAATGGACAGACTGCTCCTCTACCGACACACAAAAGTCTGCACATCAGGACTGACCAGGGTCACTTTTCCACCACCCTTTCTGCTGCTTCCGCTCCTCTTTCCTCTCTCCGTTTCTCTTTTCAGCACCGCCTGTCACTGGCCTTTGGCTAGTAGCCATTTCAGGTTTCTCCTCCATATTCTACATTCCCTTCCCTTCCCTTTCCTTTTCATTCCTTTCCTTTCCACACCTGTACTTTCCTTTTCCTTTCATCTCTCGTAAAGATCTATCACTTCACATCCCCAGATGCACTTCAACTAAGCGAGGTGGTGAATCTGGTTAAAAAGGGGGAAAAAATTACTTTCTTCAGAAAATAAAGTATAGTATATGCAAGGCTCTTGGATACTGGTGTACACTGACAACAGAAATCAGAGTGTGATTTAAAGTACGTTGTGTTCCACTGGGTGTTTCAGGAGTGTTCTTCAGGAAAAATGTGCTGGACATGCTCTGAGGGGTGGACAAGGCAAGAGCAGGGGATAAGGTCGTCTGTGCGAGTCTCCTCGACACTGTGGTGGGACAGTCGACTCCCCACACCCGCTTTTCCAATAAGCTGCACTTCGGGGTCAAAGTCTCAAGGGTATAGCATGTACAGTCCCAAAGACATTTAGACTGGTTTATCAGAATTAAAAATGGAATGGATCCATCTTGTTCTGAACAGTGTGGTGCGTTGATTCTAAATGGACACCAATAGGCACAATCAAATCGTAAAAGGGTAATCTCAGCAAGTAGGCTACTGTAATCACTTTAGCCGAACAAAAATACTACAACAGAAGGTTTTATGCAAAGCTACCAGGCTAGCTAGCCAGCTGTTAAATGAATCACCAAAATCAACTAGCAAGATGCTGCCTTCTTTACACGGCAAAATATCTACTAAGTTTTTGCTAATATTGAAAATGTATGTCAAAGCTCACTCATGTTTTGTTTTTTTAAACACAAAATCAGCAATTGGAGCCCTGAGGACTAAGTGCTAAAACCAACATAGTTCTAAGCATACACCCCTCCACGCTGAAAGACAGACAGACAGACAGACAGACAGACAGACAGACAGACAGACAGACAGACAGACAGACAGACAGACAGACAGACAGACAGACAGATCAAAAAGGGACATTCCACTGAATTACAGGGGGCATTACTTCCAAACAGCTACTTACCACCGTAGTATGATATCCTGGAAATATCTGTAGGAGAGAGGGGGAGAGAAAAGGGGGGAAAAGAAGAGGTGTTAGGAGGATGTTTCACATGTGATAGACAGAAATCCTTGCACAGTCAAAGGCCAAACTATCAATATGGAGGGATGATGATGATTGATTTAATGTTTAGGCCATTACATCAACAGCCATACAGGCCAAGCAAATATGTCTCACTATCAGGACCATGTATACATGTTAAATAATTGAGAGCTTCACAGTTAAACACTTGGGATTTGAAGGCTTTTTGCTGCAGGACCAAATTGATCTGAGGCGCCAGCGTTCCATCTAATCATCTGGGCATGCCATGGCCAGTGTAAGAGTACTAATGTCAGCCACAAGGAACTTCACAAGACAGGAATATACTCTGCAGGAACTTCAAAAGAAAAGTTATCAATAGCCTGACCCCCTAAATGGTGCCTGAGAACGGGCACGATTCGTTTTTATAAAACATCTTGGTTTGCCCATGTGCCAAATTGTGTGTTTCAAATCTCCAAGCGGTACAAAGACATTTCTAGCTGACAAAGACCATCCCCTGGTCAGCCAGTGAGTTTGTAGGCTGATACTGATCCTTGTTTTTAAAAGTTCTTAGTTATTCCGTCAGCAAGTGGTTTTTACCATCATCATGTCATTTTCATGCCTAATTGACCAAGCCAGGCGTTAAAACAAGGCACTTTGACTACTTAGTTCACGCAATTTATAATTAATACTCCCAATGCTGGTTCGTGAGAAAAAGTCCGAAAGGGAATCTCAAATCGAACCGAGTTCCCCTCTAAATAGGACACCACAAAAAAAGGGAAGGTTGGAAATACAAAGCAGCCAGCCTGAAGAATGGAACCTTCTGTGTTCTGGCAGCAGTGAATGCAGGAAATAGACGAGGTGGCTCGTGACATTTCAGAATAAGAAGGGATAAAAATACTGCTCAGTCACGGTGTTCAAAAAGGACAAATACGGTGTATTAAAGCCTGTATTTTCAGCATTCTAACCTAAACAGGGTCATACAATATCCGCCGCACTCCTTTCTGCATCCAGGGTCCCTGACTCTACAGTATGCTGTCATTTGTGTACTACTCCATCAAACCAGCTGGATAGACACCAGTTAACCAGTGGGTTAGCACAAGCAGGAGTCTAGACGGTCCCATAGACTGCCATTAGACTGCCTCTCTCATAGAGGTTTGTTGGGCATACCAAACTACACTGGTTCATTCTCATCGCTCCACTGACGTATAGTACATGAAAAAGCGGATTCTTCTTTCAGTACCACTCATTTCTTTTAACCCTGCTAGCAGGAGGAAGGTCAATGTTTGGTTCAGAACAGGTGTTCTTTTGGTTGCTAGTGTTGCTTTGATTGAGGAAAATGTTCCACTATGTGGGTAAAGTTGTTTTCTTTTCTATTTTGTGTAATTGAAAAGAAATTATTCGTGGAAAAGCAAATATGAAAGGGCAGAAGAACTATTTAATAAAGGTAACACACTACGGTCGCATCATTAGTTTTCGGACAGTCTCCTTTTATAAAAGATCTATAATGTTACTTTTAATATGCAAAATAAATGTCTGATTTAATTTGAGGTATACCCACATGGCTTTTCCCTACTCTCTCTAGCGGGCCTTCTCTCCAATCTCTCCCATCCATCAGCTTGACAGTTTACTAAACACCTGCTCCTCAGCTTGTCAGCGAAAGGCTGTTCAAGTGAAACGGGCAAAACTCTCCAATACAGCGTGCATCTCCATGTGTTCCATCTGAGCAAATCAACCAGACAGTCTGCAGATAAGCCAATACAGAACTACAAAAGCTATCCACTTAAAGAACATGCTATCTGGTTTATTTGATTGGCATGTCAAATTCTTAAACTGTAGTCGGACTGACAGGACTAATTGTCCAATCATTGCATCCCATATAGTTCATTGAGAAGATTAATTGTGCAATCACAGAGATGATGTCCCAGGGTTTACTTGACAGTGGCGATTGGCCAACGAATATGCTGAGTTTCTGCATAATCATCAGATGAAATACAGCTGACAGCTGACACAAAGACAATTTTATGGACCTAAAGGGTGGATGAACCTTGCCAGGTCAAATTTGCCCGATAATACTTTGTACTGTGCTACGTCATAACCACTCAGAACCAACAGAGGAGGGCTAGAAACACGGCCACTTTTTAAGGGGATGAACAGTGTGAGTTGTTTAAACAGCCATAATGAAAACTTGAATCACCAGAGAAGCATGGAGCGATATCTACTAAAAGGGGCAAGGATTGATTGGTTCTATCATGCTTGCTTTCCAGAATACAGCTAAAACATGCTGCCGTATTCTCTTCTTGCTCTGGCACTTTAGTTACTAGTACACTGGGTATACAGAGGACAACTACTACTACTACTACTAGGATACTACTCAATCAGGCGACATTGCCCAAAATTAGCCTACTTTTTATAGAAGGCTTTCCAGGAAAGTTTTAAGTGCAGTAGAACTTTTAATAATTTCTTCTAGATAAATCATAAAAGAAATCCTGGCAAGATCAAAAAGTTGTTGATTGACCAACGTAAAAGTGAAAGTGGCAGATGACAACGTGTCTACCCTGTACTGTACGACACTAAGAGCAAAGACAGATCTTCTTTACTGACAAAATCAGACGAGCTTTCCTATTGATTGTGCATTAGGCCTATATGCAGTACAGTAACAGTGCATAAAAATGACAGGGTGGAGGTTTTGTTTCAGCTGACCAGGGCAACTAGAAATTACCTTCCAATCTTTTAAAAAAAGGTTAAACTTAACAGTTCAAATTGACAACTCACATCTATTCATTGATTTAATGACTTAACATACATGCATGCATGCATATAATAACATTGTAATTCCATCTGTGATTATTTGTAGCGAAACAAAAATAACTAATATTGGGAACAACTGACATTCAAAAACTTGTAGACAGACTAACAAGATGGAAAAGGCTACTTCAAAGCAAGCCATTCCTCTCACCTATTCTGCTTTTAAAAAAGAATGCACTGACGAGAGCTCCATGCTTTGAAGATCTCTTTTGTGTGCCCTTGCTGGCATTTAATTTGGCAGCTACAGGCTAATAAAATGAGCTATTAACTGAGGCACTGCTATATTTGAATTGGAAACAACGCATGACCAGCCCTATATATCCACCAAAGCATCTTAAATTGACTGTATTGAAATGCTTTGGCTTCCCAAAAGACTATAATGGCTCAATTAAGGACACTGCACAACCGATATGGAAAAGATGTATCAGCCATGGATGTGCAGAAGTGGTTACAACAAAGGCAGGCCTAAAGGCACCAAATTGAATGTAAAAAGCAGTCTATAACAAGGCACTAGTCAAAAAAATGAAAGCATTTGGTTAAGTAAAATTGATATGTTACGTTACATCCCTATTTCTGAGGACTGCTCTGTCAGTTTGTCACGTGTTTAGATCCTACAAAAATGATCTGCTAAGGATGTGGCCAGGGGGCATAGAAGTTGGCCACCTTGAAGAATAGAAGCCATCACCAGAGTGTTCTGGTATGAGTGAGGTTATTATTTCCTTTATTTTACCAGATAGGAGAACCAGTTTTCATTTACAATGACGACCTGGCCGAAAGTCAGTCAGGCATAATCACACAAAAAACATTAACAGCAGCAAGGACATAATATTACCCCTGGCTGTGACAGAAGGATGTGACCTGAAGACTAGAATTCATTTAATCTGTGGCTTGGTACATCAGTCATTTTTCAATTTCACTGAGCTAGACGAGTTTTGTATAGATAGGGCTATATCACAATGCTATTGATGGATGGTGCTGTTCTCTCAAAGTCTCTAGATGTAGATCAAAAACATAATTGGTAATATATGAATCTCTCCTAACAGATGTCCATATCATGCAAAACTCTTTCAGCAAACTCTGATTTAATTTAACTAGAGGTCCTGTTTAACAGATGGGACATCAATTTCTACTATCAGACATTTTGCAGCCCAGTTAAGTTGGTATTTCCTGTACGTATTCATGCACAGGAAATGCGTAAGTAACAAGGTGGTCAATGTGTAAGAAACAAAAAAGCGGGGGGATAGAGATTAAGGATAATTTGAAGATAAACATGGGCAAGCTTGGGTTCTGCATCGAAAAAGTGAGAGGAATGTGTTGGTAACAATGATGCAACCCCAAACATGTGGAGACAACCTGACAGAGGGCGGACTAGCGGGGGTTCCTTCCACACACGATAGCAGCTCTTGATAGCATAGAGTGCAAACAACTCTGCTGGCTCACTTTTCATGCTAGTCCTTTCACCACAAAATAAAATAATGCAAATATTAATACAGATGATTTAGTTTACTATCATACATTCATGCTTATCTGGCATTGGTCTGTCCTGACCATGTCTGTAGTGTGGAGACAGCCAGGTGAGCGGGAGGCCAACCCTCTAAGAGCTAAACAAAACAGGGAGCTGCATTCAAATGAAGAATGTGTGCCTCAACAGCCATTTGGTGTGCCACCAAGGCAGTACTACTCGTATAAAAAAAACATAGTTAGGTTAGTATTAGTGTGCAGCATTTAAGCTCCTGCAGTGAAGCAGCATTCAAAGAAAAATAATGCTAGATACTATTTCCTTTGCATGGAAGAAGCTACATCTTCGTAGCAACAATAAACAACATGTGTGGACAAGCAGCACCAATGTAACCATTATTGGAAAGATAAGAGTAACAGAAACAGACCAGATATTCCTGGTGCAATGTCATGTTAATGCAAGTCATTAGAAAGTAGAACTCATACCAAAAACCTGCCCTGAAGCAAATCTTAAGTGTCTGAGGTAAGGGTCCTGGAATTCATCGGGACAGACAAAACCACAACACTATTATTTTGACACTGCAGTTAACTGAACAAAATGATCTCCTCTCTAATGTTCAGTCCAAAGGCTCTTGATTCAAATACATAATGTAATTTCAGATGGCTGTTATCATAGAGCTTCCTAGAGGTCGTTCTAGGTTTATAAAACTGGAGAAAAAATTACACTACGCTACATTAGCAGTCTGAAAAGCCTTTACTCTAGAAAAGGAAAGGATCTAAGAGGGCTTTACCTGAAGAATTTCAAAAGGCAACTGCTTGCTTCGACAGGACCAGTGCAAATACCTTTGGATATTTCATTCTTTCCCACAAAACCACAGACAAGACATCTTCCCCTAATCTGACCACTTATACCAACAACAACGCTAAACTACTTTCTGTCAAACCAAAGTTACAGTAGAAAATACATACCTCCATTGGTGCAGCCTAAAAAGTTCCAGAACTGCATGTTGGCTAGGCTACATAGACACGGACAATGCTTTCCTACATGTAAACGTACACTCCCAACTTCCTTGTAGACTGCTGTCAGAGGTATTGAACTGACACACACTCACTCTCTCTCTCTCTCTCTCTCTCTCTCTCTCTCTCTCTCTCTCTCTCTCTCTCTCTCTCTCTCTCTCTCTCTCTCTCTCTCTCTCTCTCTCTCTCTCTCTCTCTCTCTCTCTCTCTACCTCTCTCTCTACCTCTCTCTCTCTACCTCTCTCTCTCTCTCTCTACCTCTTTCTGTTACTCCTCCCTCATCCACCTGGACTGGAATTCAATAGTGAGTTCTCGTAATTTAATCTCATTTGCAAACTGCACTCCCTGTTGAAATAGCCCGTTGATCAGATTTACAGTGGACATATTTTGGGGGGTATTTATAAGCGTTAAGGTGGTATTTATTCTCTGATAGGTGCAGGTGAATAAAAGGTAACAATAGAGGCTGAAAGAGGAGGACATGCACGTATTGGAATTGGCCCCAGGTTACCTTCTATCAAAGCTCCCAACTCCATCCAGTGTAGTCCCATATCAATGCAATAACCGACTAAATTGTTTTAAATCCAAGGAATGAATTAATGCTGGGTGCAATTAAGCTAGGCGAATTTACATTCACTAATACTGTGCATAGCTGTCAATCTTCATAAAAGAATTCTATGGCAACAAGATTATTCAGTTAAAGTTATTGAGCAGGGCATTTCCCGAAGGTAAATTATCTCGAACTCGACTTCAATGTTGATGTTTATTCAACATACTATAGCTAATCCAGTCAGAGACCATGTACATGGCAAGATACTGATTAAAGTCAGCTTTATGACAAATGCAGTTTTGGTAATCTTGATACAAACAACGGTTACAGTTTGATGAACCAAGAATGATGGGCTTATTACAGTTACATTACAAATGTAGGCATAGGCTTACGTATGACAATAACCAAACGTTAGAATAAATTCAAAGGCACGGTTTAAATCCTGCAGGCATAATTCCAGCTATAGGCCTGTACTCTATAGGCTACAGTATACGAATCAAAACAATCAAACCCTTTAACTTGAAACAAACGGCTTTGTTTTAAGCCACAGTTCGCAAGTTTCAAATTAGGTTTACGTCGATCGGTTGTGTGTGAAGCGATTGTATGTTGCCAAAATGATATAACAGCCGTTTAATTTAAGTTAAAGCGCTTTTGGTACTAAATCACGATTCATAAATCTCTGCATCTTTTTAGGCGTGTTTGTATGACAGAAGGGAAGCGAGGAACAGAGAAAGAGATTTTCACTCTGCACCATGGTTCAGGTGGAAAACAAATGTATGGTTGTGTGGAAAATAAACTGAATACTTTATCAGACATTAATGCATTATAATGCTCAATGTAAATATAAGTTAAATAGCTGTGTTCATGATTGGCTATTGTCTAGGATTTTACCACATGCTAAGGCAAGCTAGCTAACGGTTAACTTATAATTTCTCCCACATTTTACACATTCAAAACAGGCCTACTCACTTGTCCACGCCGAAACAGAAGACCAGGCTACCTATTTTAGGTTAAGTGCGACCCCTTTCCTGTCAGCATGTAGTTATAATCCCGTTTGTATAACTGTAGCTAGTTGTATCCACTCGGGGTTCCCTCTTTCCGTTTTTGTCCACAATATCGCCGTGGTCGGTCCTCGGTTTCCAGTGACGCGAGCTACCGTCAGCGTTTTCTTGCATCCCGATCATTCCAACATGGCTGCAGTATGGCCGAGAGCTGAGACCGACGTGTCCAGTCGGGAGAGTTCTGCCCAGACAGGTGGCTTTGACCCTCTATCTGAAAATTGACAGGGCTGTGGCTGAATAATTTACAACATAATTTTCAAATACTATGCGCAGGATGGTCCATATTATTTTAGAAATCGTAACCCCAACCATCATACATATAGCTACAATAAATCTAGACCTTTTACAGTGCTATAATGTCAGTTAGGCCCTATACAAGTTGCAATCCAAAGATTTCTGTGAATTTGTTGTTTATCTCGCCTATCTCAAATGCAAATTGTATGATGACCACGTTTGTAATACACCAGTTTGTAATACAATGAAACATTATGTTGCAAACCTAAAATAACGCCAACGTTCTTTTCAACCTATTATTGGTAATAAGCTGAATAAAAGTGGTGTTTCTAAATGGTTACTATAGTCAGCTTGACATGTCACTCAGTCTCCCACCCACACACAGCAAGAAGGCGGAGAATGTGTGTTCCTATTGTTTAACAGACACATCCCAAAATCCCATCATCTCACTTGTTTGCAGAGAGAGAAGGGAGTCTGTCACACATACAGATAACACACACACACACACACACACACACACACACACACACACACACACACACACACACACACACACACACCTCAAACAATTCCCACTCACTTATATAACGCAATGCTCTCAAAAAGGAGCTTAGGAATGCAACATTCTTTATCATCACAGTAGCACACACACACACACACACATGCACACACACACACATGCACACACACGCACACACACATGCACACACACACACACGCACACACGCACACACACACAAAGAGCTGACCCCTGTGAGCAGTGTACTCCATCTAGTGGACAAATAGATTCAAAGGCTATATTGTGTAGTGTATTAGAGACACAAGAAGAATATTAGCGGGGTTACAGATTAAAGATGCAGTATGTAAGTTTGAATTTCGAGCCAAAAATTGCATTTTTATTTATTGTTTACGTTTATTACATATCTCCTGGAGGATGTCATTAAATCAAATGCTCAGAGAGAAGGTGTGCTCTATATGAGCGCCCTGGGCCCTCTATTCAGCTTTTCAAAAATCTAACTAATGGAGAGTTTTTGAAAGGAGGCACGGCTACCTGCCTGTCATTCACTTCATGCTCAAGCTCATTAATTCAGAGCATTCGGGAAAGGAGGGACCAAAGACTCAGGAGGTTGTCATTTCTCATGAGTGTTGTGATTCAAATTATTGCAATTTCTTTTTACAATTCTCTAGAACTACATTCTGCCCCTTTAAGTGATAAAGATCACGTGGGGGACATTATGAAGAGGAGGTCACCTGAGCAGACGAGCAGTCCAGCAAGTAGTCTAAAGAGAAAGACCAAGTTGAGTCAATGATGGGATAGTTATGCGAACTGTAAGTTTAAGCTAAAGGCATGTGAAACAAATAAACTGCTTTATGGTTAATAGTACAACCGTTTTATGAGTAGTCATTAAAGAAATAGATCCAGTGTTCACGGGAGGACACAACATATTATGTCCCTTAAAAACTGATATAAAAAGTATTTCAGAACATTCAGACCGCTCAATGACCAACGGATCAATTACAAGTCATATCCACTGCTCTCTTTTTATCTCTCCATCTGCCCCAACACCCATGTGGGGCAATTGGGAAATGACAATTGGAAATTCTTGTTTAAACCGTTTGTTAAGTTCACCTAAATATTATGCAACACCTAAATGGTGATCCACAACTTCCAGCTCTCCTTCCAATTCATGTGAAATGTCACACAGGCCAAACTATATTGAACAATCAACTTGGGGAGGATCATAGAATACAGAAATATACATATAACAATAACTGTCTGTACTAGTAGGATAATAATCAAAAAGTTCAAACCAGCTGGAGCTGCTGAATCACTTACCTTGAAGCTACAATTACATTGTAGCCCCACAACCAATGTGAAGGAAGGTTTGATAGGAAAACCCTCTATAGAAGCACAGTTGGACATTTTCATGTTGTCTAAAATTGATTTGTGATTGGAAAAGTATCCCAAGTACACTTTTAAAGTCACACAACAATTGTTGACTGACTAAAAAAAATTGTTGAATGCTGATTTAGAAGCTTGGATGTCAAACATCATAACTGGGAAATATTCTACTAAAGAGAATTGTTGGATGATGGGGGTCTAACTTCCACACTGTTTGTGTTCAAGTGTAAACACAGGAAATAGCCCAAATAATCCTACTATTGACCTTGTGTGCTATCATAGCAAAGCAAGCAACTGCCACTGAGTATCACAATAAGTTTAAATCCTCAAACGCACAAACTACTTAAATAGAAATAATCTAAACGCTGAAACCCTTTTAGCTCGGATTTGAAAGAATATTACTTAGTAAACTTATCGTGAGAGTTTGAGTCTTCTTATAAACTGGAGAGTGGAAACTATCTGAACTTCTAAAGTACTATCCTTGAGGGAATTTACTAGTAGTATCCCCCTGGAGCATACTGGTGAGAGGTTACTAAAAACTTTCAGGAAGGATTTGAAGACAATGTTGTACTATTTAGACAGGCTGGCTAAGGACTTGAGGACAACTGAACCTGGACAAATTTCCCCTACCGAATGACAAGGTCACATCCACCATGTTTTAAAATAAAGGCAATGGGAGTTTGCAAATCAGGACCTACGATGGAACATTGGTTGCAAGTTTTCTTTCTGAAGATCTCCAAGTCTTAAAATATCCATCTGTCACCTCATGATAATCAACAACTTCCTCTTGATGCAATTTACAACTCTTAACCATATTCAAAGCTTTCGACTGACTGAATGAGCCCTTCATCTTAAATAAGGGTTGGGTTTCTGTGACAGTGACTGACCAGTATGAACTTTCTAGTCTAGCTAAATCTGTGATCACTCAGACTGTGGGAATAAGTACCTTTCCCAAGGACAAGTGGTTAAGGTACAGGGGAGCACAGGACCTGAGTTTGATACTAGTCAATGAGCAAAGAATACAATGGCGACCATTCACCATCGGAAACATTTGCACACTCACATCACAATGTTGCCTCATGTTTCTGTTAATGGAGAACCCCTTTAGGCCTTACAATCATCATATCTGCCATTGTTTGTCATTGGTTTTGAAATATACAGTATCGAAAAAAATGTATACTGTAGTTTTGTTATTGCTTTATAATAACATTAAATATATTGCAATAGACTTACTCAATATGATGCAATTATTATACGTTTTAGTCAAGAACGGTTTTAATGAATTTAAAGCCGGATCCCAATAATTTCATTATATAGTCTTCTTTTGGATTGTAACCCACTTACCCAACAATTGGAAGGAATTTAGTTAACATATTGTATCAACATCTTGAATGCTTATTCATGTTAATACGAAGGTGCACCTTTAAAAATAGAACCCTTATTCAGACGACAAATCTGTTGCTACCCTTCAATGAAAAATGATCCCACAATTCTCTGAAATAACTTGAAGCTGACAAAACTAATTGGGATCCATCGTTGTTTATTCTATATTTGCATGGAAATCAGACTTTGCTTTTGATTTGTGATTCTACAGAACATTTTAATTACTGAAAATGGCATGGACAAAAATGGGACCCTGAACCTAATATTTTGTTGCACAACCTTTAGACGCAATTATGCATTTTGGGTAGCACTCAATGAGACTTCTGAACCAGTCTTCAGGTAGTTCCTGGAAGCACTCTTCCTGAGCGAACTGCTCCAGCTGTCTCAGGTTGGAAGGGTGCCTTCTCCAGACTGAACGTTTCAGCTCATTCCAGAGATGTTCAATAGGATTAAGATCAGGGGTCACAGAGGGCCATTTCAGAATAGTTCAATGTTTTGTTCTTATTAAGTCTTGGGTGCTTTTAGCTGTGTGTTTTGGGTCATAATCCTGTTGGAGGACCTGTGACCTGCAACAGAGACAGAGCTTTCTGACACTGGGCAGTACGTTTCACTCCAGAATGCTTTGATATTCTTGAGATTTCATTGCGCCCTGCACACATTCAAGATAAGATCATCCAATAATCCTAATAGTCGGAACGGGACTAACAGCACATCTACGTTAACTGCTCGGCCAGTATCAGTAGGAGGACTTCGAGATTGACCTTGTTTTAAAGCCAAGCTTTTCTGATACAATTAAGGCTATCAAAGGGTACACTCCACTCGTCCGGTGGTTTACTTATTGCTTGCACGAGTAGGCTACAGCGCACCAACTTTTTCTCACAGCGGCAGCTTTTGAACCCTATAACATAGGCTATGTGAGGACGTGGTTAGTAAAATGTACAATTTGATCAGTTAAATAACGGTGAATTGGCATTGATGATTAAAAGGACCATGGTTTACCCATTTGTTACATACGTTAGGCCTTAATGTGTAGACATTTACTTTTAATCGCTAACGGAAAATCATTAAAACACCCAAACGTTTAAAATAACGTTAGTAAGATGTTAATTTAATTTAATTTAATTTAAAACTTGCGAGCTCGTCTGGATGGCTGGAACAAACACATAAAGTATTGTATGTCCTCTGGGGCAAAAAGCCACTTGCGTTGGCAAAATGCGCGCGCACATTTTTGATCACGTCGGCTGTAAAAGAGTCTGTGGGACATTGACAGTATATATGGGTGGACGAAGTGATCGTGATCGTCACCCATTGGTTTGTGGACCACCGTTTTGAAGCCTCGAGTTTGGCATTTTGAAAATCACCATGTTGGTTTCATAAGCCATCGCCATCTTTTTTTCCTAAACCAGAAGTGACGACAATGACCATACTTGGACTAGAGGGTGGGGCTCTGGAGAAGCTGGGAGGAGCGAGGGGTGGAGTCCGTTGCTACGTCTCTATCCCGATTGAGTATCACAAGGTAGCCACGCCCTAAAGCATACCCTGCTTTATCGTCTATTTTACTCTAAATAGGACCATCATTTACTAAATGAACATCATGTTGTATTGAAAAAGACTTGAAACTAGTGATTGAGACCATAAACTCGTAAGGAAAGTGTTTACTGATGTAATAAAGTAAGTGAGAAGTAGGGTCATTTTCTCATAGACCCTATTCCCATACAATCTAGTTGCTTCTGAAACCAGCAAGTCGCCCCCTGCTTGTTATTAGAAAGAATGCAGGCTTAAGGCACTTCCGCATAGGCTTCATTTTTCAGAGCAGGAACTACGCCCTCGCTGTGGGATAACAGAGTGGGCCAGGGATGATATCTGAAATTAAAATGATGACTAGTAACAATTGGATTGTAGATATCTGAAATGAGTTTTTCCTAGTAAGAATTCTATTGCAGATATGCAGAATGTTCATTCTAGATATCAAAAATGACGTTGTGGATATCTGAAATTGAAAGCTCAATACACAATGGCAAAGGTGACGTCATTTGTCCTAGGAAGAATAACGTTGTGGATATCTGAAATGACAATTGTGGATAGGAAGAATGTCATTGTGGATATCTGAAATGTTCATTTTGACTAGGAAGAATTGAATTACGGATATCTGCAATATATATCCAGTCTAGCGATTTAATGTTAAAACGTCCATGGGTTTTGATTAACATGGGGTTGCATTTCAAGAGCCTATCGCCACAGGTGTCATGTGTCAGGTGTGGTGTGAAATCAGTTGATTACATTTAACGCCCTTTAGTGTCAAACCGTACATCCGGACATTTCTGGCGCGCGCTTGAACTTCCAAGTAGTTTTCTAGAACGCACGCTTCATACATAAGCATCGTTTATTGGCACATAAGTAAACGCAAGGTAAGCAATTTCGGCTTTGCATACTGAAAGTGTCTGATTTGTTACTAGAAGTCTTAATAACATTAAAAGTGGAGGTATGTTGCGTTTTCAGTCAATCAAGACAACATGATTACAGAGCGGGTAACTCTTTTGAGGCTGAGTGCGCCTGTTGCTCGCGATAATGTGTTATGCTAGTAGTACAGTAGTCGCATGTGTTCGTACACCCGGCAATTTGCAAGCCAGCTGTTACTTGACTAACTAGCAAACAAAAGTCAACATGGCTTGAAAGTTGCTGTGTGACAACTGATTCCAATTGGTTTGTAAGGAATGTTTCCCAAATAGTGAAAAATACGGTTTGATGTTGGCCCGGCTTTATAGTCATAAAATACTAAGATATTGCATGCATGTGCTGACGCACGTGGAGACACTTGCTAATGCTCTATTCAAGAGACTCATAATCTCGAGGTAAGTGATAGTAGGCTGGTCAAACCCGTTTTCCCTTTTTTTATTATTGAGCGATTAAATAGTCCTATCTTCCAATTTGTTGTTATTTCGTAAACGTTTATGAATAAAAACGAATTCATAAATTGTCAGTTTGCCCAAAAGTGACAGTTTTATTGTTAAAAAAAGGATTTTATATTTACCGCGATGTTACTTCCGTTTAGACAGACGCTGGGTCTAGAAGCATGAACATCCTACGGCCCACTTCGTTGTTATTATACTTCTTAATTGTGAAAGTATTAATAGATATTTCACAACAGATACCTTAAGAAACGAATTACCTATACATTTGATATAATTGTTTACCCAAATAAAGTGTACAATGTTGAAAACTTGTACTCTGAAAACCGCTAACGTGTCAAACAGCTTAGCTTTTTTAGGACGCGGGACCAAAGTCTGCTCGCAATAGCATTCGTAACATATCGGTGTCTAAAATAATGCCACTGTAAAAAAATGAATATAGCCTATATCTTTTATATTATACAATGGCAAGATGATTCGTAAACACTAGCCTAAGTGTTGATTGGATCGAGACTTCACACCTATATCTTAATCATTGGCAGCTCTGATCCATACGGAAACTAAACAATTCAATTATTGAATGGATTTAGAAGTTTTCTTACTGTAACGTTGATAAAAGTGTATTCGTGCAGGCTAGGCTACTATGTTTCTAAAGGTGCAGGCATATATCATGTTTCAAAAGTTCTAGGTTAGTAGCCTATGAGACAGGTAGCCTACGGACGCCTGATTTCAAATTCTACTGAAATAATCACGTTATCTTCCCAGACACGCAAAAGTCTAGAAGCCAATGGAAACATAAATGCTAACCAAAATATATTGCATTGTTTTCCCGTCACGAGCAAAATCTAATTAATCACACAGTGGACATAGCTCTAATGCAGTTCAGCGACAATGAAGTAGGCTATAAGGAGCATGCCTCACATGAGTGGGGGTATCTCCAAAGTCCAGCTATCAAGTTCTTAAATGTTTGGATCACAGGTCAATGAGATCTCTTTCTAGGTTCAGTTTAAAGCTCTCATGCGACGGATGTAATTTAGGGTAGTAGCAACGCAATTGAAGTATTTAAAACACAGCATCAAGGGCATCACATGATTTGAGGGGGCGTATCTCTAAAGTCCAGCTATGGATTTCTTTCTTAATTTGATCACAGCTCAATGAGACCTCCTTCTAAGTCCAGTTTAAAGCTTTTATACGACGGATGTAATTTAGGGTAGTAGCAACACAATTAAAGTATTTGAAACACACGTTAACTAAGTTATTTATGACCGATCGGCGCCGTCGCTCAGTGTCAGTTCCCGAGAGAGGTTGTCTTCAAAACAAACCCAAGATTGATCGTTAATTAATATGGGAAGTGCTCTGCATTTTTGCTTCAACACTAGGTGCGCACCAGTTTTCAGGTCCCGTTTTGGCCAGAATAAGAGAGATTCTAGCGAAGTCCACTCTGAATGAATGACTTTATTAACGGTTGACATATGGAAAGATTTCATTTCAGTGGTTTAAGAATATGTGCTTAAACCAGTTCATCAATAGTTTGACATTAAATAAAACATACGCATATATTTTTAACTGCTTAAAGTTACGGCTTTTTTCAAGTAAGATCAAAGCCTACGCTTTTTGGAAGCTAACTATGAATTAGCAAGCGCTGTATGCAAATCAACACTAATATATGGTGAAAGTAGGTATTACTTTTGAATTACTTCAAAATTGATTGGTGATTCAGACCAACAAAAACGTTACATTTGTGTCGAATTAAACAGTTTTAAAGCGCTACGCAGTCCAATTTTCGTCAGCGCTGAGCGTAGAAGCTTTCGTGTTGATTACGTCATTGGACAAATTGGATGCTCGGAGCATAAAGGGCATCACATGATTTGAGGGGGAATATCTCTAAAGTCCAGCTATGGATTTTTTTGATTTTTGGAACAGAGCTCAGTGAGACCTCCTTCTAGGTCCAGTTAAAAGCTCTCATGCGACGGATGTAATTTAGGGTACTATCAATGCAATTGAAGTATTTAAAACACAGCATCAAGGGCATCACATGATTTGAGGGGGAATATCTCATCAGTCCAACAGTCGATTTCTTTGAATTTTGGATCAGAGCTCAATGAGACCTCCTTCTAAGTCCAGTTAAAAGCTCTTATGCGACGGCGTTAATTTAGGGTAGTAGCAACACAATTGAAGTATTTAAAACACATGTTAACCAAATTATTTATGACCGATCGGCGCCGTCGCTCAGTGTCAGGTCCCGAGAGGGGTTGTCTGCAAAATGAACCCAAGTTTGATTGTTAAATGTTAAGGGAAGTGCCCTGCATTTTTGCTTCAACACTAGGTGCGCACCGTTTTTCAGGTCCCGTTTTGGCCAGAATAAGAGAGATTCTAACTAAGTCCGCTCTCGACCTCTACGCTGTGGTGAGTTTTAGAGTGACAAAATGACTTTATTAACGGTAGACAAATGGAAAGATTTAATTGTCAGTGGTTTAAGAATATATGTTTAAACCAGATGATCAATCGTTTGATAATAAATAAAACGTATATATTTTAAATAAACTGCTTAAAGTTAAGGCTTTTTTCAAGTAAGAACAAACCTACGCTCTTTGGAAGCTAACTATGAATTAGCAAGCGCTGTATGCATATCAACACTAATATATCGTGAAAGTAGGTATTACTTTTGAATGACTTAAGTGATTCAGACCAACAAAAACGTTATATTTGTGTTCATTTAAACAGTTTTAAAACGCTACGCAGGGCAATTTTCTTCAGCGCTGAGCGTGGTAGCTCTCGTATTGACTACATTGGCGTTCGAATGTTCGACCTGCCTAGTGATAGTTGACTATAAATACACAACGATTTTAGTGAGTGCTAAGCTGTTTACTGGTATTTCTTTACAATAGTTTCAGTATTTCAGCGCACCTGGGATTTCATTGAATTGGTGATGTCACTTAATTGTCTAATTTCCAACCGAACTCTTAGCCAGTGCGCAGCATATTTGTTTCCTTTGCACAACATGAACACTGATCGTAGAGGTGAATGAAAAAAATATCTGAGAACTTGACTCATCAAAAAAGGTATGCACAACAAAACAGTACCAAGTTTAGTAGCGCTATTTGTTTTCCCTTAAACGCCGATTTGTAGTCTAACTGCGCCCATTCGATCCGCATCAACTGAAATAAACTTGCAACCCCGAACAACAAAACATTTCCGAAATTCTTAATTGAATTTGGGATGGTTAAGCTGTGACTGCAAGTATTCTGAAATGCTGCTGTGTTGGGTCAGTAATAATTGTCGGATATCAGAAAGGTGCCTCAAAATAATATTGCCCCAAGCTTTGTTAGTGTTCAACATTTTATAAAGATCTTAAACCCAGGGCTGCAACTTGGACCTGGTGTCCGCCTTCCTGATTTCTTCTCAACTTAACTGTTTGTCTGCAAAGTGTAGCAATAGTTTAACAGTTGTGTTGGACCCACTGAAATATCATAGTTGTTTGTGATTCGAATCTGAGCCCACACACACCAAATCTTTTTTTTCTTTTTCAGGAATGAAGCTGGAGAGGGACATTGACTGTGAAGGGAACAAACAGGCTGGCCATGCCACGACTAAACTCCTCTGCATTTCTTCAACAACACGCTGTAGTAGTGGGGATGGTATCCAACACACAGACAGTGTTGTTACTAGCCCTGCAGTCAATGTCACCGATGACATCCAATATATTTGCACTATTAACACCCGGCACAGCGTCACTGGTGACACCCAACACAGGGAGAATGGCGAGTCTTCACATAATGCTACCGAGGAGATCAAAAACGGTATTCCCGACAGGATCCAGAATGTTGACACGGATGAGACCAAACTACATACTCCTGACGAGATCCAGAATGCTAACACTGATGAGGCCAAACGAAATACTCCTGACGAGATCCAGAATGTTGACATTGATGATACCAAGCAAGCCTACAGTGATGAGATCCTTTATATTGGCACTGTGGAAAACAGTCATACCTTTAATCAGGCGACTCACCATTCTAGCACTGGTGTGACGAGCAAAGCCAGGCAGACCAGCACCAAAGGTAGCCTTCCCCTTGTCAATTATTATCCAGATTTTATACTAGTACAGTATGTTTGCATAGCCCTGTATATGCTGCAACATGGTTTTTCTATTATAAACCATTGAGACAATTATCTGAGTTTTGGCTATACCTCTGTGTCGATCTTGCAAGAATTCCAATGTACTTGTTGCACAGGGCAAATCAACTCTTGAACTTGATCTGACACATCTGATGGTCTGTATCCCCCTTCTTTAGCCTTTTCTGCCAAACTGTACATTAAAACATGTACATGCAGCTTGTCAAATGTAGACTAAAATGACACAGATTTTTACAATGATTGACAATGACAACAGATTTTTAGTGAAATGTCAGGTTTTAAACATGCTCTCTTTTCTCTCCGTCTTTAATCAAGCAAAAAAACGTACAAAGATTGGGGAATTTTGTGAGATCTGCAAGCTCCATATCGTCTCGCACCACAACCCGCAGCACTACTATAGCAAGCGCCACCAGAAGAGGTTGCAATGGATTGTTAAAGGCCAAATTCCTGGCTCCACAGGTAACACTTGGAACAAGGCCAGTTCTGACCAGATTTTCACAGATACGACAGGATTTTTTTATTTTACATTTTAGCCAGACTTGCGCAATAGGCTAAACCGAAACGTCACAATCACTTGAAGATATCGTTTTATTACACAACTTCTGTACTTGAGTAAAAGTACAGATACCCTTGCTAAATATTACTCCACTGAAAGTGGAAGTCTGGAATTTTAACTTGAGTCAAATTACAAAAGTACTTGCTTTTAAAGGTATTAAGTATCAAAAGCTTTAAAGTAGGCTACCATATTTAGTATGGTGATGTTTGTCAGGGGTTGCTGACAATCAGCAAAATATACAAAAACAGTTGGCAGATTTATCAAATATTGCATTCATTATGAGGTTTGCTTTTTCAATAATAATTCAACGTGTGCGCGTGTGTGCGCGTGTGCGTGTGCGTGTGCGTGTGTGTGTGTGTGTGTGTGTGTGAAACCCTCAATTGTGTCCCATTAGCCATTGTATATCATAAGATCCATCATCAAGATCTGTCACATTGTTTTCTTACTGAAGATTGGAGTTCAGGTTAAGAATTGGGCTTAGGACGCAGCTGACTGGTAGAAAAATTCTGGTTATCTATAATAGAGCTTGTTCTTTCATGCAGCGTGTTACCCTTGCAGAATGAGAAAATGCTGTTTTACAATTCAGAATAATTTGGCTGCAATTACTCTATTATGAACCTCCACAGGGCTTTGAGATATGGCCACGGGTGTTGCAGTGGTCCATAGACAAGAGGCTGTCAGACATTTTCCTAATGCCAGGGTCAGACTTCATGATTTTAGCCCCGTCTACGTTTTCAGTCTACAATTCTGCTTCGCTCTGCCTTGCAGAAATTGGGCCGTTCGAAATCTGCTATTGTGTAATCTGAACCACTCCATTCGTTCCATATACAGCGCACATTTCCTAGTTGATCATTAAGTATGAACATTAGTAGGATGCTCCAAAGAAATAAAGTTGTGATGTGTGTTTCTGGCATAATCCCGATGCTTATTAGGCTCTCCTGTATATCAATATATCTAGCTAGGTAACGTCTATGTGTCAATGAATATCACAAGCTGATTGAAACGCGTGCGCCGTCCTGATTGGTAGGCTTTATTTTGAAAGTGTTGTATTCTATAAGATCTTTTCGATTTTCTATTTTTTCTACGTGAAAGTAACGAGTAACAACAGAAATTGCAAGTAGTGGAGTCAGAAGTAGGATATTTTATTTTGAAATGTAGTGGAGTGGAGTGGAAGTAAAAAGTGCTCCAAAATAAAAGTACTCATACTTGAAAAAGGTACAGTAGTGAAGTACATGTACTTCGTTACTGTCCACCACTGCAATTATAAGCAAGTTTCTGTTTTGAAAAACTATACTCCAACTTAAGATTGTTTCCCTCTCTTGCTCAGTGAGGCGACTGAAAAAGAATGTTTATATGTGTGAAATGTGCAACATCCATCTCCCCATTGGCCAAAAAGCGCAACAGGATCACTACAACAGCCAGCGTCACCAGAGACGGCTGAAAAAGATCCAAAATGGCAAGATCCCTGCAGGTGAGTATGCAAAATAAGATTTGCATATTAGCGGTGATGGACACTACTCAAAGTAGGGCTGGGCGATTAATTGAAGTCTATTTTGAAATACAATTTTGGCTTCCATTGATTATGAAAACAAAATAATCATAATAATTTGTGAATTAATTCATCCAGCCTATCCCTTTCGTTTTATTTACAGCAGTGCACGTTTGAAAGCTAACGTTAGCCATAGTCAGTTATATCGATACCGTCCTATCAGATAGAGCAAGTCAAGCGACTACTTTATATAATGTTTTGTCTTTTGACAAAGTTGCGATTCTCTATGCGTGCACATTTACGCTCACTAGCCTGCACTTCAAAACAATGCGATAGAGAAACGTGCTTATATTGACAAACTTTAGCTATCATAACGTATGTTTACCATTTAACAAAAATTATAACATTTCACTTGATTTAGACCCGCTTATAAGTTTGCTGGCTTCTTTTTCCCGACTAGCTGCCTACTCCATATCCCTGTGGAAAGGCCTTATTATTTTGAAGACAATGATTTTTGTTATTTCAGTTCAATTGTGCGTGCGTACGTAGGTGTGTGTATGCATGTTCAACTAAATGCATGATGTTTCTAAATTCAATGAGTAATCGTGATTTAAATATTGACAAAAATAATCGTGAATATGGTTTTTATCGAGCAGCCCTAACTCAAAGCATTTCACTGTCAATAATTTATTACAACAGCAAACTGATCCTTGGTTTTGACCTACAGCTTGACCCAAACATCTCATGTCATGTGTGCAAGGTTGTAAAAGGTCTAATTGAGCTACACAGCAAAAAGCTTGAAGTGATGAGTTGCTTCTTCTTAGATTGTATGTTTTTAAATATGCAAATTATCTAGTGTGCTAATTTGCATACATTTCCAGACCCCAAATCATCTGAATTTTGGATAAAGCCAGATTTAAAATTATTGTTGACATATTAAAGTTTAAGGTTTTTACAGAGGAACTTTGGGATATCTCTGTCATTCCTTAAATCCATACATACTGTCAACAGCCACAAACTATTTTCGCCAGGTTTTTATTAATAAAATGTTATATACATCATGTTCTGAATGACATATGGGCAAACCGTTCTGCAAAAAACCTTCAGAATATAGATAGGAATTAAACTGGAAAGTTTGGTGTATGTACGTACTACTGGAGTGGAGCACCAACCCTTGCGCTTTGACAA